>JAAGEH010000043.1:18390072-18577924 GCA_011751065.1 Lasiurus cinereus | reverse complement strand
TCTATTATGAATACATTTATTATTGTTTCTTAATAGGAAAAAAATAAGGGAAGAATAAAAGGAAAGATGGAAGGTAAAAACTAATCAAAGATTCCTTTTTGGGTCTCCATTCAGACATTTCCTATTGTTTTCTTCCTTCACTATCTTCATCAATAACAGTGTAGTGCACCTTAACCAGAATTTGTGCTTTTCCAGTAATGTGTGAGTTTTTAAAATAGATCATTATTGTTGTTTTTTAAAGGCAGTTAACTTGTAAAGAAATTTTTAAAAATAATAATTAAAAATCCAGCTTCCATGATTTTGCTTTATACTGTACCAATTTTTTATAAATATGCCCTTTTTAAACTTTCTTTAAATTAACCTGTTTTGAATATATATCTATTTCTTACTGATATCCTGACCAATCCATCGACTAAATAACCAGTTTTTATATTCTACCTTAAAAGTCTCAATCACCAATCCTACACCAATGGCCCAGTTGAGATCCACTGGACCATTGCAAAAATTACCCAACTAGTCTCCCTGGCAAACCTTTCAAGTGAGTCCTATACCCAACAGCCTGAGTAATCTTTTCAAATGACAAATTTTATATTATTTTTCTCTGTAAAGCCTTTAATTTATACCTTTTGACCACCTTCTTCCAGTTTTAAGATAAATAGGTACTGGAGAAGTAATGTACATGATTATGTTTAACACTGTCACATGGCATATTTGAAAGTTGCTAAGAGTTCACATCACAAAGAAACTTTTTTTTATAAGTATAGGAGATAGATTACTTTATTGTGGTAATAATTTCACAATATATGTATGTCAATTCATTTTATAGAACTTTAAATTTATACAAGGCTGTATATCAATTATAAATATCCTTAACCCTACAACAAAGCCGTTAGTGGCATCTTATCTCTTTCAAGTTGAAGTCCATGTCTCTTGCTTACAAGGCCATACACCTGCCCTTTCATCTCCCTTCTACTTCCCTGCTCTGTTTCTGAACCTTCCACACACTTCTGAAACCGTATTCTAAAGGGTAAGCCTCAATGTTCCAGCACTTACAAGTTGTGGGATAGGAGAAGGGTAACATCTGGACTCTATCATGACTGAAAGAACTCTTAGAGGCCTAACTATGATTCCTTGCTCTCAATAAAATTCAACCACATCCTTAAAGGAAAGAATATATGACAATAACATCCTTTTTCATTTATGTTCTGCAAAGTAGTTGTTTTGTTCATTAAATGATAAACTAGAATTTTTGTACAAGTATTACTTTATAGACCCTTTGGATGATCCACTAATCATGGAAAACATCTTATGACTACTCCCATCAACCACCACCAGATGATAATACTGGGACAAATGACTTCATCCAAATTCCCAAGACCTACACCCATCCTAACACCCCTACATAAACCACCCACAAGAAGCCCTCAAGGAGTTCAACTTCTCTTTTCTGGTCAATTCCCTTGTGCACAAGCTCTTTTCAATAAACTATCTCCTTGGTTTTATACTGAGTTCAGTGCTCATTTCGATGACATTGAGACTCAAGAATCTGGCATTTAAAGTCCAGTAACAGTTGCTGTTTGTATCACGAGTATTGGTATCCTATTGACCAAAACAAGCCACAGGATCAAGCCCAAAGTCAACTTATGAGGTGACTATTCAAGGAAATGGTTATTGGTGTGCATAATTAACTGAGCATTATTGATGTAACTAGAGGCCTTGTGCACAAAATTCATGCACAAGTAGGGTCTCTAGGCCCAGACAGTGATCAGGGCCAATCTGTGGGGTGACCTGCAGGGCAATCAGGGGGCCCCCACTGGCACTCGCCTTGGCCAGCCTTGGGCTGCCCACTTGCTGGCCCCACACCTGCTGCTACCGCTGGTCACCTCCTTCTGTGGGGCAACTGGCAGGATGATCAGGGGGGCCCTCCTGGCACCCGACTTGGCTGGCCTGGGGCCTGCAGGCTAGAGGAAGCTCCTGCATTAAGCATCTTCTCTCTGGTGGTCAGTGAGTATCATAGTGACCAGTTATTCGCCGGTCATTATGCTGTTCAGTCAATTTGAATATTAGGCTTTTATTATATAGGACAAGCAACCATAATGACCAAAAGAATGAACAGAAATTTATCTAACTATATATCTGTCTATCTATCTATCTATCTATCTATCTATCTACTAATCTACCTATCTATCTCCCCTAATGGCTCCCAACCAAAGTAAGTCAGATAATACTAAAATAGAGCTAGCAACCACCATTAGCCACAGGATTTTAAAATAACTTTATTCACTATCAAAAATAAGGTTACATGAAAACTGTTACCTGCACTACAATCAGCATGGAAAATAAAATTATATTATTCAAAGGTCTTTTCAAACCTAGATAAGGTGCTAACTCACTTGGCAATAGGAGGGTGCCTGATGGTTTAAATCCAAAAATTGTGACTACTGCCTCTAAGAATGGTAGGTTATGCATTCCAATAAAATAATGACTCCCTTTGTCTTACTTGAAATGCAAAGGACACATTTCTCTCTAATTAATGTAGAGCAAGATAGCAAAGGGACAAACAAGACATATTTCTAAACAAACAAACTTTAAACAGTGACTAGCAAATGTTACAAGCAAAATTACAGAGTATTTATTGGAAGGAGTAAATTAATATTGAATACCTTGCTTAATAAAACATTGGTTAGAATTTTTAGTACCATCTGTTTTTATGAGAAGAAAAATATATTACTGAGTAATGCCAGAGTCTCAAGCTGAAGGAGATAATGACTACGAAAGAGAAATTCAGTCCAAGTAGGGTTAAGTTTGTGAATAAGATTCTCTTGACTCCTCTGCAAAACTCTGAAGATCAAACAGCTCCTGAAACCACTTCTCTTCTCTGAATCAAGGTTAGTCAAATAGTGAGATATTCTGGATGATCTAGATGTAGTAAGTAAATGGAACACTGGATTTTCCCCCATGGGAAGGGATAGTGTGCTTTGGTTTGGAAAGCAGAGGGCACTGGTTGTAGGAGAGGGAGCATGTGGTAGATGGGAGTTAGTTTTCCATCAAAGACTCATGCTCCCTTCAGTTGTACACAGTCATTGCCAAAAAAAAAAAAAAAAAGGCTGAAAGATGCAAAACTACATTTTTCAACCTATTCTGCATCCCTGTAAGATAATGTGATGGACAACTGGTCAATTCAATGGCAGTGGAAGTGATGTGTACTACTTCCAAATCTAGCCAATAAAAAAAATGCCATGTGATTTTTTTTCACATCCTATAATATAATATAATATAATGATTTATAATGAGAAATATATTTTTGGTCTTCAATCCCATTCCTGGCACAATGATCCTTAAACCTTTGGAATTACCTGTGATAAAAGCAATGAAGTTGTATTTTGTTATGTTAATGAAGCAACTTTTGTAAAGTCCTTAACTAACCTTAGGCTTGGGGCTGGTGACCAGGAAGTCAATAATGTGATTAGAGGATTGGAACTTTCAGTAACTGTTTCCCTCAATCACCAATCTCTGGAAAGGGGATTGATTCAAGACCAATGGCCAATGATTTAATCAACCATCACTTAGTAATGAAACATCCAGAAAAAAAAAAAAAAAAAAACAGAAGAAGAGGGTTTAGAAAGCAGAGTGCCTGTGGAGATCATGGAAGCCCATCTCCACTCTCTGACTGTTCCTGAGTTAGAACTTTGGAAAAGTGATATAGTGAGTAAATGGGTTTCCTGATTTCTGTGAGCTACTCTAGAAAATTAATCTAACCCAGGAAGGGGATCATGGAGTCCTCTGATCTACAGCCTGTCAGTCAGAAGCACAAGTAACAACCTGGTCTTGCTGATGATGTCTGAACTCCAGTGTGTGGCTCTTTGGAACTTCAATATAAGAAGTGGGTAAGAAGCACAGGTAATGAACAACCATGGCTTGTGATTGGCATCTAAAGTGTTGGGGTTGGAGGGCAGTCTTATAGGCCTGAACCCTTAACCTGTTGAATCTGACTCTGTCCTCGGGCAGATAGTATCAAAAGTGTGTTAAATTGAGTTGCATTCTTGCTCGTGTTGAAGAACGGCTTGTTGTTAGTGTGAGGATTCCCCCTTAAAAATTGAATTTGGTCTCAGGAATCCCAAATACATCCTTGTCCCCTAATTATGCTAACTCATTGACCCACAGGACAACCCTGGAAGCTATGCTGTAATGATGACTTACCTCCATCAGCTCAGGGCCCTGAATGACAACATAGAACAAAACACCAACCTATCCTCCTCAAACACTATCCCCACTGAGATTTATGTGAACAAAATAAACTTTGTGTTAAACCACTGAAATTTTTCATTTTATTTGTTTTAACAGATGGCATCACCTTAAAAAATACGTGAGGATGTCAGGAAATTTAGCCTCACCGGAATTCTGATGTCAAGTGAATTAGATTAAGTGAGTTGGCAAATAGAAGAGCTGGGGGAAAATGAATGTGCAGTGACAGGGCTCAAAGCCAAAAGCAGGGTCTTTGGAGCCAGACAAATCTGGATTTGAATTCAAGATTCACAATTTATAAATAAGAAGAGTGACTGCCATGAAGTAACATTCTTCATTTAATTCCTACTATTGCCAGATAGCGTTTTTAAGCACTGGGGATATTGCAGCAAATGGAATAGAAAATTCCCTATCATTTTGATGTTTATATTCTTGTCAGGGAGGTAGATAATACACAAGCAAAAAAAAAAAAAACAGTACAGTACAATGCCAGGTAGTTATAGGCTCTATGAAAAATAATGAAGGACAAGGAGATAGAAGAAGGGCAGGGTACATTAGGTAGAATCATATTCAGAGAGGGCTTCTCTAAATAAGTGATATGTGTTAGAAATGTGCATGAAGTGAGGGGGTGAGCCTCGCTACACAGAGTTTCAGGTGTAGGAAAACTTAAGTATAAAAGACCCAGAAAATGACATAAGCTTAGCATATCAAGAAGCAGCAAGGAAGCCAGCACAACTGGAATCAAATATATAAGAGGAAAAGTAGGAGGAAATGAGGTTAGCGAGGTATGCGATGATAAGATCATATAGTACTTTGCCTTAGTGCAGGTCTCCTGCAAGCAGAATCTAAAACAAGAATTGGTGTGAAATTGATTTATTAAGAGAGTCCTCTCAAGAGAATGGTAGGAATTAAACCGTATAGGCTAAGAGGAAACAAAATAAGACAAAATTGTGAGCTCTGCTTTAGCTAGAGCCTAGTCTCAGTCCAATACCACAGGGAGCTCTGGAGAACGTTGTAGCCAGAAGAATGGCCTTTTGTTCCCTGATGTCATCAGTCACTACCAAAAGGCAGCTCCTCCTGTGTAACCAAGGGCAATGCTCAGGAGAAATGCTCTGAGCCATAGCAGCCACGGCAAGTTAGGAACATTGGCCTGGTAAATGATACATTAATAGCATCCACCACATTCTACCCTTGAACCTCACATATCCACATGAACTTCGGTCCATCCAGACAATATTTGTCCAGGATTCTTTCTGGTTGGTCACAATTTCAAGAAAAGTTTATCCGAGGAGGGTTAGTACTGCTGCTGTTGGTCCTATGGCTGTAACTGATATTATCACCTCCCTCCTTCATCACCCATTCAAAATTCCTCATTGGCTCTCTAGCTCTTTCACTGGGCTGCTAGGTTGCCTGGCAGAGTGAACCTCATCTAGGTGGGTTCTGAGAACTTAGCTGCTGCACCTACAAATCCAATTAAAACTATGCATAAGATTAACAAGAAATGCCCCAGCACATCAACTAATTGCTAAAAATCTGTAGCAAAAATTGTATCTCCTTATGATGATCAAGATCAATCACCCCTTCCCATAACCTCATTCTTTGTCTGCTGACCTACAAGCACAAAGTATCCAAAGAACCCTAATGGAAGGTTAATATTGTGTTCCCTGAAACTATCCTTCCTCTCTGGGACCCAAGACCCAAGTCAGAGAATAAATACCTTAAGCTCTTGCTCAGCTGGTATGACTCAATAGTTGAGCATCAACCCATGAAACAAGAGGTCACTGGTTCAGTTCCCAGTCAGGACACATGCCCAGGTTGTGGGCTAATCCTCAGTAGGGGGCAGCAGGAGGCAGCCAATTAATGTTCTGCTCTCACATCACATTCATTTTTTTATCTTGTTCTTCCTTCTTCCTCTCCCTTTTTCTTTTTCTAAACTTCAATAAAAACATATTTTTTAAAAAAGTATTTTAGGCTCTTAAGGCCTCATACATATTATTCAGTCTCTGTCACTATTGCTTTTTTTTTTTGTAATAACCTTACCAGAGGCCTGCTGCATGGATTCGTGTGCCGGTGGGGTTCCCTCAGCCTGGCCTGTGGGGATGGGGCCGAAACTGGTTCTCTGACATCCTCTGAGAGGTCCTGGATTGCAAGAGGCTCCCCTCTCTCTGGTTCTGGGTGCATCACCTGAGAATCACAGTTGCCAAATCACTGCAGCTCTGTAGCCCCTGCACTGAGCATCTGTCCTCTTTTGGTCATTGTACCTCATAGCTACCAGTCAGATAGTCAAATGCTCAGATGGCTGCTTAGGCTTTTATATACATAGATAAAATATAAAACCTGTCCAGCCAGTGTGGGTCAGTGGTTGAGCGCCAGCTTATGCACCTGGAGGTCACGATTTGATACCCAGTCAGGGCTTTATCCTCAGTGGTGGGCATACAGGAGGCAGTCAATCAATAATTCTCTCCCATCATTGATGTTTCTCTCTTTCCCCCTCCTTTCCTCTATATGAAAAATATAAAAACTATTCTCTGCTCATTGGGCTTTGATAAAACAGGTTGTGGGCATGATTTGCTCCATTGGCCTAGTTTGCTGACCCCTGCTCTAAACCTCTCAAGCCTAAAGTTGTGGAGACAGGAAATAGAAATTACCTTAATAGGTCCCTGGGAGTGACCAAAAGCACTGTCGCCCCTACTTTTATTCCTAGGTCCTTTGATCCATATATACTACCTACTGGAGACACATTAATAACATCCTGATGAGAAGGAGCACCTGCTGTTGGCTCTATACATAGCCCTTGACTCTGCCAGTGTAGTTTCCTCATTCATAAACCACTGTGTAAACACTGGGGTCCTGCAGAGATCAGGAGCAGATGCTGGCTGATGTCAACTGGCCGAGTCATTTCATTCACTTGATTACTTGGTGCTTCTTTTGCAGTCGCTCTTCTCTGGTGGCAGTCAAATGCAATACAAAGACAGTCATATTTTGAATTTGCCCTTTGAGTTTGACAATATAAAATAGCTACCATTTTCCCTGAGTGATAAGGCTCTTCCATTCCTGTTGTTAGATATTTAGAGGAGGATGAGGGGATGGAGATCAGATGAGAAACTTCAACTCATCCAACTCAAATGCCAGAGTGTCGTTCTTCTGTATTCTCCTTACCTGCCATCTGCCCCTCCTTTAGTTCCCCTTCCTCCCACCGTGTTGTCAGATAAAAATACAGGATGCCCAGTAAATCTGACTTTTAGATAAGCAAATAATTTTTGTATGTGTGCACCCTACTCAATACTTGTGACACACATCTACAAAAATATGACTTGTTGTTCAGCTGAAATTCTCACTTAACTAGTCATTCTATATTTTTATTTGCTAAATCTGGCATCCAAAGACCTCCACTGCTTCTGCCCTATGTCATGCCCTAATACTCCTTGTCTTTATTGCAGTTCTCTTGTCATACTTCAAACTCTCTTAAATACTTGTGGTTTCCTACGCATACTTTCATATCCCTCTACCTCTGCCTGCTGCTGTTATATCCTCAGTCTCGAGTCCCCTTCCTCATACACTTCTATATAGAACAAATCCAATTTGTTCATGAAAGTCCAGCTCAAATGTTTGTGAAACCTTTCCAAAGTCTCCCTGTCAAATTCAATTGCTTTTCTACCCCTGCTCCCATAGCATTATTTACCTTTGGGGTAATACATACTTCATTCAGCCTCACATTTTCATTAGTTGTTTGTATGCCTTTCTTTTCCATTGGAGTTTCAAGCTCCCAACACCTCTGTTTTTTATTAGCTCATCAAAACCAAGCAAGCACAGAGCTTCAGAGCTGTATCTTGAATATAAAAAATAAAGAACATTTTCCTGTTTCAATTGGATTAGACCACAATGTGTCGATCTAATCTGGCCACAGACTAAATGTGAAGCAAGATTCTGCCAATAACGATTAGCATCAATTGTAAAAGTGACAGTCACTTTGGTTGTGTTTTGCTCTGGCAGACAGTTTTAAAGATAGTCTAATATCCATGGCCAGAGCAGGTGCATGTGAGAAGGACCAATGTTAACCAGGGTTTTTAAAAGTTGTGATGATTCCATAACCCAGAGAAGACTATTATTGATATAGTTCTAGCTCTGTCTCTAACCTGTTTTTATCTGTGTAAATATATCAAGTCATATATTTGAGCAATTTCACTTAATTGTATACATAAGCATTTACCTGTGTCTTTAGAAGATTTTTAAAAGCATTTTAGTAGTTTATTAAAATGTTCTAACAGATAGATGTGTAATTGGAAGTTTTGGGGGGCAGACATTTATTTTAATAGTATTATTGAAGTATAATTGACAAATATGTGCAGTAAGCTGCACATATTTAAAGTGTTTAGTTTGGTCATTTTGACATATGTATGTACCTGTAAAACCATCACCACAATCAGGATAGTGACCCTAACCATAGCTGCCAAAAGTGTCCTAATGCCCTTCTATAACCTCTCCCTGACCTTGCTAATCCCTAGGTAACCACGGATTTGCTGTCTGTCATGGAAATTTGTTTATATTTTTTTAAATGTTATATAAATAAAATCATACAGTATAAATATTTTTGTCATAATATTTACACTCACCATTATTATTTTGAGATTTATCCATATTGTTACTTATAATCAAGAGTTTATTTCTGTTTATCACTACATAGTATTCTATTGTATGGATATACTGCATAGATATTTTGATTGTTTGCTGTTTGGGGCTAAAGAAATAAAATATTTGGGGTCAGAAGGTAAATGAAGACTCTTCTTTGAGTCTTTGAGTCTTTGTATAGACATGTGCTTTTCTTTCTTTTGAAAAAATATCTAACAATAGATAAGAGTGACTGAATCATATGTTTAACTTTTGAAGAAAACATCAAACTGAGTTTTTGTTTTTGTTTTAAAAAAGATAGTGATGAAAAACCCTATTATATCAATAACAAAATGTAAAAGCTCAACGTTTAAAAGTGCAACCGTTAAGAGAACAAAATGGCATGGGAAATACACAATGAAGGATATGATTATTTCATAGTCACCAGCAAAACCCATTACACTTCATTTTAGAAACAGTGTTACTGAGGGAAGGAACTGGGTTTGTCTTCTCTGCTGATGAAACCAACTTATCTCTGCTGCATGGTCTTTGATCTTGCTTAGCTTTTAATTGGTCATGTTAGACACACCTCCCAATTCTAGGAAGCATTGCTGGAAAGATGTTAGCCAATAATAACAGGTTGTAAGCAGCATTAAACAAAGATATCAGCACATCTCTGGACAGGTTAAAACAAAAAGCACCAGTCTTAGAATATAAAAACATGGGGCTGAGTCCTATCTCTACCACTCCCTAACTCTATAACCAAAGGTCCATGAACTTAAGTCCCCTCATGTAAAGTTCCTCAATTTTTCTGGGGATCAAGCATCAGGACCTTTAAGTAAAAATAGTGCATGAAAGACATTTTTAAAAAAAAATAGGAAACAGTTATATTTACAGATTAAATTAATCTATAACAAAAGGTTTTATCATCGAAATCATCAATCTCAGCCCCTTGGCCCTAGTGATAGTATTTTGATAACTGTGCTCATTACCAAAATTTTCACAACCAACTAAACTGGTGGGAATAATGTTTTTTTCCAGCATCTGTCCCCTGGATGGTTGGACAGTGAGTAGAATCAACTGTTACCTTGTGGGTTTAACCTCACTCCTGATTTTGAGAACATGACCTATGCTAATCTGCACGCCCATTAGCAACTCCCTGAGCTGGGATGGACATCTGTGTCAGGTGTCAGCTTGGGAGAGAGGAGCCTGGTGCTTTTGCCTCCAGCAGCGACCTGGAGTTTCAGGCCTCAGGCTCTTTGATAGCAAATGACAGGCCTCCAGCTCTGGCGGAAAAGGGAGAAAGAAAAAGGATTACTTCTTAATTTGTCCAGTAGTAGTAACAGATAGAGGAATGCAGGGGCAGCGGGAGCGGGAAGAGAGAGATTATTTTTCCTCCTGGCTGGAAAGAGTTTCTCACAACTTTAATCAACAGAATGCTTTTTTTCACGGAGAGACTTGTGCAACAATAAACGCATCCAACCACTCAGGTTCAAATTTGGCTGTTTCTTTGGTGTAAAATTGCTTTGCACGTTGAAAAAGGCGGGTAAAAGAATAGATTTTTATGGCAGAAAGTACACTGGGGACTAGCCCTACATCTGCTATTATGCTATTTAAAAAATTCTGATAATCTACAGTAAGTATCGTTGCACAGATTGGATCTAGCCCACTCCAGCCCCAGAGCCAAGGTGCCTTATATAGCTTGTGGGCTCAATAAATAATTTGTACAAATAGGAACAAAAATGAAATAAACAAGCATCATCTGAAAGGAAAAAACAATTAAAGACTCTCTTCTCTTTGGAGGATACTTACTCTCTAGGGAAATATCTGGTATTTCAAATACTGGAACCTGTCTATCTAATAAGCTTACCCCCCTTTAAAGTACAAACCAATCACATACTGGGCATCAAGTTAGTGAGTTTTAATTCTATTCACTTTTAAATGGCCTACACAAATAGGTGAAATAACTTCCACGTGATTATCAAAACAATGAATATCCCAAAACAAAAATATAACTGGCTTTGAAATGAATCAAGACACATTAAAATACAAGCATTAAGTGTCTCTCTGCAGCCACTGACTTGTGGCCCTCTTCTTGCCAACACACAGATAGACTGAATGGGGCAACACAGATGTGGCACGCCTACTTGTTTGTGCAAAAGTATTCCAGCATTCATCCAGTCAAAATGAGTACAACCTTGTCTCTTTAGCTTAAGTACCCTGCATTAAATGCCTCTCATTTTTTTCATTTTATCCTATCAATCCTTATAATCGATTACAGTTTCAGACTCTGCATTCTGCCTTTAGGGTAAGAAAAAATGGATAGAGAAACATAACAGCAGTCTGTTGAGGGCAAACAAAATGATAAAAACAAATAAAAAAGTTCCTGAGGGCAAATATCATGATTCCCTGGGCTTTGTATCCCAGCGTCTAGCTCAGTGTCTGGCATGTGTATTATAAATGTTGATGGAAAGAAATGCTTCCTAACAAAGATATATACAAGGGCCCTGGGCCACAGAAGAGATTTAGGGTCAGTTTCAAAGAAGCTGAGGCCTAAAGGATGGGTCAGAAGGTAGATGAAAAGCAAAAGGACATGCCAAGGAGTAGCGGCAGGTGTCAAGGCAGGAGGAATGAGAGCTTGGTGCCTGGTGGCCCCAGAGGGTAGAAAGTAAGTGGGTGTGGCTTGTGTGTTGGTATTGGCTATGTTTGTAGTAATAGCAGGACATGAGCAAGAGTGGGGTAGTAGGAGACATAATCAGGAATCTTGACATTGTTTTAAGAAGTTTGGACTGTTATATATCTTAGGTTAAACCACAATCTCTTTGGGGCTAATGCCTCTGTAAAAGGTCACTTTTTGCACAACAGTGCTATGCACAGCAGGAAATCATCTCACAACCATCGCTGTCACTATTTCCATCATTACCCTTACCTGACATTCTCTGAGTTCTTAGCATGTGCCAAAGCAAATACAATTTTTAATGAACTTTGACTTCAAGTTTTATGCCTCATATACTCTGCCTCTCTTTATAAACATCTGTTGATTTATTGGATTTATAAATTTTCTCTCCTCCTCTATCCCCCCAGAATTGTTGAATTTGATGATCAATTTAACTCTAGCTTACTAAGGTGCATTTTCTTTTATTTTCAGCTAATAGTATGATGAGGAGGGCACTGTGAACAGAACAGGGCAATAAGTCAGCCTAGTCACTGACCTTCTGCGACAGGTGTGAGCTTCACCCCACCTTCAGCTCCATCACTCATCATAGACACTTATTCTGAAAAATCAGAAAGGGCAGCAATCTGACCTTAGTGTGTTTCACCATCTTTAATCAGCCTTCTCTCCTCTTTACCTTCCTCCCAAATGACAGATATCATTAAAACCTCCTCCATAAAACTTTTTAGCAGTTAACTAAGTCCCAATCTCCATGGGAAGAATAAATGAAGACACATTTTTTAAACGTATGAACTGAATCTTCAGAGGTACAGCGTTGGAGGTTGCCATGGAAACCTTTCTCTCTCCTTCCTACTGTTTTTGGCGAATTTTTCCTTAAACAAAACAGAAAATTTTTTTTAATGCCCTCATTAGCCCCATCTCCCTTTCCAGCAGAACCAGAGCATTCTCCCAAATGTCTTATGGCCCAAGTCACAAGCTCACAATATACTGAACACTGAGAAAAGTGTGTACTTTAGTTCTTTAATATTAAGAATTGAGGACTGAATTCCTTCATTCATCCTTTCGATGCATGAAATCTAGAACTCTCTTTCTAAAGGTTTAATCTAGGCCCGTTGTGATACAGATTTGCAAAAAGACCCTCATTTAAAAGAGTCAACCATGTAGTGGGAGAGTGAAAAAAGAAATGAGTACGTGGCTAGGACTTAAGACAGCATATGAGAGAAGTTTAAATGCTACAAGTCTTCACAGGAAAAAGCAATCTTACCTGGCTAGAGCCAGCAGGTAAGGCTTCTGGAAGTGCATTTCAAATGACTCTTGATAGTTGACTAAGAATTTAAGGGCTGGAAGTCAGATTTAATTATACTGGGTCTTCCATGTCAGGCTTAGCTTTTACTTAGCAGAAAAGGAGTTTATGAGTCATGGTGTGATACGATATATGATGTGATATATCTGGATCATAATTCTGAAAGGGTAGGAAACTACTGAATTGGGAGAGATCCTGAAGGCTTGGGTAGGATCAAAAGGAGAAAAACAGGGAATTTAGAAGGATCATGATAGTGTTTCATTTCCTATATATCAACCTGGAGGTAGAAAAAATTGTTTTCCCCCCAAATCAACTGACAAGATAGAAAAAAAATCACAGAAACATTTCTTGTAGCAGTGCTAATCCTTGAAATCCTAGCCAAGGATGGAACTAAACCTTTCCTGAAGCATAATGAAAGAGTTTTAGGAAGAAAGGCCCCATGGTTCTTCCTTGATAAATAATGGCTAAACTTGTCTATATGTAAACTAGGCAGATTCCTCATTTTCCTCATTTTTTTTATCATACATTTTATATCACATTTACTCCATGATAGAAGTTAGAAACCAAAAGTGACTCTTAAATAAGGGATGCTTAGAGCCTGCTCTCCCTACATGATCATTTCATTGAGGGCAAAGGGCAGAAACGCATTGTCTGGAACCCATTAATTCCTGGCACTCAGCAAGTACCAGCAAACATTTATGCATATGGCAGAAATGCTGCTTGAACATTCAGCTAAGATGCTGACTTGAAAGTAACATTAAAGGTCTCCCCCACCCTTCCCTCCTTCAAAATCAAATCATCCTCTGGCCTCTTTGAACTCCTAAAAGTTAACCCAAGAGCTATGACTTGGATTATATCTGTGGTTCAGTGATTTCTAGCCTAAAATTAAAGCATGTTTTACTCAGAGAATGATTTTCTTTTCATCACCTGAGGATATTTTTTCTATTGATTTTTTTTAGGGGGAGGGATGGGAGGAAGGGAGAGAGGTAGAGAGGGAAAGAGGGAGAGAGAGGGAGAGAGACATTGATGTGAGAGATACACATCAATTGGTTTTGATGGGAGTCAGGGATCCTGTAACCCATGTCCATGCCCTTGATTAGGAATCAAACCCAATACCTCTTGGTCCTCAGACTGACACTCTAACCACTAAGCAAGACTGGCCAGGGCAAAAATGGATTTTCAAGAGCAAATTTTTGATATATTTAAAGCCTAATTGAGGTTCTCCATTTGCATATGGCAAAACTAGATAGTTTTTTGCTTTTCACTGGATATAATCATCTCAGAGTGGCCACACTACTTAAATCTCATGATGACAAGGAGCTTTATCTGGCAGCTATTTAAGTCCCTGATTAATTATAAATGGGAAAACAAAGTAATTATTACTTAATATATGCAGTTGGCTTGATAGCAAGATATTTTAGAACAGTGGCTCCAGGAGGACATAACAATAAAAATGAAATGATCCTTAGATATGAAAATATGGGAACCAGATAATTCTTGTGACAGTTCAACTAAGTGCCTGTTGCCTCCATTATCATATTAAGAAGAATTCATCTTTCACAGGCACTGGGACAGAAACCTGGAGCAAATAAGCTTTGCTACAAAAGGGGTTGAGGGGTGGTGGTAAATAACTATAGCACAACTTGATATAAGGAAGCCAGGAGTACCTGGGGCATTAGGTTCCTGAGCAGCAAAGCAAACTTGGACTCTTTCAACTTGATCTTAAACTGGCCTTTGTATATCATTAAAATAGCAACAATACCAAGCACTGCACATAAATGGCTTACCTACAGATTATGTGGGAAGAAATCTCAAAATCATTCTGCTGGTTTCTGTCACAGCTTAATAGAAAGGTCCATGAATTTCCAAATCAAGCTGCGATATCCATCAAGTCTAATAAATTCTTTTTTTAATATATTTTATTAGTTTTTTACAGAGAGGAAGGGAGAGAGATAGAGAGTTAGAAACATCGATGAGAGAGAGACATCGATCTGCCGCCTCCTGCACATCCCACAGTGGAGATGTGCCCGCAAGCAAGGTACATGCCCCCGATCAGAATCGAACCTGGGACCTTTCAGTCCGCAAGCTGAGCCAAACCGGTCTCAGCAAATCTAATAAATTCTGATGCAGGACTTAAAATCAGAAAATAATGGATTCTAATGGTTGCCGATTTACTGTGTGACTTTAGGCAAATCATTTAACCTCTCTGTGCTTCAGCCACTCCTCTTATAAAACCAATGCAGTCCATTATAGTCTCTGAATCACAGAATGCAGTGGAGAAAATTTATTCATGGCTATTCTGAATTCTGCGCAAGATATTTAGATTCTTCTGGCTCCAAAAGCTAATAGCTTTTTGCCTTGGGGTATTTATCTTAATTGATATTTCTCCAGCTTTGCTAATACCAGGGAGGCCAGCTCTGTCTAGACTTTTTCAGAGCAATTTCATGTTGCTGTTACCGAGCAAAATTATTAAGGCGAATTCACAGTTTAATAGCATTACCTTTCAACCACAACATTAGAAATCACACCAGTTTCCTTAAATTTATACTGTCATTTTCTTTCAAAGAGCTCTAAGCCCTTTTAGCTCATTTTGACCTCACAACATCCCAGAGAGTGGTATTAAAATTTCCAATCCCCCATTACAAAAGGAGAAACTTAGGTTCCGAGATAAATAAGTGGTTCAAGGAGATTAAATGAATTTCTAGTAGAAATGAGATTAGTACATATATCTCTTGTCTTTCTACCCCATAAGAACAGCTAGCTTGCTTGGTAGATTCAACTGAAAGACACAGAAAGGTGTATCACTCACAAACTAGGTCTCTTATAAACTTCCTAAACCATCTAATATTTGCCTTGATCCTATCCTTAAGCTACTACTGGAGCTAACAGTAATTGAGTTTGTGCCTCTTGCTGAGGCAAGAGAGTAAGAAGCTAGGAAAATTCCTTGGCAAGTGAAATGGGAAAGCTAGCTGATTCAAACTGGCCTCCAGCAACTCTGACTCACTTGCCTCCTTCTCCCTTGTACATCCACTCCCTTAAGCATTAAGACAATGAGGTTCTGATCAGCATCAAATAATCTTAGGAACAAAGCCTCGGGTCTGTTGACCACAGAGACAGAGTTTTGGTCAAACTAGAGATATCATCTAGGCTTCAGCTGTAGTTTCAGCTCCAGGCCCAGAGAAGCCACAAAACCAAAGGAAGCAGTCCTGTGGCTGATATTAGGACCAGATGCAATGACTAAAGACCTCCTTGTCCTAATGCCATAAGTAGAGACTGACCTTGAAGTGATATACCTGGAAAGCTGATGAATATTCTATTGAGATACTCACATGTGACTTCTAAAAATTATGCCTTTAGAAAATAGATAAAAACCCTTAAAGCTCTGACCAGTGGTTAGAGCATCAACTCACACACCAAAAGGTCTCAGGTTCAATTCCTGGTCAAGGGCACATACCCTAGTTGAAGTTTTGACCCCAGCCTGGGTGGGGGGCATAGAGCTGGCTCCTGTGGCTCAACAGTTGAGTGTTGACCTAAGAACCAGGAGGTTACACTTAGATTCCTGGGCAGGACACATGCCCAGTTTGTGGGCTCAATCCCCAGTGTGGGGCATACAGGAGGCAACTGATCAATGATTCTCTCTCAATGTTTCTATCTCTCTCCCTTCCTCTCTCTCAAAAAGAAAATCGCATAAATAAATAAACAAATATATATATATATGTAAAAGCCTAGTGATGAAATGACTGGTCACTATAATAAGCACTGACCACCATGGGGCAGACTTTTAATGCAGGAGCTGCCCCCTGGTGGTCAGTGTGCTCCCACAGCCAACCTCCCGCAGCCAGCCAACCTCCCATGATCCCTCCCCTTGGCAGCTGCCCAGATTGGCCCTATCAGGACTGGGCGAGATGGCCCTGGGGCCCCCATCAGCCCTGGTCACTAGCCAGGCCAAGGCATCCCATCTATGCACCAATTCGTGCACAGAGCCTCTAGTAAATAAAATGGGGAAAATATCCTCAGGTGAGGAAAAACACACCTTTAACACATACACACCTGTACCCTCCTTCCTTCTTGCCTCAGACACATATATTTCCTTTTCTTCCCCTAAGCTCTAAAGGTTCTCAGGAATTTACAACTAGGGGAGCAGCTCATGCAGAGCTAACTCCCAAGCCTGTCTCCAAGGGCCCTTCTTTTGCCTCTGTAACTTGTTTCCTGAGTCCACACAGTCTAGCTGGCTCACTTCTTCTGCCACTATGACTTTCTTTCAAAAGGGCCAAGGCAGCCAGGCCTATGCTCCACTTTCCTCACATTTCCAAAGCCCAAGGCAGCTCCACTAGGCTCACTCACTCTTGTTGTTATGATCTTGCCTCTTATCTTAAGCACATCCTTTGTTCCACTTTTATAAATGCACTCTCAAAATCACCTGAAGTTATTTTCTGAAATCTTTCCTACAGAATCAAGACCAAGAGCCTATGTCACCTCTAACAGTGCCAAACATTTACAACTCATGTAATTCTCACAACAGTCCTAGAGATGTGAGAAACGACATGGAGCAAGGTTAAATAAATTCCCTTGAGGCCAGACATCTAGTGGGATAGGCATTAAAGGTCCTTATTAAAGGGCAAATATGTGTCTAGGTAAGTTGACCTGTATTGGGAGTGGAAGGGTGAAACTCTGAAGTCAGGTAGATCTGAGTTCAAAACCTAACTCAGCAGTTCATGAATCGTGAAACCTGTGGTATGCTACAGGTCGAAGCAAAATGCAAAATGAATCATGATCCTCCCTGCCTGGACCATTTTCTGGTGTCCCATTGCTTTAGGTCCCTGCACGTTTCAACGTCCGTTTCTCTCCAGCTTCCTTTCCCATCAGTGTCCTCTTTGCTCCCTGGGTCAGAGCATACACCACCACCTTTCAGTTTTTCAGACAGGCCGTGATCCCTCTTCTACCTCAGAGCCATTTCACTTCCTGTTCCCTTTGACCAAAATGTATCCTCCACTCCACCTCTCACCTTGCATTAACAGGTGAGCACCTGCTATATATCAGGGGACCTTTACCTTGTTCAAAATTTTGTTATTGCACAACTCTGTATGGCACACATTATTTTCCATGCATTTTAGACAAGGATACATATAAAATATTGTGATAGGAAATGATCATGGGATAGGGGTTACTTTACATGATCTCTTCTTGGAACCTGGGATCCCCTGCAGAATATGAAGAAGTTTCTTCCAATGCAAAGATCTGGAGGAGAAAACTGCAGCTGGAGAGGATTACAAATGCCAAATGTGTGATTGAGTAAGACATTTGATGTGATCAAGATACTGAGGAATGAGATCAGGGATGTTTGTTAGGGGGGTTGGAGAAGGACAGTAAAATGAGAAGACATTTATTCAGTCTGTTAAAGAGAAAACCACGGGCCCAAAATGGTGTCACTTATGCTAAAACCCCATTATCCCAAACCTAGATTGAATACCTGACCTACCTGCTGTTTCAACCTTTCCTAGAACTATAATCTTGCTCAATCTGTCTGGAATTTTCTGGTCCGGCACTAGTAAGGTAACCTGTCATATGGACCCTCTCTATTCCCCTAACCCACCATAGAAAGAAGAGGTATTCTGCATGATACTTGAGGTTCCCTTTCCTGGGGTGGGGAGTGGGGGTAGGAGATGGGTTGGTCTAAAAATCCTATTTTCTTTGGTTAATAGCTCCCTCGCCCCACCCTTCTTCCTACAAAAACCCCATTTAGTACCACCCTGGAGCACTCTTCTAGTTGCAGGGTGGGATGCTGCCCAGTTCAGGAATTTCTTAACAGAGACAATTAGATCTTCAAATTTACTGCATTGCATTATGGGTTTTAACAAGTCATTCACACACTTTTTCTGAGCACCAACCCTTTGCTAGGCTCAAGATAAACGAATGACAAAGACAGAAGCCTCTGCCGCCCTGCGGTTGACACTCCAGGAAAAGTTTGGAACAGCAGGCAGGCTTCAATCCTTTGGGGTTTTTATAAGGCATAGAAAAAAGTTTGGAGTTTATTCTAATTGGAGTGAACACTGGCAAGTAACTTGAATGATGAATATTTTAACAGCTCACCCTGGTCTCCTCTGTGTGATGACAGCCAGAAACCTCCAGAATTATTGTTGTTGTTGTTTTGATGATTATCAATAATAGATACCCTGGGTCTCTCTTGTTTATATTTTTGAAGACAGGAATCTTGTCAACCCAGTGACAACAATTTCAAACCACTAGAGGGAATCGTTTACAAAAGGACACCAACCGAGCACGGTCTTCTTTGCTCTCAGAGCGATTTCCTCCAGATAATTTCTAAGCTAAAACTAATTATCGTATTAGCCAATAATGCTTTCAAGGCAGCAGCCCCCTGAGGTAAGTTGGAAGAAACAGTGCCCATCTGTAAATATAAAGATAATTTGTAATCAATTGTATCTCCCTAAACTTTTATAATCCCTTTCTAATCACAGACTACTTTAGAAAGTGAGGAATAAACAAATCCGACTTGATTCTTTCATGCAAGAAAACAGGCAGCTTTCAGGTCCTCTTGCAAGAAAGTGAACTAATTACCTGCCTCCTTTGCCTTTGGGAAATATGGGTCTCTCCTGGAAGAATATGGGTTTGGACTGTAAAGTCCTTTTTCGTATTCCAATTTCAGTATTATCTGTTGAACTTGGGTGCCTTACTTGACCTCAAAAATGAGGAATTAGAAACCCATTTAAACAAAAACTTGTACATGAATGTGCATAGCAGCACTATTCACAATAGCCAAAAAGTGAAAATCACCCTAGTGTTCATTAGATGATGAATGGACACACAAAATGTGATATAGCCATATAATGGAATATTAGTTAGCTGTGAAAAAGAAATGAAGTATTGAGACATATTGTAACTTGGATGAAATTTAAAAATATTATGCTAATTGAAGGAAAACAGACTCAAAAGGCCATATGTTATATATTTTAATGTATATGAAATATCCAAAATTAGTAAACACGTAGAGACAGAAAGCAGAGTAGTGGATCCCAGAAGCTGGGGAATGACTAAGGAATCACAGCTTAATGGATACAGAGTTGCCTTTCTGGGTATTGAAATGTTTGAGTAGGAGATGGGGATAATGATTGTGTAGCCCTGTGAACATATTAAATGCCATTGATTTGTATACTTTAAAATAATTAATTCTGTGATGTGAATTTTACCTCACTTAAAAAAAAAAGTGTGGAGCTCCAGGCGCCTTCCCTAATTTTAATAGTGATAGCCTAAATTTGGCACAAAAGTTAGGTTTGGAAACTGACTCACTGTCACCTAGAGCAGTGGTCAGCAAACTCATTAGTCAACAGAGCGGCAAACCGTGGCTCACGAGCTGCATGTAGCTTACAAACCTTAGTTTGCCAACCACCTACTTAGAGTAACTCATGGCCCTTGGTGAGCTACACTATTTCTTCTGTTTTATACCTTGATATCCCATGTAAGATTTAATATCTGTAGTGTCCTATGAGAAAAGTTTTGTTTTAATCCCGTAGTTATCTACTCTTAAACCAAGAGGTTACTGAATGATAAACTAAGGACTTGAGGTTAGGAATCTATATAAATATTTTAATATATTTTTATTGATTTCAAAGAGGGAGAAAGAGTAAGAGATGGAAACATCAATGATGAGAGAGAATTACTGATCAGCTGCCTCCTGCATGCCCCCAACTGGGTATTGAACCTGCAATCCAGGCAAAATGGAACCAGGGACCCTTCAGTCTGTAGGTCGATGCTCTATCCACTAAGCCAAACCGGCTAGGATGAGAGTCTATATTTTATATTTAACTGATCTCTGTTTAAAGTAATTTGACCCTTGAAAGGATCTAACAAATTAATCCCGTGTTAATTGAGTAACTGATGATTTGTGACTTCTGTTTGAAAGTATAATGCTATTTAATCTTGGTAACTTGTTTCAGATTCACCATATGCAATCTGTTAGTTTTTCTGGAATTGTGTGGGTATTTGGGAAGGTTTGGGTTGTCAGTCATAAATTTAAACTGTTTAAAAAAGAAATAGAATAAATAAAGCTTAAAATATTTGAATGAGCTTAATAGACTAAGTTTGTAAATGAAACCGGACTGATCAATGATCATCAAAATTTGCTTGAGTTATACATAGAATAAGATGAACCAAGAATCTTGAGGAAAAAATAAAAAAATAAAGTTTCTGAATTTATGTTTAATAAATTAAAATTACTTTAAAAATAACCAAATATAGCCTTATCTATGCATACAAAAAACCTTCATTTTGATATTTTTCTATTCAATAAAGCCAGCCACATACTCCTTAATCTTCTCTCACCAATGCACATATATGTCACCTCCCTTACCTAGGCCCAAAGTAAATTTTCAAGCTTACTTCTCAATCACAGTTCGTATATGACCCTGTATTCATGTGTCCACATGATTTTGTCATTGTTTTCTCATAACACAATTTAAGCAATCTTTGTTTCTACTTGAAGGAATGCCAAAAAAAAAAAAGTGCTTCCACTTTTTTCTCTTCGAAGATTCAGAGCAGTCACCATTAATTGATCACAGCGCATGTTCCTGCAGAGCAAAGCGATTGCCTCTGAATCTTTCTCAAAACAGCCTTTTACATAACTGCTAGCAAATTATCTGAAATAACACACAAAATGAAATCTGTTTATCACCCACAGTCTTCTCTCCTGACTTATTTTGTCAGCCTCACATTTCCATCTTATTCTATTTATGCAGAATAAAACGAACATTCTATACCACATCTGATTTGATATATGTGGTGGCCTGGACAGGCTCCTTTAAAAAAAATTGTTTGACAACACCTCTGTAATATGCTCAAAATATATTGCTAGGCACAGAACTGTAATACTCTCAACAAAAACAATTTTAAAAAGGTGGGGGGGATCTATGGAAAGTAATCTCACAGGGTGATCGGATAATAAATTCCTAACTGGGAAGGTCATGGTGGGTAGTTATGCCCCAGGCCTATAACTTCTTTAGTGAAGATTTTAAGCCGCCCTATCCATTGTTCTTATGCACCTAGGATGATGTCCCTTTGAAATACCAGAATACTCTAGAAGGGTGTACTAAGAGACAGGAGAGCACATAATCTTGGTAACTGTCCTGTAATCTAATCTCCACATTGCTTTATCCCACCTCCATGAACATCCCCTACTTAATTTCAAATAAGAGCTGGAACTGTTCTTCTCTAGAGCATTTGAGATCTTGCTCCCCAGCATATGTCATCAGTATGGCTCAAATAAACTCATACAAATTCTCTATAGATTTAGATGTTTTTGTATATCAACAGAACCCATTCAAATTAATTCCTGAGAAGATCCAAAATTAAGCAGCAAGTCCAAAATAGGCCTTTTCCTGTTTTGCAGGAAATTATATCAACTTCTCAATGGTAGGCCTCTCTCTAAAATGTCCTATGTCTAAAAGATGAAACAGTCCCTCGTATCATTGCACTTTCCATACTTATTAAATGAAATCATCTTTAGGACCTATTGTTCCCTGGACAGTCCTCTGGAGGAATAAAGTAAAATAGCTCTACTCCAGTGTGTTAATCTGTCATCAGGATGCATTACCAGTAATTCTTTCAATACATTAGTGACTACACAGGAGGTTTACTAAAGGTCAGTCACTTCATAAAATGAGTTTCCAATAGACAGGATCACTTAAAATTATAGAACAAAGAGTCCAGAGCAAATTCATTAATGGATTTTACTCTCAAGATAGTCCCACCCATGGTTCCTAGAACACTTAACTAATTCTGTGCTGGAATTCCAGACACTTGCAGACTCACATTTCTTCAGCACTCAACTCCTGTACCCTGTACACACACACACACACACACACACACACACACACCACCACCACCACCACCACCACCACCCCCTCTTCTCTCCCCCCGCCACACACTTTTGTGTCTACTTATGGATGGTTTTTACCTTGAAGTCTCTTTATTTCATAAAGTCTTTTATATTCCGTTAGTCTTTTCACATTACACAGCATGAAGTGGTAGAACCAGGACTGTGATGAGGTGATCCAAAAAGTGGAACAGATTCCAAAGTTGCTTTCTAGGACCCTGGACCTATGACAGAGATTTGTTCCCAGCTCAAATGGTCTTTTTAAGAATATAATATTTTCTTTATATAATTTTGTTTGTTTCTATGATTCAATCTAGTATTTATGTATATACAGTTTAAAAATAAATACATAGGATTGGATTCCAAATAATTTTAGCTGGAAAACTGCCCTTTAGAAGTCAGAGATGTTTGCCTTGAGCCATGATGGAGTAACTGGTATAGAACTGGCCCCCTTACCAAACACAGCTAGAAAACTAGACAAAATGCACAAGAAAGGCATGGCTGTGAGCATGAACAGAAGGAAAATAGCTGAATCTTGGAACCATCTAGGCTTTCTGACTGGTAGCACTTTCTGCTCCAGGGATCAGGAAAGAGAAATTCAGAAAGATCTCCACATTTCCTCTCCACTGAGTAGAGGAAAACAGAAAGTAGAGTTGGAGGTGGAGGTGGGGGCGGAGATGGCTGGAATGAATGGAACTGAGTACCAGAAAAGACAGCACTTCACAAAGCAAGACCTACAGAAATTCCCTAGAAAATATGGCATAATGCTAAGCACTCCTGCTTAGGCTGATCCTCCATGATACTAGGCAAGGAACAATAACTGGAATAGTACAGGATTGGCACAGAATGAGATGACATTGGAGTTTCCAGCAGCCAGAGGAAAGTCCTCACTGAACACACAGGGTACATAGTGAAGACTCCAGACAACTCAAATCTTAGAATTATGGCTAAAGCATCTTCAGAATAATCTGTCTATGCCTGCATTACCCAAGATGAACAATTAGCCTTGAAAGAATAAAACTGATTAGCAAGTAACTTATTTGAGGCAATAGTGCCTGAGAATTTTTTAATATTTGGTAGAAAATTAGAAACCTACAATTGAGCCCTGGCCGGTTTTGCTCAGTGGATAGAGCATCGGCCTGTGGACTGAAGGGCCCAGGGTTCAATTCCGGCCAAGGGCATGTACCTTGGTTGTGGGCACATCCCAGTGAGGAGTGTGCAGGAGGCAGCTGATTGATGTTCTCTCTCATCGATATTTCTAGCTCTCTGTCCCTCTCCCTTCCTCTCTGTAAAAAATCAATAATACACACACACACACACACACACACACACACACACACACACGCAAACACATTAATAATCTTTGCTGTTTCTTAATTTGTAGATGTCTCACCCTGATCCTCTGCCTTCACGTTCACATGCTGTTCTCCCTGTACCTGTATCTATTTAAAAAAATCTGATAAACAGAATAAACTGGTAGATATAATAGAATTAGGTGCATAGAAAGGGAGTGGACCAACAATTCTTAGGGGAAAAGGGATGAGGGAGGTGCAGGGAGAGACTGGAAAAAAATCATACACCTATGGATGAGGACAATGTGGGGGGTGGTTAAAAGCAGAGGGAGAGGAGGGAGCCAGGTAGAGGGGAGCTATGGTGGGAAAAAGAGGAACAATAAAGATTTATTACAAAAATAAAAAAAAGGTTGGTGTTAGAGAACTAGATATCTGTGGGGGCAAGGGGTGAGACTTGATTTTGATCTAAATACAAAAACTATATTATAAAATATATAGGAAAAATATATGGCAAAATCTTACTGCCCAGGGGCAGACAAAAATTTCCCAAGAAAAAAAATTAATTATCCAGAAAAAAAAAGTATATATATATATATAAAGTAGATTTCTTTTTTTAAAAAAATATTCACCTGAGGACTTGTTTATTGACTTTTAGAGAGAGGGAAAGAGAGAGAGAGAGAGAAACAGCAACGTGAGATGAGAGAGAACCATAAATCGTACACACCCTAACCTGACTGGGGATGGAACCCACAACCAAGGTATGCGCCCTGACTGGAAATCAAATTCCTGACCTTTCAGCGTATGGGACAATATCCAACCAACTAACCCGCACAGGCCAGGGCCAAAGTAGATCTCTTTAAAATTAAATGCCTCTGCTCCTTAAAAGATACTTTTCAGAACATAAACAACTTCAAACTGGAAAAAAATATTTACAATGCATATATATATAAACAAGAGATGTAAACCAAATACACAGCGAACTCTTTCCACTCCATATCAAGAAAACAAATAATCCAATAAAAAATGGACAAAAGATTCATATGCTTGATATACCAATGGCTATTAATCTCATAAAAAGATGCTCAATATTATTAGTCCTCAGGGAAATACAAATTAAAACTACAATAAGATAACTCTGCATACCCACTAGGATGATTGAAAATAAAATATATCGCCGAAACTGGTTTGGCTCAGTGGATAGAGCGTCAACCTGAAGACTGAAGGGTCCTGTGTTCGATGCTGGTCAAGGGCATGTCCCTTGGTTGTGGGCATATTGTCAGTGGCGGGGAGGGGCATAGAGGAGGCAGCTGATCGATGTTTCTAACTCTCTTTCCCTCTCCTCTCCTTTCCTCTCTAAAAAATTAATTAGATATATTTTTTAAAAAAATAAAATAAAATAAATCAAATCCTGGGGAGAATTTGGAGCAGCTGCAATTGTTGAGAATATTAGATGATAAAAAAATATTAGATGATAGAAAACAGTTTAGCAATTTTGTACAGGGTTAAACCTATAATTACCACTTAAACCAGCTATTACACTATTTACCCAAGAAAAATAAAATAAAAATACTTCCACATCAAGATTTTTACACAAATGTTCATTACAACTTTATTCATAATAGCTAAAAACTGGAAACACTAATGCCCATGACTAAATGAGTGGATAACTACATTGTGGTATGTCCATACAATAGTTTATTCCTCATCCATTAAAAAAATACCGATACATGCAACAACTTGAATTAATCTAAAAAAAAAAGCCAGCTACAAAAAATGTATCCTGTTCAATTTCATTTATAAGAAATTCTAGAATAGGTAAATCTCATCTGCAGTGATTGAAGGGTGAAGCATGTTTTCTGAAGTCAGGGGTGGTGGGGATTAACTGCAAAAGGTATAAGGGAAGTTTTGAAAGTAATGGAAATGTTCTCTACCATGATTATATTGAGGTGCTGGCCATATAGGGGTTTGTAAAAACCCACAAACCGTACACTCAAAATAGATGCATTTTACTGAACATAAAAATATATAGATATTAGTATTAAGTAAAATATTGCTTAATCTTTTGTGGAACCCCATATATAAACATATAAAAGCAGAGACTCAATATCTGATAAGGGATAAAAAGCTTACAGATGCACTTATTGGCATGTCCCCTTATACAGTGAACTTTAAGAAACTTTAAAGGATCATGAGGATCCAATTGACTATAAAATGAAAACACACCCTCCACGATATCTTATTTAAGGAATGGCCATAAAGAAATTTAACTATATATTTGTGTCATCATTTTCATATTTCTCTTCAATTTGAATAATTAATAGCCTATATTATCTAATCATAATGTACTTAACAGAAGAATAAGTTTCAAGAAGACAATGTCAGAAAGATTACTTTCTAAAAGTATATGGAGTGAGGCTAAAGATCAAGGTATCTGCCTGCAGTGTTTTCCCAACAAGTGATATCTGAGCTGTGTTAGTCTTGGCATCCAAGGCAAGCAAGATGAGGGTTACTTACAGGGAAAAATATACTTGTGATGGAAAGTCTTTCATTTAAGGGTGAGTGAAACCTAGAACATTTTCCTGGCTTATTCTTTCACAATTGAATTGTACCAATGTCTGGCCTTCACATTTAATAAAAAATGTAGTTTTTTGTCTTTCCAGTTATTTTGGATTGAAAAAGAGACAAGTTCAAATAAACTTGACACAGGCCAAAGCAAGAGAGTCAGGCCAAGATTTTCAAAAGATGCAGAAGTTCACTAATGTCAGTACTATTTGGCTTTTATTTATCTGTTGCCAGAACTAAAAATTCCATTGATGAGTAAACTCTTTGTACCTACTGTTGGGGTGAATTAATATTTCTTTTTTTCCATCAAAATTCCTCAGTTAGAAGCACCTAATTGCAAGGAAAAATCATATTTAAAATAAATATCAACCATGATGGAAATATAGCAAATATACAAATAATATGACTCAAAAAATTAAACATATATTTCCTTTCAAGCTGAAAGTATTTTCTAAGTGAAATATATTGTTCATTAAATCTACCAAGTATTTCCAATCATTTGTTGATTTTTATAAATTGTTAATGTGCTTTTGATTGGCACAACTTTCACTGGCTATGTCCTTGTCTAAGCCATAATTCACTCTGGTGAACCACATCAACTCTTCCAGCAACTTCTCCAATTATTTGATAGTTATTCTATGAGTTGTAGTCTCCATAAGTAGGGAATTTTAGTAAACCCACCATTATCTCATAGTTGCTCTCTGAACCTTAGTCCCCTGCTCTATGAAGCCCCAGGAGTCTACACTCAAGGAAAGGAAGAGCTCATTGAGGGAGAGGCCCGATGAGTCAGTGGGTTGGTAACATAGTCTAAACACTGCCTGGCCCTGCCCTGTAAGGACAAGTAGGTAAACTCTGCTGACACTAATCCTTGTATTTTAGGCTATCTCCTATAAGATGGCCCCAGCAGTGTAAGAGTACTTGGCCCTCACCCAGCCAGCCTCAATGGATAATGAACCAAAGAGCAGAAGCATGGAAAGGAGATGATGTCTTGAATTCCAGCACCTTCTACTCCTATGTCCAGTGCAAATCAGGATCAGGAAACCTAACCTTCAAAACTGGATTTTAACTGTTGCTGCTGACTTAAGAATCACTCATTGCCTTCCCTCTGCTTTTCTTGAGCTCATTCTTTATTCCTAATATGTACCTGTACTCCAGTCTGATCAGATCAGTCTGCCTACCAGTGCTATTTCTTTCCCTTAAGTGTTTACGGTACTCACTGTTCTTAGTACTTGTCTGACCCTTATTGTATGTACAAGCCCCTGAAGCCTTCATTTTTTATACTCTTAAACTTGCATTACCTATATTTCTATTTTCCTCATTAATTTAGAAATTAAATATAATCTTGGACACAGGTTCATTTTACATTTATATGAGAGTCTTGATTTTACCTTTCTAAAAACATCCTTTAACATGATATTATTAAATCCAATCTACATCAGTGCTGTCTCTCATCATGAAAGCTTCTCTTCTCTCCTTGCTTGGACCTGCCACTTAGATGAGAAACACACAATGGGGCAGAAGCTGAGGGCATAGTGGCTTCTTCAATACTTGCCCATCTTCTTCCTTTATTTCTTCCCTCTCATCCAGCAAAACTCCTCTGGCTTCTCCAGAAGTGAAATAAGCAAGGGAGACTGTAGGGTCAGGAGAAGCCTTACTAACTGATATAGTGACATAAGCATTGAGGCTCTCAGAGTTGGTCAACTGGAAGCTTGTTTTATACCTAGGCACTTGGAGGTCCTCAGAGATCTCCTGACTGCAGCTTCTTTGATGTAGGTGACATCTTCTCTTCAGTCCTCAAATGGTCCAGCCTCCTGTGGGGCCTCTTACCCCTTCAAATGTTCCTGTTGGGTGGTATGCCTTTAGAGAAGTCACTCCTCCTGTCTTCTTTAGAGGGTTAACCTATGCACACATCCATTTCCCACAAAGCTCTAGAAATTCAGGTCTACCTCTCTCTGCTGCTGCAGACCACTTCAGGTGGGAGTTACATGCCAGACCTGGCATCATAAAAATCCCAAAGGACATAGCCAAGTTCTCTAAATGATTCTCTTAAAGAGCTCTTCAGCTGGCTTCAAGATTAGGAAGGCCTATCCCTCAGTCCTTCACAACAGGATGCAGGAATTGCTCAGTATGCTTACATTACAAGTCTCTCTCAAAATAGTCACATTCTGGCTGCTCTAAAGAACTCTTAGTTTTCTAAGAGGATATTATGTACACTGGACTTAATATGGAAATAAGCTAATCCTGAGAGGGATTATTATTTTTTTACCACTCTATTGACTATCCTATATTAATAGTCAAACACTTCAATGGAGGTATTTGACAATTAACATATATTATTCTCATCTATGAGAACTCAGGTAAAACTCCAAGTCAAGACCATTTTAGCACTCTTTCATGCATGCATAAGCACACATTGTTTGTTTTTAAAATAATGGGTATTCTACATATGATTCTGCAACCTGTTCTTTTCACTTAACATGCCTTGCATGTCTTTCCATATTTTATTTCTCTTGGTCAATAAATTTAGATATAACATAGTACTATAATGATTTGTGGATATCAACATACATATACCTCTCTAACCCATATATTTAAAAAGTCATTAGAAATTCTGCAGACTTCAGGAGGGCTTTTCATTTTTCTAAGCGTAATAAATGTCATCGGTGTGATTAAAAGCTCAGCTATTAACTGTGAATGTCATAATTATCATATGAGTGCCAAGAGAAAAAGTTGCAAAAGGTTGAATTAAGACAACTGAGTATTTTGGACATAGTGAGCCACCCTGTGCAGAAAATGTGGACCAAGAAGCAAAGCTGTGGATTTCAAAAATAATACCTAGATAGTGCGCATTCTAAATTGCAATAAAATAGGATGGAGAAGTAGTGGTTACTACTCTCAAGCCACGATGCTAAATGTTTTGTGTGTATTATATCATTTAATGCTTCCACCAGTCAGTCGTATTCTTAGACCTCATCTTCTCTTCCTTGCCTCCTCATTGCATGGCTCCAGCCAAACCAACATGTTCAGGTCTTTGCATATTGCGAATCCCTCTATCTGGCATGTCTTCCTAGAGAGATGCAAGGCTCCAGTTCTTACTTCATTCATGTATTTGGTCATTGTCACCTTTTAAGGCTCTGTGTACAGTAGCACTTCTGGCCTCATAGCACTCACTGGCCCTTTACTTAATCTTTTCCAATTTATGACTATCAGGAGGAAATACGGATTTCCCCCTGTATTTTCTTAGGATAAGAAAAAATCGATAAAGTTTTTGTTAAAACTGATCAATTCCTGGTGGTCCTGCGTGACCTCTACTAGGAAGTCCCACTTTCTAGGGTGTTCCAATTGACCTGAGAGAGGCTGGGGTCCACATCCAGAAGAGTAATAGTAGCTTCAGCTTTATTTTTAAATTCTTTGAAGGCATGTACACATATTAGAATGGGGTCCAGGGACCTAATTTAGGATGGGTAATCAATGGATGCCAAATCATCAATGACAAAATCGATAAAAGTTGGTTAAAACACAGAAGACCCAGTGTAAAGCAATTTAAATGTTAGACATTAATTTTCTCATATATTAAGAGCTCTGGAGATAGAGAAATTCTAGGGTTGGTGAAATGGCTCTGCAATACCATCAAGGCCCAGGGTTCCTCTAACTCAATTGCTCTGCCATCCACAAGACTCTTCATGTTTGATTTTTTCCCCCTCATGTTTGTCCTATTCATGATCACAAAATTACTGCCAAACCTCTGGGGCTCACATCCTTGTAAGTTTTGCTTCAAATACATTTTATCATTGTATAATTTTGTTGGCTGAAATATATAAAAAATCAGGTTTGGTTAGCAAGGAAAAATGGTGGGAATGACAGCTGGATAATAAGGCCTGCTATAACCAATGGGCAGGATTGTATCCTTATCACCATGTTGTTTTCAATACTTAAGGGTCTAGAGCATCTAATCTTTGTAGACAATGGATAAGGATATGAAAATGAGATCATTTTTCATGTAGGTAAGATGATTAAAGCCATAGAGATGCATTTCAAACAGAAGCATAATTCCTCTTTCAAAATGGTACAGAATGCATAAAACTAAATTTCTAGTAAAATACGTATAGGAATTGTTTCTGAATCTATATGGCAATATATTGTAATTAATTGGGTTAATTTATTGAAAGCCACAGAAAAATAAATTTGGTGTCCGAAAGAGAAAATTTAGTTTATTGGATTAATACTTGACTAATTTTTATTATATTAAATAGAGTATTATCCTGTGTAATAAGAGGATGCTACAATCAGAGCACTAACATAGGGTTTAAATGAGGTCCTATCTACCCTGGCCTGGTAGGCTCCGTTGGTAACAGCATTGCCCCAATATGCCAAGGTTGTAAGTATATCCCAGTCAGGGCATATACAAGAATAAACCAATGCATGCATAAATAAGTGGAACAACAAATCAATGGCTCCCCCTCTCAAAATTAACAAATTTTAAAAAAAGTTTAAATAGGGTCCTATCTATAATTAATTTGGAAGTATATAATTTTTGTCTCTTGTTCAAATCTAGCCATTTCCCCTCAAGCCTGGGATTTTATTTCCACAACAGCCCCCAAAAGTAATCTGTATAATTTATATACTTGTACACTATCCAGAAAAACTCTTTTTTTTCCCAGTAGAATTATCCCCTCATTTTCAGGATTTAATGGGGCATATTAAAGGAAAATGTAGATTCATAGAAATTTTAAGGACTCTTCCTTTGAAGCTTGCATAGGGAAGTTAGACTTGGTTAAATAAAGGGACTTTTAATTATCTTCAAAGACATAAAACAGTCACCCGGCTCCACAGCAGGGAGAGATGCCTTCCCCCACAAAAGAAAAAAAAAGTCTACATAACATTTCAACTCTTGAGAACCTTTCAAAAATACAGAGTGTGACATTAGGAAAATGTGAGCCCTGTTCTACATTAAAACAGTTCATATGCCAAAAATCTGCACACACAAAAGGTAACAGCTCAATTTAAATTTCTATCCATGTTTCAGTATAGTTGCTCTATTATGGTCCCAAATATTCCAACAACTATTATGCAATTGGTATAGAAAACAATATGGCCTTTATGCAAACTATTGATAGTGGCAAATAAGAAAAAAAAGAAAGACTAATTTTAAGAACTATGAAAAGTGTCATTATTTTATACTGATATTGATTTGTGTCACATATTTAGAGTGTATCAGTTAGAGTCCTATTACAAAAATAGAAACCATTCTAGGCATCTTAAAAAATCAGTTATAATACAGGGGGACCGATTACATGAATGCTGTAAGACTTAAAACATAAAAAGATCAAGATAACTATAGAAAACAGCTTTTACTGCCTTGGATCAGGAGAGAAAAGAGCAGGTTTTGAGTTATCTGCTCTGTAGGATCAGATATGTAGGATCCTCATACATCTGAGGCTCAAACTTCTGAGGAGGGGACACTGCCCAAGCTGTCACTACCTTGGGAGCTCAGGGGAGAAGCTCATGGGATAGAGAGTCTTTTTTTCCTCTGTAACCCCTTCACTTTTCTCTCCTACCCTTTCTCTTCCTTTCTTTCTTGTCATATTCATTCTAGCCCACAAAATATCTTAGAAAAATTAATTCTAATAGGAATCTTTTTTTATTGATTTGAGAGAGAAAGAGAAAGAGAGAGAGAGAGAGAGAGAGAGGGAGAGAGAGAGATTTATGTGAGAGAGAAACATTGATCAGACTCTACAGCCTCCCAGATCAAACCTGACAGCCACCCTGACACTCCAACCAACTGAGCCACACACTGGCCAGAGTCCCAATCTGAAATATTTAGGATACATCCATTTTTAAAATCAAGTTAATTTATTTCATTAAAACTTCTCTCTTTGAGAACGTCCAGCGTGGAATCAATCAAACTGAGGCCCTGGTCTTTTCATTTCCAACCTACGCTTTCCCTTCGCACACACACAAATCTGCTCCACTCTGTTCCCCTTTCAGATATTAATAATTCCATTCCTTCCATAGCTCAGGCCAAGAAACTTGGAATTATTCTTGACTCCTCTTATACTCTGCATCAACTCCACTAGCCACAGGCTTCACAATCTATCTTCAAAATATATCCTGAGTCAATACCTTCTTATTTTCATTGCTACATCCAAACCACCATCACTGTGTCTGGGATTACTCCAGTAAGTAGGTTGTTTACCTGGTTTCCTCCTTGCCCTCATGCAGCAGAGTGAGCCTTCTAAGATATGAGGCAGATGACAACTCTCCTAGGCTCCAGACCCATCCCTCTTTCGCTCAGTGTAAAGATCAGACTACAATGCCCACAGCCCTGCACTCTCTGGCTCTTCTTGCCCTGCTCATACCGTTCACTCTCCTCCTCACTCCTTCTACTCCACCACAGAGAATATTTGTTATTTCTCAGACCCATGCTCCCACCTCACCTCCAGGGCTGTTCATTTGCTTCCTTTAGCTATAAGAATCATCCTCTCCTAAATATCTGGGTTCCTTACTCTTCTGCCTTCTTTAGTGTTTGCTCAGATGTCACCTCCTCATGGAGCCCTTACCTGATCACACTATTAAAATTATAGTTTTATTTTTTTTAAACTTATATATGTTTTTGAATAATAACCATTTTCTGCAATTATGTATATTGGTCATTATCTGTGTTCCCCTCCCCTTATGATAACTATTATTCTGTAAAGAAAATTTTCAATTTTTTTAAATCAAATCTGTCAATGTTTGTTGTTGTTTTTTCCTTTTTTTTTCTTTATTGATCAAGGTATTACATAAGTATCCTTATCCCCCCATTTACTCCCTAACCCCTGGTTTCTGTATCCATTGGTTGGGCTTATATGCATGCATACAAGTCCTGCATGCATGCATGGACTGATTGATCTCTCTCCTTACCCCAAAACATTTATTATTGTTGAATGTATTAATCAGTGAACAAATAAATAGGTAGAAATAAACATTTCTATAGTTCTGTTTTTATTTTAAACAATTCAAGGATAGGCTATTGTCCATTCTTTTAATTTCACCTTTTTTGCCTAACCTTCAACAACTCCATTTTTTATTTATAAAAATCATTGCTAGTTTAGATGTACCTCTAAGTTGGTACATCTAATAGGCTTTGTTATAGCAAGGAATTTTGAATGATTTTTTTTGCGTGCATATAAGCCTAACCAATGGATACAGACATGAGGAGGGTGAGGCATGAGTGAGATCATTTGATATCAACAGCACAACGATTGAAATTTCTTTTGAGAGCCAAATTTTTTAAACTTAAACTTCTTCTAACACCACTTCTTCAAAATAGACTCACCTAGGCCATGGTATTTTGTGGAAGAGCCACACTCAAGGGGCCAAAGAATGCATGTGGCTCACAAGCCACAGTTTGCCAATCATGGTTCTATTGACTGGCTTATTTCACTTATCATAATGCTCTCCAGTTCCATCCATGCTGTTGCAAATAGTAAGAATTGAACTTCTTATATTTAAAATCACTTCTTCTCCTTGCCCCCAGAGGACTTATCACTGATAAATATTCCATATATGCTACTTTTTAAAAAATATATATTTTATTGATTTTTTTACAGAGAGGAAGGGAGAGAGATAGAAAGTCAGAAACATCGATGAGAGAGAGACATCGATCAGCCACCTCCTGCAAGTCTCACAGTGGAGATGTGCCCGCAAGCAAGGTACATGCCCCCAACCAAATCGAACCTGGGACCTTTCAGTCCACAAGCCAACGCTCTATCCACTGAGCCAAACCGGTCTCGGCTATCTCCTACTTTTTAATTAAATTTATTTTCTGACTTTACTCACTAAAATATTGGCTTTGTTATAGCAGGGAATTTTGAATGATTTTTTTTCATCAGTGCTATGTCTGAAAAATTTACTATTGTTGAATGTATTAATCAGTGAACAAATAAATAGGTAGAAATAAGCATTTCTATAGTTCTGTTTTCATGTCAAACAATTCAAGGATATGCTATTGTTCATTCTTTTAATTTCACCTTTTTTGCCTAACCCTCAACAACTCCACTTTTTATTTATAAAAAACATTGCTAGTTTAGATGTACCTCTGTGTTTAATTTTTTTTGTATTTATATTTTATCACACATATTACTTTATGTCTCCATGTACAGTTGACTAAAACAATGCCGGGGTTAGGGGCATCTACCACCACTCCACAGTTGAAAGTCCATGTATAACTTTGACTTCCCCAAAACTTAACTACAGTCACCCCTAGGTATCCAGACACATGGTCCTTGTTCCAGGATACCAAAATTAGCAGGTACTCAGTCCCTTTTATAAATGGCCTAGAACCATGGTTGGCAAACTGCGGCTCGTGAGTCACATGCATTCTTTGGTCCCTTGAGTATGGCTCTTCCACAAAATTCCATGGCCTACACCAGTCTATTTTGAAGAAGTGGTGTTAGAAGAAGTTTAAGTTTAAAAAATTTGGCTCTCGAAAGAAATTTCAATCGTTGTACCGTTGATATTTGGCTCTGTTAACTAATGAGTTTGCCGACCACTGGCCTAGAACAATGCATATGGAAGAAAATTCAACTATAGATCTGAGGATGAAATCCAGGGATATGAAGGTTCAACTGTATATTTATTGAAAAAAATCTGCATATGAGTTGACCTATGCAGTTCACATACATGTTCAAGGGGCAATTGTATTTTACTCAATAGTCATTCTTGTCTGTCTTATATGTTTGTTTTGTTTTGTTTTGTTGTTGTTTTTTTAGTCCTCACCCAAGAATATGTGTATTGATTTTAGAGAGAATAGGAGAGAGAGAAAAAGGGAGAGGGCGAGAAGAGGGAGAGGAATTGATGTGGGAGAGAAACATCTATCAGATGCCTCCCATAGTACTCACCCCAACCAGGAATAGAACCCACAACCTAGGTGTGTGCCTGGACTGGGAATTTTACCCATAGCCTTACAGTGCACAGGAGGAGGCTCTAAACAACTGAATCATGCACACTAGGGTTCAACAGTTATTCTTTTGTCTCAAACCTTCTTTCTGAAGTCAGTTTCCTTCTTTTTAAGGTATATCTCATTTAGATGTTGTCTGTTATGTAAAGTGAGTAATAATCTTACCTCAAAGAGTTTTCCTGTGTGTTTTATGAAATTCTTACTGGCAAAAAGTAGACACTCAATAAATATTAGTTTCACTCTCTCTGAAAACCAAACAATGGAGATAATATGTATATTATAGAAGGGAAAGAAAAAATATATAAGAATAGATGTGCCTTTTCAAAATATAACAAATTATGTTCTGGCTTGTAAGTACATTTTATTTCTAAAATTTCATTCAAACAGGATTGCTTGGTTTCATTTTTTGATGGTTCATGTGTATTTAACAAATTATTTCTAATTAATCCTATGTACTTTGTGCCAAATAGTTAAAATTCAAATAGCTGAAAGGAGCTCTAGCTACACAAAACTAAAAGATTTCATTTTGAGAATCTCAAATTTTATAGCAGAAAAGAAAAGTAGTTGAATTTTCGTATAAAAGTCTGCTAAACTTAAAGGATGCCATGGAAATTGTCCCATAATAGAATTTCATTTTTAATATATAACAATTTCTAGAACATTTTATTACATTAGTCCCTATGCTTTGTAAAGAAGTTGGAAAGTAAAAAGTGCTATTAATTAAATAGAATGTATGATTTTAGAATTATATATTGTCAGAAAATATACTGCACAGTTGTAAGTACTTTATACATTATGGCAGACAGGTTCCATAGATGTCACCATTCTGAAAATGCAGATTTTCTGTTAAATTATTCCCAGTATAGTTAACACTCTATTCAGAAAGAGTCATGATGGATGTAGCAATCAAGTTGAGTTCATTCTTCTACTATGATTTTAAATGTTCTGTAAAATAATTGATACCAAATTCCTCATTTTAGTTTTATTGCCTTGGGTATTACATTTTTTATTTGACGCTAACACAATACTTAATCTTCAATATTCAATGTCAAAAAAGGCAAACATGAAGAATGGAATACTTACACCAGACTCATCAAGAAAAACAAAAAGAGAGCCCACGTAAAATCAGAAATGCAAGAGGAGAGATTACAACTGACACCACAGAAATACGAAGGATCATTAAAGAATACTGTGAGCAATTATATGCCAACAAAGAAGACAAAATAGAAAAAATGGATGAATTTCTAGAAACAAACAACTTCTAAAACTAAACCAGAAAGAAATGAAAAATCTAAAGAGACCAATTACTACCAATAAAATTGAAGCAGTTATATATACATACATACATACATACATACATATAAAAAACTGCCAACAAACAAAAGTTTAGGACCAGTTGGGTGCAGAGTGAATTCTACCAAACATTTAAAGATGAACTAATACATATCTTTCTCAAAGTGTTCCAAAAAGTTGCAAAGAAAGAAACACCTCCAAACTCATTCTATAAAGCCATCATTATTCTGATACCAAAACCAGACAAAGAGACTACAAAAAAGTGGGGGTGGGTGGGAATTACAAGCCATATCTCTGATGGACATAGATGCAAAAATTCTCAACAAAGTACTAGAGCATAAATGTTGAATTAGAGAAGTTGGGGAAGAATCTTCTCTGACAAATCATTTTTTTAATTTTTTTAATTACAGAGAATTACATAAATGAAGTTCTGAAAAATATCTTGCAGAATGACAATCTTTAACTGCAACCCACACCTACCTAAACCTATCTGATAGGCATAAACTGCAACCCCCATGTGAGTGGCCATCTGTCTCATGCAAAGAAATACAGATATTAGCCAGAAGACAGATAAAAGCCATTCCCCAAAGAAGGGATCTGACTCCTCCCAGATTTAATCAATCATGTGTAAAATTCCCAAGCTGTAATTTTACCAGGGCTGGGTTGTGGTGACTTCTTATAAAGGTGGAGTGTGTTTCCTTGGAGGATGTTTTCATAGACAGTGATTCCGTGACTGGTTGCTTTTTAAACTAGTGCCACGCCATCATTTTTATGAACCAGCATGGTTAAAAATAGAGTGTTGCACTCTCTACTTACCAAAAATAAAACATACTTATTAATTGTATTGGTGAAAAGTAAGTCTACTGAATTATAAATTCAATGTATAGGACTAAAAATAACTCAAAGTGCATTTCTGCTCAAATAGGCAATTAAAATTGGTACAAAAACAAAGACAACTCTTTCATACAATGCATTAACTCTAGCAATTCTGAATAACCTTACACTCATGCACATATACAGGCTTCTAATACTAACTTTCCCAAGATACAAAGACAAAAATTCTCAAACATACTTATATTATAAGCAGTTGAATTCTGAGTACCAATATCCCATTCAAGGTCTGCAGAAATTTAGACTTTTGATGAGAGAGTCAGGATGTTACCCAATATAAATTGATTTGTTTTCACAGGAAAAAAAAAACTTTTATAAATTGACTTAGCATATCCATAGACAACACAATAACAATTTAAGTTGGATTCCAGATGCCCTGACAAGGAACAAAATGGAATTTTTAGAGAAGGGATATTTTCTTAAACTTATTCTAATATGTTTCTCTAAATTAAATTATACTGTCATAAACTACAAGCATTTCTGCATAAAAACATTGCAAGTAATAAGCAAATAGCCACTTCATGTAATCTATGTTGATAGATAATCTTTACATATCTCAACAGAAAGAATTTGGTGTATTTTGTTGTTATAGTAGTTTTATAGTTGAAATAAAGTTAATGGAAAAATCTAAGCCCTCCAACCAAAGGAAATTTGGAGAGAAAAATGAACCTTTCTTTTAAAAAAATAAAAAAGTAAAACTTTTTTTTTCTTTTTTAATTCTTCACTTAAACACATAGGCAATTCCTTAGGAACAGATTAGCAGGTGCATAGGATTATTTCATCTTTCATTTTTTCAAAAATATAAATTATTGTCTGTATCTTTGTGTGGAAAAGCTGAATATTGCAACCAATGCAGTCTTTATTTAATAGCGAATACCCCTTTGTCCATTTGATGTATGAGGGAAGGGTTGAATTTCTCTAGTCAATATCAATCTTGGCTTTTATTACCAGACACAAGAGTTGTACCAAAAACCCAAATATAGGGGTTTGACATTAGGATGTTCCCTTTACAACTAGCAAGGATGAACACTGCATTAGGATAAACTTTGACTTTTCAGAGAACTGAGAAAAAAATAATTCATTTATTCAGCCAGTCTCTATCAAAACTTCTTTCATAGATGTTAAAGAAGCTCTCTCAGGATTAACAAATGACTTTAAGAACTGAATTAATTAAAGAGAATGAACCTAGGCCTAAACTCACAGGTGATTAATTCATTGAGGGCCTACTTTTGGCAAAATTTCAAAGTAAGCACGTGTTTTCTTTTTTAATAGAAAGGCAGCTCAATATCATAGAAACAATATTGGTATTTGCTATGGATTGATTTGTATGTTCCACAAATTCATGTGTTAATGCCCCAACCCACAACGTGACATTATGTGGAAATGGAGCCTTTGGGAGATAATTTGGTCAGGTGTATAGAACCCTCATAATGGATCTAGTGCCATATAAGAAGAGATACAGGTATATAAGATGACCAACTCTAAGCCTGGACAGGGTTCTCACCAGGAACTAAATTAGTTGATGCCTTGATATTGGATTTCCTAATTCCAGAACTGTGAGAAATAAATACCTGTATAAGTTACACAGTTTAGGGTATTTTGTTTTAACAACCTGCGTACACTAATATAGTATTGGGCCCAAAAATATTTTAATTCAAATTGCAGCAAGGCTTATTAATAGCTTCATGAATAAGCAAGTTAATTCATCTCTCTGAAACTTAATTTCTTCATTGTTAAATGAAGAAATGAATATTTTTCAATTTTTAAATGAGGGTATATATGAAACTACTTAGCAAAATACTTGTTGCCTACTAGGTGATCAGCAAATTTTAGTTTTCCTCCCTTGCTTGACATTTTCAACATCTCTCATTATACCTCCATTTCAGAAGACTCCTTTCTACCTTTATTCATTTGGTCTTTATTCAAGAGACAAAACAATCAATTGCTGACGGTGTAAGAATTTTTAGTAAAATTCTATGTTATATATACTAAATAACATTTATTTTTTAATAGCAACTTCTGAACAATGGCTAAAACACAAAACAATGGTGGACATTTTAAAAAAGGGTCAGTGTTAAAATATTTGGGGGGCAGTTGGACCTTTGAACATCTCATAGGTTTTACAATGTAGATGGTGGTTTTATTGCAAGTACATGGAGAAAAGCCATTGAGTGCAAAACATAGAAATGAAACAGTCATTTGGATTATTCATGATTTGATCATTGATTTTCTCTCCCTGCCTAATGGTAATGAAAGCTCCATAAGATGAAGGACCTCATTTGTATTATTCACTGCTCTATTACCCGGTACTTTGAGTTTTGTCCAGAATCACAGCTGAAATCACTTAAGATTTTATTACCAAAGTTGGATATAAAAATGTACAAACTTGGGAAAAAATATATAAATCCCATCCTAAACATGACCCTGAATTCTTCTTTACAAAATACACACTAATACTGCTGTGTTCTATAGGACCTAACATGAACTAACCATGACAATATCTCTGACACATGTTGCATTGCTCTCCCTCTCATTCACTGTATGCCAGCTACCAGTCTTCCAATTGTCCTTCAAGCCCACCAGGCACATTCACTTTTAGTGTCTCTACACTTACTCCTATTACACGTTGGATGTCGATAAGTGCTATGGAAACAAAATCAGGGTAAGGCAATCAGAAATAGAGGATTACAATTTTGATAATTGGAAAGGTGACATGTAAGCAAAGATTTGATAGAGATGAGAAAATAATAATTCCGGTGTCTGAAGGATGAATATTCCAGGCAGGGGAATCAGCCAGCATAAAGCCCTGAGCCTGGAGTATAAATACTAAAGGAAGTAAGATAGAGATAAGGGGCAATGGGAAATCTTGGGCAACATGGGGATTCAAAGCAGATTTCCAACTAAGGATTAATATGATATAATTCACTACTTGAAGAAATTAACCTGGGCATTGTGATCAGAATTTATGAATGTTTCTCAACTAGCACTATTGATATTCTTGGGAAAATAATTTCTTGTTGGGGGTTGTCCTGTGCATTTTAGACTTTTTTAGCAGTATCCCTACCTCTACTTACTAGATATCAGTAGCAAACACTTACTACTATCCCAACCGAAGGTATCTCTAAATACTGTCAAAATATTCGAGGGTGGGGCAAAATCATTCCTACTTGAGAATCACCATTATAGGAGAAAAGAGTGGATGCTCAAATGTATCCCTACAAAGAATGACTCCCTTGTCTGCCCAATCTAAAGCAGCAACCTCCAGCCCCTGGCACCCTCCATCACAGCACCCTGCTTTGTTTTCTAAACAGCACATATCAGACTCTGAGAAATTATCCTAGCTGTTCATTGATCTATTTTGTTTATTGTTTTGCTCTCCCTGCCTAATGGTAATGTAAGCTCCATAAGATTAAGGACCTCATCTGCATTATTCACTGCTCTATTACCCAGTGCCTTGAGTTTGCTGAGAATCACAGCTGAAACCACTTAAGATTTTACATTATTTTTCCATTGCCTGAGCAAGCCATGTACACACACTCTTCCACAAATACAGAATGCTATGATTCCATGATGAAGATAGAAAGAGATGTGGACTGCATTCTGATGGCTCATAAAAGAGTATAAAACAAAATTGGGGCAAACTTTACTGCTTGGGGTGGGGAACAGGAGGAAGAAGGTAGCAAATACCAGTCAGCATGATGATCAATTTGGCCCACACTTTTACCCTCCAGTTAATTTTTAAATAAAATTTATATTTTATGGAGAGTTTCTTTGAGTACCTGAATAATATTCTATTGCTGAGTAATATTTTATGTTCTATTCTACATTCAGATGTTTGTAATCTTTGTGTTCACCTTGCCTTTTATAGATCAAGGTTAAATTTAGAGATCTCTGGGTTCAGAACAGTAAGGCTGGAGGCAGGTGCCAGCCCTGCAAAAAATCCATATAAAAGAAACGCTTAGCTCTTGATTATCCAGTGAAGTGCCTCAGTACATAAGGTCACCCCAGGCAAGACTCTTGAACATTCTATTATAGACTCTCCATGTTTACTTCAAGCTTTACAATAGTGCTATGGTAACTCCAGAGAGAACACCAGTTATAAACTAGAAATAAGAATCATGGGTGTTACTATCACTCTCTTTTCACAAGAATCATAAGAGGATGATAAATGAAAGAATTCACTCATTAATTCATTCACCTTAAAAATATTCACTGAGAACCTCTTTGTTCTAGGTACTACTAAGTGAAGCACTAAGCAAAACTGAAGGTCTTATGTAGTCTACTCAGGGAACTATGAGTTAATTATATAATTAAATATTCTGAGCAAAGCTATAAGGGGAAAGTAGGATGCTATGAAGTTTATTATGTAGGCTAAATCTAATTTCAGAAAAATCAGAAAAGATCTCCCTGAGTAAATAACATTTGAAGTGAAATTTATAAATTGGACAGGAGCTAAAAGGTCAGAATGGAGGTTCCAGAAAGAGAAGTAGTCCCATTCTAGAGAGAAAAAAAGTGAACTTCATCTGTTCTCTAGAAATAAAAAATATTTTAGTGTTTGTCATATGATCTTAATCAGTTCACTTACTGATTTTTTCAAATGAAGAATCTGGACAAAGCTTTAAATAGGATTAGCTTTACCTTTATTAAAAGTCTATTAAGTGCTAACAGGATCCCTGGAACAAGGAGATAGAAACTCAGTAGACATTTGTAAGATAAGGGACTTAATGAATGAATCATTTTATCTCCTGGTCTCTTGTGGTTAATGGGAAAAGAAGTTGGTAGTAATATCCAAGATTCTTATTCCTACTCTATTACTAGTATTTGAGGCCTCTCTGAAATTAGCATGGTTATATTGTGAGCTTGAACTCAAGCAGAGAGAGTCTATAATACAGTGATGCTTTTCCTCAAGGGTCTCACTTGACCTGCTGTTTTAAGGTACTGCCTATAGACAGCAGGTATGACTTTTATAGGAATTTCTGCACTACCAACATCCTTTCTTCTACTTTTCTAAGTCCAGATACAATATTCATAGGTTTAGCCTTGATTTGGAAAGATAAGGTGAACACAACAATTGAAAACAATCTCAATACAGAATGAAATGTGAAATGCTACTGAGCAATTGAATAAAGATAAGAATTGTGTTTCTGGAGATTAACTTTATAAGACATATTAAAAAAATTGAATTAGGGAAAAACTGGGTTGGGAGGGATAGGAAAAAAAGGGGTCTACTGGAATAAGCCACAGAGAGATAAGGATAACTGAACCTTAGAAAGTGGGCCTAAATATAGAGGAAGAGATAAATTTTAGTAAAACTGAAGAACTAGAATCAACATAACAGAACAACTGATTGGCTAAGATGAAGAAAGATCACAGATGTATATTTTAATTACATCAATTTGCTCTTTATGTGGTTAAAAAATTAGACCAGGTTTTTAGAATCTGCTTCTCACCATTCCTCACCATCTCCTAAAACCTCCCTTCACAGAAGTAGAAGGATTATTAAGGGGAAGTTGTCTGGTTGTTCTCTTAAATCAAATTAATTTTCTTCATCCCCCATATGCCAATCGTTACACAGCCTGTTCTAAATTTTGATCTGGTGCATTATTGATGAGCTCTTAAAAAGATTAGAACAAAGATCTCCCACTCTCTTTCTGGAAGAAAAAAAACTTTCTGAAAAAAGAACTGTCAATTTTGACTAACATCAACCATCTAACAAATGTGTTAATCATAATTGCAACAGATTTTTATTTTGCAAAATCTAATATTAATTTATTGGATAAGTGTCTTTGAGGACCTACTGTGTGTAGAGCATTATGTCAAAAACATTATTTATTTGACATTTGATTAGATTTGTAGTAGCATTCCATGATTGGCATGTTGTGAAAAAGAAAAAATTTGCCCTTACCTAATCTTAGTTCTAAAGATGATTATTACTAGCACCTAAATTCCTTTCAGGAAAGAATCATACAGTTTAGCACATCTCTCTATTGGGATATAAGGGATTTTCATTTCTCAATATTGTTTTTTTTTATTTTTAGTTATTTCTTGGTAAAGTAGAGTGTGTTATGGTCACTCACCCAAGGATAATTTTCCATTGATTTTTAGGGAGAGTGGAAGAAAGGGAAAGACAGAGAGAAACATTCATGTGAGAGAAACAAATCGATTGGTTGTCTCATGCATGAGCACCAACCAGGGCACGGGCCAGGAGGAACCTGCAACTAAAGTGCATGCCTGGGACCCTTTGCTCTGCAGGCTGACCCTCTATCTACTGAGCTAAACCAGCTAGGTGAGGGTGTTCATTTTTTCATTAAACTCTCTATGCCTGAAGTAACTCTGATTTGGAAGTGTACAAGATGTAATCCAGACTGTTTTCATGTACCATATCTGCTAACTGACAGGCATGACCAGTCAAACTGCAGGGGGAACAATGTTTATGTTTGTAGAAATAATCTTAACTGAGTTCAAAAAAGTAAACATCAATTCCTTTCAAAACTATTTTTCTTGTGAAGGGGTGATGGGGGATAAAGGGAACCAAATATATGGTGACAAAAGTTGGTTTGACTTTGAGTGGTGGGTACACAATGCAATATATAGATCATGTGTCATAGAAATGTACAATTGAAATTCAAATCATCCTATTAGATTTAAAACATTATTTTTTTAGACATAGTGAAGGATTTTTAATTATTGTATTTTTAATTCATTGATGACAATTTAAAGTTTACTGCTTATAGTAGAACATTAAAAAAAACTATAAAAGAGGGAAGAAGGAGAAGGAGGAAGAGGAAGAAGAGGAAGAGAAGGAAGAGGAGGAGGAGGAAGAGGAGGAGAAGGAGGAGAAGAAGAGAAATAAGAGTATATTCACTATCACAATACTCAGAGGGAGTTATTGTTTTGTGTTCTTTCAAATCTATTTTTAATGACAGATTTTTTTCTCCAAACTAAAATATAATCCTATCTAATAAAAGAGTAATATGCAAATTGGCCATGCCTCCACTATACCCACAAGTTATGCCCACCAGCCAATCAGGAGCAAGTATGCAAATTAACCCAATAAAGATGGCTGCAGCCACAGAGAGAGGAGGAGGCTTGGGTTTCCCTCGCAATGGAGGAAGCCAAGCTTTCCACCAGCCCTGGCAGGCCTAGGCCTCTGTTGAAGGCTACAAAGCTTCAACTATAGAAGATAAATAAATCCTAACACAAATGGCAGCAGCCACAAAACTGGAGAGAGCAGGAGGCTTGAGTTGCCTCCAGTGATGGAGGAAGCCAATCTTTCTACCTGCTCTGGCCTGCCTTGGCCTCCACTGAAGGCTACAAAATTTCAATTATAGAAGATAAATAAATCCCAACAAAAATGACTATGGACACAGAGTGAGCAGGAGGCTTGACTCCACTAAAGGCTACAAAGTTTCAATTTTGAAGATAAATAAATCCCAGATCCTAGGGCCTCCACTTGCATCACCAGGGGGTGTGGCCAGCCTGCAAACCAGCACAGGCCCCTGGCCCATGCTGCCCACGACCTGAGGGAACCCCCACCCTGATCCAGAACACCTTTCAAGGCAAACCAATTGGGCCCCACCTGTGCACCAGGCCTCTATCCTATCTAATCCTATCTAATAAAAGAATAATATGCAAATTGACCATCACTCCAACACACAAGATGGCTGCCCTCATGTGGTCAAAGATGACTGCCTCTATGTGGACACAAAATGGTCACCACAAGATGGCCTGCAGGGGAGGGCAGTTAGGGGTGACCAGACTGGCAGGGGAGGGGAATTGGGGGTGACCGGGCCTACAGGAAAGGGTGGTTTGGGAGGGACCCAAGCCTGCAGGGGAAGTCAGTTAGGAGCAAGCAGGCTGACAGGGGAGCAATTAGGCATCAACCAGGCTGGCAGGGGAGTGGTTAGGGGGTGATCAGACTGGCAGGCAGAAGCATTTAGGGGTAATCAGGAAGGCAGACAGGCAAGCAGTTGGGAGCCAGCAGTCCTGGATTGTGAGAGGGATATCCGAATGCCCTTTTAGGCCCGATCCTAAACGGGCAGTCAGACATCCCTTGAGGGGTCCCAGATTGGAGAAGGTGCAGGCTGGACTGAAGAACACACACCCTTGTGCATGAATTTTGTACAATGGGCCACTAGTCATATTTTACATGCTGCTTTGTAATCTCCTTCTTTTCCTAAATAAAATATTCATGTCAGGAAGTATTCTACAACATACTTTTTAGTAATTAAGTATTATTTAGAAATTATATATAATTGTATACACTCTGATTTCTACAATCAATCCCCAAGACTTTGGCACATTGTTTCTAAAATATATATTATAATAAATACATTTGTCCTTATGTACTTGCAATTCATTTGAATGTTTCCTTAATATAGCTAGAAGACATTGTTCATATCTTAGGAGCCTTTAACCTGTTTCCAACTGTTGCTACCTACATCTCTATGGCTGAATGCTTTTTGCATTACTGCAGAAGTCATTCAGCCCAAGTCCACAGCAGTCTGGAATTCCAGGGAATTAACACCTCCAGAAGCAACTCTCTGCTAGTGGATCTCCAGAGCTGGTGATGAAGTAACCCCAACTCTTCCCTTCATCCTTTCTTGGCTATTACATAAATGATTTGCATTTGAATTTTTCTTTCTTTTTAAACTGAGAATGCTTCTTGTAGATCTATCCAAACATGAGAATAGAGTCCATAAAATGAGACTGCTAGTTAAAAAGAAAGTATACTCTGCCCAGTCAGTGTGACTCAGTGGTGGAGCATTGACCTATGTGATTTTTTCACATTGCGATTCCTGGTCAGGGCATATGCCTGGGTTATGGGCTTGATCCAGTAGGGGGTGTGCAGGAGGCAGCTGATCATTGATTCTCTCTCATCGTTGATGCTTCTGTATCTCTCTCCCTCTCCCTTCCTCTCTGAAATCAATAAAAATATATTTTTTTAAAAAGAAAATATATTTTAAGATTTTTGATATTCATTATTGATGCCCTCTTACATTATTCTCACACAATCTAGCCAAGAAGTGAATATATCATTTTTAAATGCCAATTTTGATAGGTAACCTAGAAACTTAAGTTTATTTTATTATTAATGAGTCTGTTTATCTTTTCATAGATGTTAAGAATATTAACTCTTTTTTTAAGATATGTTTTAAAATGAGCTAGTTTGGATTTTTGCAATCACATAGCATCAACCTTGCAACCAGCTAAAGAAGTGCTGGTCATTCTTCGTGTGGGCTGTGTCTTGCACATTACAGGAAATACATATGTGTTTACAGATAAATCTTTATTAATAAAAGGATTTCTTGAGGGGAGGGGGCTGCTACCGTAGTTCGGCTCTACTGCCAGAGTTTTAGAAAATATACCTGTTAAATATTGAATTCTCTGTTTGAAACAAGACCGTGTGTTCTCATTATTCGGACACATGAATACATTCATTATCTAACTCTGAATTACTATAGTCTCATCAAAGGACAGCTATTATCAAGTCACATTTCAAATACCAATAGACATTCCTAGGAATAAATTAGCTTTTTATTCTCTCTAACAATTCAGCCATTCTGACTAATTTTGTGATCCCTAACTCTGATTAAGACAATTTCAGACATTTTAGCTTTGTAAAAGCATTTCTACTGATGTATCACATTATCACCTCTGCGAACTTTGAAAGGTTTCTGACACACATATGTCACTGTGTGCAACAAGTCTGAGTTGTGTGAATATCCTCAATTATGGAGCTGGCCTGCCTTTGACTTGCTATTTCTGCATCAATGACTCTGATTGGCCAGGCCTATTGTTTAGACCATTTACTGTATTACTGCTAATCCACTTTCCTCTTTTAACTGTCACAATAATTTCTAACTCTTGGCCAACTGCCTCTCCATTTGGGGCCAACATTCTTCACCATAAAACATGCAACCAATTAAGTGTCAACAATTGGCAGCACAGATAAGTCAAAGGACTTGTAGATTTATCTGCTCATCCTGGACCTCGCCTCACAGCTCCCTGAACTCTTCTCCATCAGGGGCTGTTTGTTGACACAGGCTTAGTTGATCTTATCCTTGACAGCGCCTTAAGGCTCAGAAGGAAGCACACCTTTCAGAGCTGTGTGGGAATACACATCCATCCTCCCACCTACCCGGATGTTCAACTTCAATGGAAGCCCAGTAGGTCAGAAGGGGAAGCTTCTGTTCCCATTTGGCACCTGTGGGACTAACCAGTAACATAAATAAAGCTGATGACGATATAGCAGTATTCTTGCAATTGCTAAATACTTATGGCTACTTAGAGATTGTACTAAGCATTTTCCAAGTGTCATCACGTCTAATTCTTACACTCATATGAGGTACATACTATTATTATTTTCAATGTATAAGTGAATGAACTGAGGCATAGTGAATCAGGCCCTCACTCAAAGCAATGTAGCCAAAGAACTGGGTTCCACAGTTGTACCAAGACAGTCTGAATATAGAGTCTGTGCTCTTCAATATTATGCTAAATATATAATAATTAAAATTAAAAGGAAAATAACAAATAGGGAGACATTATTTTCAATATATATAACATGGAATTATCACCCTTAGAAGATAAAGAGATAGAAAGGCTGAAAGAGGAAATTTATGACAAAATTATAAAAGCTAATAAGCAAATAAAATGTCTACTTAAATATATAAAGAGAGTTCAATATATATTTATATATAAAGTTTTACCAATCACATTAGCAATTTTTTAAATAAAACAGTAATGTATAATGTTGGCACGATTGTAAGGATAATTTCCCCATTCATAATCTCTGGTAATGAAAGGCGTTTCTCATTTTTGTAAAAGACTTGGCTTAGAAATTGCTTATTCTTTTGCTCCAGCAATTTTACAAGACATTTATGTCAAGGAAATAATTGTGGATGTGTACTGGGATTTATCTACAGGGATAATCATTGCAATATTGCAACATTGCTTATAATAGTGAAAAATTAAAAACAACCTAAGTATCAAAAATTAAATGTCATTACAATAAAAAAATCCATATAAGAGAATACTATCCATCATTCATAATATGATATGGTAGAAGAACATTAATGATATAGAAATGTTTAGGATAAGGGTTAAGTAAAAAAGCTTGCAAAATGTGTACAAATACAAGTGTAAACTTGTATTTTAGATGCATGTGGAAGGATATGTACCAATATGTAGTGATAGCTCGAGAGAACTGTGAATGATTTATTTTCTTATTTGTGTCTTTCCTATTACCTAAACATTTTGCAATAGCATTTATTATTTTTATAGCTAAATAATTCTATTAAAATCAATTATAAAGCAATACTCTTTTGCTCCAATTCTAAAATGGACCAATTATATGTTTCTCACAGGAGAGGTAATATGGTATGGCTACTGTAGAGGGAGAATGGAGCAAGTTATTTATGTCTCGGTTATCTGTAGGAAGTCATCCAGCTCTTGCTTTGGGGTAGGACAACTCTCCATCTGGGACAGCTAATTAGTAATGATAGCTGCAATCTGCAACTTTGCTGTTTTGCTTAAGTGAGAATCAGCTCTTTTCTTGGTAGAGTGCCAGCTTGCTTTAGGAACTATACCCTTCAAGTTAATATTAAAACACACACACACACACACACACACACACACACACACACACACACAACAAACCTCAGGGCTTTGAATTTAAACTGAAGTCTCATTTATTAATCAAGTTATCAAATAAATAAGATAAAGAAGAAAGGAAGGGAGGTAGGAAGGGAGGCAGGGAGGAAGGAAGGTTATAGAAAATTCATTTTAATTTAATTCTCAGATCACAAAATGTAAGTATGGGGATAAATTTTCAAGGATTTTTAGTTCAACTTCTTCATCAAACAGATGACAAAACTTAAATCACAGCAAGTGGGGGAAACACTGGTGTTATGGAAAGATACAGATTCAGGTAATAAGGAAGCAAATGCAGAAGGGGCCACTTAGAAACACTTGTTTCAACTCTGGGTTTATTTTGCAGTCTTTCTATTCACTGCTAGGAGGCCTGTAAAATTCCCAGTAGCATGATATGGTTGTCCTAATGGCCAAAGCCATCTTTAAGTGTTTTATTTTCATCTGTGAAGTTAGTATCTGAAAAGGCAAGACCTGCTCCATCTTGAAATTTGCCCTTTGATAAAATTCACACACACAGCTCAGTGAAACTCAACATTTATTTGCCATATTTCTTAAAACTGAAACCCTCAGATTTGAAAAAAGAAAATCAACATGGAAGATGAAATGCAACTCCAAAGAAAATCGAGGTTGAAATGCCTTTTTGTCATGTGATAAAGACTAGAATCAAAAGAAGAAGAAACCCACCCACAGAACTCTGTGTACACCTCCAGACTTCCAGGCAGCCTGTTACATAAAGGGAAGCAGCAGAATGGACTTAGAACTTGCCGTCTGTTGGACCTACTTGGAAATCCTCCTCAAGCAGGTGGCACTCCTGAACTCCAGCTTCCCTTATGTATAAAAATGAGGACAACAATTCTTATGAGATAGTGATAAAAATTAAATATGTAAATGACTGTATCTAACACATCATAGGCACTAAATAAGTATGTCCTTCCTTCCTTCTAGTCTCTACCTATTGGTTCAGATTCCACCCGAGACCCATTATGCCCCACACCGAGAACCTATCCTCTTCTCCAGTTCAATCATCTCATTTCAAACATTATTCACCTTTCATGTTCTGCAGCCTGCCTACCTCCCATGGTACACTGCACTGTACCTATAAATACACTCTAATTTTTCAGTCCCCACCCTAAAATGTGGCCACAAACACTAGCCTAAATATTCAAGTATGATTGTTCCTAAAAAGGAAAGTTTAAGATTTATTTTTAATATAATGTTTTTGATCAGTGCAGCCTCAGATCAATGATGGTGGTGGTGGTGTGTCCACTGAGTCATACTGATTCATTTAGACAAAAACCACTAAGACTTTTTAATGCATGATAATAGCTAATATTTATTGAGCACTCTTTCTGTACCAGACATTGTTCTTAGCCTTCTACACAAAGTGCTAATTTAATTATCAAAGCGGTCTAGAGTGGCCATTGTCATTATTCTCCCCATTTTACGGATAAGAGGACTAACAAGGAGAGACACTATGTTTCCATTTACTAACTTAAAGAGTTAGACTCTGAGCCTGTGCAATCTGACACTGGAATCACTATGCCTTCTCAGTGATAATAGATAATTAAAAACTCACATAAAGATCCCTCATATTCCCTTAGGAAAGAGAAAAAAGTCCTGCTTCTGATATGCTATATGTGCAGGCCAATCCATAAACCCTTACATAATGAAACAGAACCCCCAAGGTTCACATAACAGAGTCAAAAAATAGGAAACAAGTTATATAATAACTGAAGCCAGGCATACCTAAAAATGTGGGGGGACTTGGACCAAGGTGGCTGTGTCTCCTCCATCAAAGGCAGCAAGACTAAACCTTGAGCCCTTCAAACCCAGGTTCCTTGGATAAGCCAATAAACAAAGGAGGAAGGATCTGAACAGCCAGGTTCTCCAAGGTTCCAAAACTCAATTTCAGCCTCAGCAGCCCACTCTCTTTGGTTTTATCACATAATGGGGTGCTCCATTGAATAAGTGGTTTTTCTGTTTTGAAAATTTTGAAAACCATCAGTAGAAATAGTATTTAGTTAGAGTCTCAGGCACCAGTGACTTTATATGATTATCTTGTGACCTTTGGTCAGGACAAGCACTTTCTCTGAACATTAACCTCAGTTCAGACTTGCAGGATTATTATGAGGAACAAATATGGCATTTAAGAGAAGCACGTTTAACTTACTAATAAGTATAACAATGTTTGGCATATTAAAAACACTAGAGAGCTGTGCCATCATGAGTGATTTTCATGACTCATCGGCAAGAATACTTTTGACCCTTGGTTACTCATGAGAGACAGTAATGCTTTAAAAGAATGAGATGTTGAGTCAGAATCAATTGGAATCAAATACTAACTGACTACTGGGTGCGATGACTGGGAAAGTTACTTCAGCTTCCTAAGCCTTTGTCCCATACCTGCAAACAGGAACAGCAGGGTGGTTATGAAGACTTACTTCAATGAAATTATGACTCCACATGCTTTCATGCTTTGAACAGGGCACAAGACAGTCTATAAATGGAAGCACTGATGATCTGTTAATATTCTTGTCAATTCTTATCTCTAAAGTTTGCTACCTGCCTTGTGAGGGAGGCTCAAGGGAAAAACAGACTTTAGGCACACTCCTTTCTATAGGAGTGAATCCTGAGCATCCGCATCTGATCTCCTTTTGCCAACAGGCATAAATATTCTGTAATTGCTTTGAAGTGTACTGGTAACAACATGGCCAACTGTTCACTGTGATGACTCAGGCGTTGCTCTGAAACAGAACGGGTGTGAGCAATGGGAGGTGTAAAGCTTTCATGTCTGAGTCATGCGATGGCCACAGCCTTCCAGCTCCACTGTTCACAAGTGCCTTGACAACTCCACCACTTGGCCCAAGGACACCTGGATACTCCTTACTCATTGAGACAATGCAACTCACCCAGCACCTGCTACACACTCTCCTGCCTCCTGATAGTCTAGTCACCCCATACCAGGATCAGCTCAAATGCACCTCTTTCCAGATGATCCTTGTCAGTACAAATGACTCTCTTTTAATCCCCACCCAAAACATTGCAAGCCCATCAATTTATTTTATGCACACCTGTAATTTTAAGGTGGCAATTTTGACTTGGTCTCAAGAAAACTGTTTTAGGTACTAAGTTTGTTGACAGCAAACATGTTATTTTATTCATTCTTGATTCCCTCAAAGTGTAATATATGCAGTGAATGTTTAATATACAATAAAGTTAAATGAAACCATAAAATACATATAATTCTTCAATCCAGGACTTACAAGGATATATGACCTCACATGACATGTAAAGATTTAGAATATTCAGGAAGAAACCAAGATGGCAGCATAGGTTAACAGCTAAACTGCTGCCTTGCAAAACAATTTTAAAACTACAGCTAAAAGACAGAATGGACACCATCCAGAACCACAGGAAAGCTGGCTGAGTGGAAATTCTACAACCAGGAGGAAAGACAGGGGCTCACAGAGACTCAGAGGAACTGCAAAAAGCTAAGGTATGGAGACACACACACGGAGAGAGAGGACTGACTGCTGAGTGTGCTGCTGGCTTTCTCTAGCGGGATGATGATGGAACCTCCTGACTGCACTGAATCTCAGTTTCAGGCAAGACCTTAGGACCAGACTCATACAGGGGGAATCTGGTCTGGTGGGAAAAAAGAGGAGCACATGGAAACTCAAGGGAGCCACAAAAGGCAGAGGTCTGGAGGCACACACAAGTGTGTGCAGAGAGTACTGCAGCCAATTGCTGAGGGACACTGAGATCCAGGGGCCTCATAGGGCAGGGCTGATGGGAAGCCAAGGCTGTCTGCTCAGTCCTGAGACTCCACCCCATTCAAGTCTAGCCAGAGGCTTTTGCAATTTTGCAAGTCTTGTCTCATAAGGCTGTCTCCAGCACAGTTCTCCCAGTATAGACACAGCTGATCCTCAAGGTTATTTGCCTGAAGATCAATTCTCCCCAGTGATACCAACACAATCAAGCCTTAACTACAACAAGGCTTTGGACATAGTACACAAAGGGGTGCACCATGAGTGTCTACCTCAAGTAATTGGGGAGACTAAGCCACTGGGCCATATAAGACATCTAGTACACAAAACTATTCTACCAACTCAGGGAAGCAGCAAAAATGCAGAGACAAAAGAACAGATCAAAAACGAAAAAAATGGAGGAAAACAAATGACTGGATATAGAGTTCAAAACCACGGTTATAAGGTTTTCCTAGAAAAGGCCAATAAATTTAGTGAGACCCTAGAGCAGTGGTTCTCAACTTGTGGATCATGACCCCTTGGAGGTCAAATGAGCCTTTCACAGGGGTCGCCTAAAACCATCGGAAAATGTAGTAATGTAGTTTACTGTTGTTATATTAAGACTGTTACCCATGCTACACCATGCTTCAAGACAAAATTCCACTTATTTGTAATTAGAAATAAATATTTCACAATATCTAATTGTGATTATCACTATACTTTAATTATATTCAATTTTTAATAATGAAAATACATCCCGCATATCAGGTATTTACATTACGACTCATAACAGTAGCAAAATTACAGTTACGAAGTAGCAACGAAAATAATTTTATGGTTGGGGGTCACCACAACATGAGGAACTATATTAAAGGGTTGTGGCATTAGGAAGGTTGAGAACCACTGCCCTAGAGAATATGAAAAAGGACCAACTATAAATTAAACATACACTGACTGAAATAAAAAATATTATACAGAGACTTAACAGCAAACTAGAGGAATGCAAGAATCAAGTCAAAGATTTGAAATACACTCAACCTGAAAAGCAAAAAGCAAAAAGAATCCAAAAATATGAAGATAGTGTAAGGAGCATCTGGGACAACTTCAAGCTTACCAACATCAGAATTATGGGGGTGCCAGAAGAAGAGAGAGAGCAAGATATTGAAAACCTATTTGAAGAAATAATGACTGAAAACTTCCCTCACCTGGTGAAAGAAATAGACTTAAAAGTCCAGGAAGCACACAGAACCTCAAACAAAAGGAATCCAAAGAGGACCACACCAAGACACATCATAACTTAAATACCAAGAGCAAAATACAGTGGTACCTCAAGATATGAGTGCCCTAACATATGAGATTTTTGAGATACGAGCCATCGAGCGAGCGATTTTTGCTTTGAAATATGAGCAACATTTGAGATAGGAGTAATCACGGGGATTGGCCGGCTGCACACGACCCACCAGTTTACTGCGACTTGAGCGTCTCATAGTTTCCCACGCCTCAAGGTTACGGAACGAATTAAACTCGTATCTCGAGGTACCACTGTACAAAGAAAGAATATTAAAACCAGCAAAAGAAAAACAGTTAATTACCTACAAGGGAGCACCCATATGATTGTCAGCTGATTTCTTAACAGAAACTATGCAGGCCAGAGAGGAGTGGCAAGAAATATTCAAAGTGATGAGTAGCAAGAACCTACAACCAAGATTATTCTACCCAGCAAAGCTATCATTCAGAATTGAAGGGCAGATAAAGTGCTTCACAGATAAGAAAAAACTAAAGGAGTTCATCAACACCAAACCAGTATTTTATAAAATGCTGAAAGGTACTCTTTAAGAAGAGGAAAAAGAAGAAAAAGGTAAAGATAAAAATTAGGAACAATGAATACATATCTATCAACAAGTGAATCTAAAAATCAAGTGAATTAAAAATCTGATGAATAGAATAAACAGGTGAATATAATAGAATTAGGGGTATAGAAAGGGAGTGGACTGACAATTCTCAGGGGGAAAAGGGTGAGGGAGATGCATGAAGAGACTAGACAAAAATCATACACCTACAGATGAGGACAATGGGGGGGAGGTAAGGGCAGAGGGTGGGTTGGAAGCTAGGTGAAGGGGAGCTATGGTGGGAAAAAGAGGAACAATTGTAATAATATGAACAATAAAGATTTATTAAATTTAAAAATAAAAATAAATTTAAAAGATTTAGAATGTTCATAATAAATTTAATCATATTTTATTTTAAAAAGAGTATTTTAAGTAAAAGCTCAATCTTAAACTGATAATATTGTTGAATTTTTACTGAGTACTATAAAAGAAAATGATCAGAAATAGTTTAATTGAGCTATTTTATTTATTTTCTCCATTTAAAAATGAGCTGACATTTAAAAAAATAAGCTGACAAAACTATAGGTTTCTAAATCGGTAATTGGAAGAGGGGTAGACAAGGAGTTCTGGCTTCTGAATGTTAATGGTGTTACTACTTGAAGAGTTTCCTGTCAGCATAAATTTAAAGAAATTAAAATTAGCTTGTTAACCCTTCCAACAGCAATTCCAGATCTCAATGTCCCTGACTTTGTCAGTAATAACATTCAATCTGCCCAATGGCTCCAAACTTTGGAGTCAAGTACAATGAAAAAGAGAAAGCACCACATAGATATATAATCTAGTGTATTTTTTCCTATGAAAGTTTAGCAATTCCCATCAAAATTTTGTTCAAATGATTTCTCCTCTCATTTATCTCTTTCTGTCCATATTCGTGGACACAGACTCACTCTCCACCCCAAGCCATGGCTCACACCTGGATTACAGCAGAGCTCTCCTGTCAGCCTCCTTGACTTTCAAGCTCCCTTGATCCAATCTATTTTAAGTGTAGCTTCAAGCATTTTCTTCCTTAAATAGCACTTTCATAATGTTGCTCCTGTACTTAAAGGCCTTTTATGGCTTGTGAGTTCTTACAACCTCACAGCTACTCTTCTCCCCAATGCTGCACAGGCACCTTATTTTCCACTTGCTTCTTTAGATAGATGAGATCCTGACCCATTTCCCTAACATAGGAGCTCCCAGGAACCAAGTGAACTCTGCTCTCTGACTTGCTGCTTAAATGAGAGGCCACTGACTGAGGATGTCATGATAAAGCATGGAAGACAGAACACTATTAGACTATGTAAACTCTACACAATGTAGAATTGTGATGCTTAATTATGAACAAGCACAAAGATAGTCTTCCCTATTACCTTTTTCAGATCCCCAACAAGAAATGAATTTCTCCTCTTGTTATAAAGTCATGTATATACAGATATGTAAAATGAGGATATAAAGTACAATGAGGGTATAAAATAGAAGGCTATAAAAGTGGATTGAACAGGAGGGAAGAAATTATGCCAAGATGGTGGAATTCTCCATGATCTATAGGAAGCACAGAGCCATTCACTTTCCAGCTTTCACCTAGTCCTTCACTCATTGTTTCCTTGCCCAGTCTACTCAGCCATCAATGGTTAAGTCAAGTCCCAACATTGTGAGTGAGAAGATGGCTTAATTTGTGTTTCCCCAGACACAGATCCTGAGACAAAGATTCCAATGAAAGTAGTTTATTAATGCTCAGATCTCAACAACATCTTAGAAGGGCATATCCTAATATATAAAAAGCTACAGGCCATCATGACCTAAATGACCAGATGGATGACCAAACAGCAAGCTGGCAACTGGAGAGGGCTGTGGGTTCATGTCCAAAATGACCAAGCAAATGGTCACCAGTAGGTACATGGAGGTAGAGCACCTCATGTGTGGTGGGAGGTGGAAGGCAGGAGACAGGAGGAGGGAAGTGAGGCATCAGTCTGGGTCCTGCCTCTTACCAGCATGGTGGGAGTCAGTCTGGGAAACTTTCTCAGACTTGCTTGGTGCTGCAACTGGATGCATCTGAGCTCACAACAGGCTCCGCAGAGGTTCCTGGTGGCCAGTGATACAGACCCAGAGTGTGAATATGTGGGTGTGTGCATGAGCGTGGACCCAAGCAACACACACTCACACAGGGCCCTTAGCCATGCCACCCATACCTCCCTGGACTTCACCCTCCAGCCAGGATGCTCCTGGTCCTGCACCGGGTGGCCTGTCCATGCCTAAGTTTTCTCAGTAACACAACCTGCAGGATTCAGGAGTCAGGATGGGAAGTGATGGCACAGTCTCCCCATCACCCACTGTCCCCACCTACCTGCCTGAGAAAGGGGAAAGGGAAGGGCGCCAGGGCTCTTACCACTCAGGGCTGACAGGCATGCAGTCAGAGGGGGACACAGCCCAGCTGCCCCGTCCCATGTGCCCCACCCTAGCCCCAGAGCACAGGGGGTGTCTGGGTGTACCCATCCCCAAGCTGGGAGGGTCCGTGCTGTGCTGATCAAAAGTGCCCTGAAAAATGCACAGACATCTATGCTGGGAAGCGGTCGCTCAAGTTCAGCAAGTGTTTGCAGTTTTCCAAAGGTGCATTGAACAGTTTTCTCTTACTCCTTTTGTGGGAGTATAATCGGATTTAAAACCAATGGACTAAACAAACAGAAGCACTTTCTTGAAAGTCAATTTGGAAATGTGGATCAAAATTTAAGTGAATTAGCTTTGGGCCAGAAGTTCCGTTTTCTGTGAATGTGTCCCAAGTAAACAATCAAATAAACAATTATGTTTACTGTAGTTGTTGATGCCAGGGGAAACTGGAAACAACCTGCCCCAAAATAAAGGGTTAGTGAAGTAAACCATAGCAATGTCAAACAGTCAGGGATAACACTATAGCCATTAAAAATTATGTCTGTACATCCAATTCACTGACATGAAAAGAAGACCATAGCCAAATATTAAGTGGAGGGCAGGGGAAGCTCAGAAGAGTGCATGTATATTTATATGTATGTATATTTTATATGTCAGGGAAATAATAGTTTTAAAAACAGTGATTCTTCCTGGGTTCTGCAATTGTAAGAGTTAACAAATTGTGTTTCAGGTGTGACAAGTGTCCTTTGGTGTCCCCTACACACAGACATCCTTGCCTGTGGGACAGCCTAAACCTTTGCTATATCCACCCCTCTCTGCTGTGGCAATTGCCTAATCAGACATTCCCTTTCATAAGGCTGGTTTCCTTTTCTCCTTTGCCCAGACCACACCTTTCCAACAAAAGAATATTAACCAAGCAATCCTAACAACAAGTTTTGTTGCTAACTACAACTAATGCCATTTTATGCAAATGTTGTTGCTTTCGAGCCTATCAAGTTGTATTTCAAAACTTTTATTTTTCTGCAACTTGACCATTTTTATTCACTTAAAATATTCTATAGTATTTTAAATAGAAAATAAAGAATAATATAACAAAAACTTATCTATACTAATAAAAGGGTAATATGCTAATTATATCAGACATCTTCCAGACATCCTTCTGGAAAAAGCTATGGTGGCAAGGACCAAGGCAGAGGTGGTTAGGGGCTACCAGGCCAGCAGGGGAGGGCAGTTGGGGCAACCAAGCCAGCAGGAGAGGATAATTGGGGGTGATCAGGCTGGCAGAGGAGGACAGATAAGTATGATCAGACCAGCAGGGGAGGGCAGTTAGGGGTGACCAGGCTGGCTGGGGAGGGCAGTTGTGGGGGAGGTGACCAAACAGGCAGATAGATGAGCAGTTAGGAGCCAGTAGTCCGGGATTACAAGAGGGATCCCGGAATGGAGCGTACAGGCTGGACTGAGGGGACTCCCCCATGCATAGAATTTTGTGTTCTGGGCCTCTATTATTATATAAGAAAAAAAATTATATATAAAGGGTACTTTATCAAATAAACTACCCCTATGGATAAACAGAGCTTAATCCCAGAGGTCAAATCCTATAAAAATAGTATAGAACACACACCTCAGAGTTATCCCATTTGAGGAGCAAGGGAGTTGGGATATTTATAACCCCAACTTGTGTCACTCAGTGGTTGAAGCTTAGGAGTTTTCATTCTTTAGCCTTTCCAATTTTCCTTTCATTGGAGCAGAGCAACTTGTCTAGTTCAAAATCATCAGGTAAAGAGATATTATAGCAGGTAATTAGAAGTCTTCTCTTAGAGCCCTGACTTGGTATCACCAAAGGCCTCTACACAAATCTCTGATGAACTCTAATAATTGGGTTGCCTCTGTCTCTTGTTATGTATGTGTTTTTGAGGTGATAAGTTTAATGAGTCTCAGTTTCTTCATCTTTAAAATGAGGGATGAGTATTATTGGTGATTTTTCCACTTTTTTAAATAGCAGAGCCATTGATCCTCAGAGAAAATCTGGCATAGAATCCTAATTTGTACAAGGAAAAGCAGAATGGGCAGATTGAAGTACTGGCAGGAGTCTCGATTGAGAGACATCTTCTTGGGTATCTATAGTTTCCAAAGATCATACCACACTTCTGCATTGTGTGTGTGTGTGTGTGTGTGTGTGTGTATAATTTCATTTCATATATAAATTTTTATTTAGTTATATATAACATTAAATTTTTAAAATATATGAACTTATATATAGCTGCCTATTTAGATTATATACTGTGATAGGCAAAATGCCTCAAATATCTCTATGCTCTAATCCCTGGAAACTGTTAATATGTTAGATTGTATAACAAAATTTAATTAAGATTGAAGATGAGATTAAGACTGCTAATCAGCTGATTTTAAATATAGGAAGATTATCCTGTATTATCTTATATGAGCAGTCCCAACCTAATTGCATAATTCCTTAAAATTAGATGAGAATGCTTTTCAGGGAGATGCTATATAAGAATTTGACCCTCCTTTGCTAGCTTTGAAGATAGGAGGATGATAGCAGCCAAGAGCCAGGGAATGTGGACAGCCTCTAGAAATAGAAAAATACAATAGATTCTCCCCTAGTTTATCTACAAAGGAGTGCAGCCCTGTGGGCAACTTGATTTTAACCCAGTGAGATGTGTTTGGAGTTCTGAACTATAAAACTTAAGATAATATATTTATACTACTGGCCTGGTGCACAATTGCATGCACATTGAAAGGAAATTAATTAGAAGAAATATTTTAATATTGCTATTCACCCTTTCTCTATAATAGAAGTCTCAACCAAATTCACAATCAACAAGGACAGATGGAAACACATGCATGTGATTGGTGCCAGCAAGAGCTTTACATGTATTGCACATGCATGAGTCAACTTAACCTTTTATAGATATAGAATAAACTTACTTAATTAGACCTGCTTTCTGATTTAGCTAAATTTTTCCTAGCCCAGTGAAGCACCCCAACTTCTCTTTCAGGTAATTGATAGCAACACAGCAGTAACATCAACATGAAGTAGATTATTATAGTAGACCATGAAGGGAGAACAAAGGGTAAAGTATTTACCTGTAGCAGTGTTTGACTACATTCTGCACAGTGAGAAAACCTGAAGTCATTTTTAAGGTCCACCGTTTCTTATTTCTTTTCAGTTGGGTTAAGTTTCTAAGCTTTCTAACTCTCCATTTTCCAGCTAATGGAAAGAAAATAGGATTCCACCAAGTCTCCTATCTACCTACTCCAGGACTTCTGTGAGGATCAAATGAGATGAGGCATGAGAAAATGCTTCACAGACATTTAGTTAAAGTGTAAATGTTTACACCTGACTATAAAGCAAGTCATGTTCCTGGGCTGAAGAAACTGCAAGGAGGCTAGTTGTCACTAGGGAGAGGAAGCCAGGCATTGCTCCATGACATCATTACCCAGACAGATATTTAGCATATTAGCCATTCACACACACACACACACACACACACACACACACACACACACACACACACACACACATATTTAAAACCAGTGGTTGCCAACCTTTCTAACTTCACTGACCACCACTGGTTCGCAGACAACTGGTTAGCGACCACTATTTTAAACAGCTTAGTTGGTAGTGATTTGTTACAGCAGCAATGAAAAACTAATACATATATTCTGGTTCCTGCTGGGTAAATTATTCTATTTTATTTAAATTACTAGAGGCCCGATGCATGAATTTCAAGAGTAGGCCTTCCTTCCCCGGCTGCCAGCACCGACTTCCTCTGGCACCCAGGACCCAGGCTTCCTTCATAGCCCCAGCTTCATCTGGAAAGTCGTTCAGAAGGATGTCCAGTCTAATTAGCATATTATGCTTTTATTATTATAGATTTTACTTAAATATAATTAACTTGGTCCATATTTAAGTGGCTTCACTAACCAAGCTTTTGAAGAGCTATAGAGAAAAAAATATGATCTTAACAATGACCTCCAAGAAAGTGGCTTGATAAAAACACAGTGCAGACTTGAGCAGTAGTTGTACACATTCAGAACAGCATGGAATGCTCACTTCTCTCATTGCAGACTCTTCTAAAGCAACCTATTTTTATCTCAGTGGAAAAAAATATAGCTACAGGATACTGTAGATTCATACTGAAGTACTAATAAACTAAAAACTCTACATTGTGTTTCACCTAAATTGCTTTAAGCCACTTCTGCATTATATGGCAAAAAAAAATTTTTGAACCCCTGTATGGAGAGGATAATATGTTTGAGACATTAATGGGATCATGAGAATTACAATGGCATCTATTTCGGGCCTAGACTTTGAAATTGAGCAGCTCCGATCACTTATTATAAACAGGTAATGTTTTGCTGAGATTCTTTCCTACTTGTATGCTCAACAGTTCCCTAATTAAATGTTTGATGATTATGCCTTATAACCTGACCCAGAACCATTTTGTCTTAGAAGACATTGGAACCTACATCCCTGGTTTATAGAACATAGCCTGATTCTGCTCAATGATCAGAATGTTACACTGCCTATTCTTTAAAGTCCACAGCTTGAGATGAAGGGTATCTCCCTTTTTCCAGTCTCAGCCCACAAGACCCATACCAACTAAGCCTATAGCCCCCTTCCTTTGCCTACCACCTTCCTCTCCAGTTAGACAGCCTTGGAAAAGAAGTCAGAACCAGGAATAAAACCTAGTAGACAACCTCATCTAGTGATTAAGGATATGGACTTCGGAGGTGAAAGATCTGAGATTAAAAATCAGAATTAGCCAAAACCTGTTTGGCTCAATGTAAAGAGCATCGGCCTGTGGACTGAAAGGTCCCAGGTTTGATTCCGGTCAAGGGCATGTACCTTGGTTGCGGGCACATCCCCAGTAGGGGGCATGCAGGAGGCAGCTAACAAATGTCTCTCTTTCATCGATGTTTCTAACTCTCTGTAAAAAATCAATAAAATATGTTTTTTTTAATCAGAATTATAGCCATGGTTGGGTAGCTCACTTGGTTAGAACATCGTCTCGATACACCAAGGTATGGGGTTTGATTGCTGGTCAGGACACATGCAAGAAACAACCAGTGAATGTATATATAAGTAGAACAACAAATTGATGTTTCACTCTGTGTGTGTATGTGTGTGTATATACTAGAGGCCTGGTGCATGGGGTTCCTCAGTCTGGCCTGTGCCCTCTTGCAGTCTGGGACACCTTAAAGGATGTCCGCCTGCCAGCAGGCAGATATCCCCCAAGAGGTCCTTAGCATTACCATGGAGGTGGGAGAGACTCCTGCCACCATTGCTGCGCTCACCAGCCCTAAGCCTGACTTCTGGCTAAGCAGTGTTCCCCCTGTGGGAGCGCACTGATCACCAGGAGACAGCTCCTGGGTTGAGTGTCTGCCCCTTGGTGGTCAGTGAGCATCATAGTGATCAGTTGTTCTGCCCTTCAGTTGATTTGCATATTAAGGTTTTAATATATATATATATATATATATATATATATATATATATATATATATATATATTCAGAACTACATAATAGCTGTAAGGAAGTTAAGTTACTTAAACTTCTACATCTCTTCTATAAACCAAAACAATGGCACAGGGTATGGAAGGGACCATGTAAGTTATAGTTTATGTAAAACCCTCAGCATAGTGCCTAGATCACTATAGGTACTCAATAATAGTGACAACTAGGATGATGAAGCTAATTTTGGAGTCATATACATAATGTGTTACTTGATGCCATATATATAGATAAAATCATGAAGGAACAATTATTGGGGAGAGGGGGGAAAAACTCAGAACCTTTGGAAATACCTATATTCTGAATATGTTTGATTATACTTTGCATAAATGACCATAACATTTTTATTACTCATCAAGAATTAGAGTCTATTTCCCTTCTTCTTTAACCTGAGTGGGACTTTATGATCAATTAAACAAACATAACACATGAGGATGTATGACTTCTAAGAAAGGTCATGAAAGGTTTACCCTCTATCCTGAGATATGTATCTTTGACTTACTGAGTGCAAAATAAAAGGTCTGACTAGGGGGAGGGTTGGGTAAGGGGGAGAGACCAACCAAAGGACTTGTATGCATGCATATAAGCCTAACCAATGGGCACAGACAGCAGGGGATGAGGGCATGAGGGGGAGAGATAGAGAGGGCAAGGGGGAAATAAAGACACATACGTAACACTATAATCAATCAATAAATAAAAAAAGAATATTGAAAAAAGACCACATGGTCATATTTGTATGACATAACCAATAGTTTTCTTTGTTGTGTACACAAAGCCTTCTATGATGGAACTAGTTAAAAAAAAAAAAAAGGTCTGGCTGGTCTGAAGGCAGTGTTTCGAAGTTTGGTAACACCATTGCCTCTGCAATGTGGAAAATAAGAAAATGTACTAACCGAATGACCTAGGTAAGTGAGATTTCCAGACAAAGCATTGAAGTCACTGCCTGCCTTCTTGCAAGAGGAAAAAAAGAAGCTAAGGAAAGAATTGTTAGATAGAAAGAAGCAAGAAGCAAGGACTTACTGAGTAAATAGAACACTTTCCTTCCAAGCTTCTCTGGAGAAAGAACACTTCTAAAATTAGTAATGTCTTTGTATATTTAAAAAGTCTAGCATACAATTAGGAGACATGGTCTAAAGGCAAAGCAGGAGTATGACTATAAAAACCTATGTTAAGAAAAATTTAAGGTGATACCTCAAACAGACAAATAACCTAAGAATATTGTCACAGCTCACAGATTCTTTCTATTACACAATAGGGTTTCCAAGAATCTGAAGTGTATTGTCCCACAACAACCTCAAAAGAAGTTCAAGGTGGCATAAGGATTGCCCTGAAGAAATTCTGGGTGTAACTTTTGTCTAATATAATGTACTAGAAAGTGATGCAGTTAAAAAAAACACACCAAGTTTTTAAAAGAATTGTTTTACCTTGGATAAAAAGGACAGAGTCCCATATACTCTTGAGCTTCTACTGGCAGGAAATAGACTGAAAAAATGATTGAGCTGCAAACACAGACTACATTTCACGGAAAAGGCAAGAGTTGCATAAAATCATTCCCAGATAGTACAACTAAACCTTAATCAAGTACTTGGCAATATATCCCCAGCTATTTTTTCAGAATTGCTATGGATCAAAGACTGCTATGCTGCCTATTTCCCCCTTTCTGAATCAGAGTGTCTATTGTAGTTATTCTGGGTCTGTCCCATAGTTATACGTTGGTTGTGGGGGAAGACACAGATAGTTTGTCATTTTAGTTTATAGGTCTTAGGTCAAGAAGAAAGATAGTCAAGAAGCTACACACAAGGAAGCACACCAAAAAGACTCATCCACACCTAAACCTGGTTTATATGCTGAGATCCTGGCCCCTCAAGCATGAGCCTAATGCCAAAATGGAGTGAAATTTGGGGGAAGGTAGTCTTAGGAATAGGTTGCATTTGTTTTGCATGTATTATCAGGACCAGGGTACTGTAGTAAAATTTATCTTCCCAGTGTAGCCATAAAAATATTTCTGGTTTTACATGCTCTTTCATAATCTTGTCTCACTCTCACTGAGAGTGGAGATCATTTTTCCTCTCCTTGAACCCGAGCAGGCCTCTGTGACTGTCCTGATTAACAGAATGTTTCAAAAGTGATAGCGCATGACTTTGAGGCTACCTCATAAAAAGTTATTTCTCTCCTTCTCAGAAATGTATCTTTGAAGCCCTGAGACACCAGGTAAGAAGTATGGTTACCCTGAAGCTGTTGCACTTAAATAGCTATGAAAAGAGACTCCATAGATGCCCACGGACTCACAGCTGCTGTACCATCTCCCCCTCCTCCCAGGAGCCAGACCGGAGTGAATAAGCCTTCGAACAACTCCAGTGCTGCATTCCCGATTGCAATCGTGTGACAGAGCCTAAGTGAGAACCACCAAGTTGAGCCATTCACCCTCCATGGATAAAAATATAATATTTCTTGTTTTAAACCAAGAAGTTCGGAGGCAGTGTGTTATGCAATGATGGGTAACCAGAACACAGTTTTCCTGAAACCAGGAGGAAGTTATGCAGTCACATAATTGGGCAGAACTAATATGTAGAGCCTTGTGGAAGCCAAAGGAAGAATTTTAAGAAAGAGAAAGTACACGTCATTAGTGAAGGCTGCAGAGAGGAAAAGCAGAATGAGAACAGAAGAAGGTTCACTAGAAATTAAATGCATTTGTCATCTCCTGTCTACAATGTAAAACTGACTAGCCTCCAGTGCAAAAACAGTATCAAATATAGTCGTCCCTCAATGTCCGAGGGGAGTTGGTTCCAGGACCCCCACATATACCAAAATCTGCAGATGCTCGGGTCCCTTATATAAAATGACATAATATTTACATACAATCTACATGAAATCCTCTCATATTTTTTAAAATCTTTCGACTATTCATGTTACCTAATACAATGTAAATGATGTATAAATAGTTGTTATACTAGTATTATTTAGAGAATAATGACCAAAATAAGTCTGTACGCATTCGGTACAGACACAACAATTATAAGCCTACCTACATGGAACACATTGGCAACAACATAACTTTTTAAAAAAAGATTTTTGATCTGTGGTTGGTTGAACTCACAGATGCAGAACCTGCAAACATGTAGGACCTGTAGTCTGGGAAGCACCAGCACATGTTCCCTCTACCTGGATTATCTTGTCCCTCATCAAGTCCTTCTTCTCCAACTCCATCCAAAAATCTAGGATGGAAAGGAAAGCATCCCTCCTTAGATATCAGTTAAGAGCAAGGAACAATGTAGGTACTTTAATTTCTAGTAGTAATAATAGTAAGTCCATTAAGTGAGTGACAATCTCATGTTACTGGTGATTAATATAAGATTTAGAAAAATTAAATAGTAAATGGTGGGCCCACTATATTAACCTAGTCCTGTGTGACAGTCAAAACGGAAGCAACTATGGTCAGTTCTTTATGAGCAAATCTAGTCCAATAGAGACTAAAATGGGTTCTGATGATTTAAGCGTTGGTCCTCTCTGAACCTTTCCCTCCTCCATCTGGCATCCTCCAGATGGTTGGAAGCTTGACAGGGATCTGTGGCCATCAGTTCTTCTCTCTACCCACCAAAGCCAATCCATGTATTGCTTTCCCATAATACCGCTGACTCCGAGAGCACTGCCTTCTGTAGGCATAAATTAAACCTGCTCTACAACTGCACCAGGAAGTCAAGCGCAAAATTCTAAAAATGAACTACAAAAAGTGTGTGTTGAATAGAGGAACTGGGTTCCAGATTGTGTCCTGTTTACAAAGGCACATATTGTGCTGATAGTAAAAGCAAGTAAGTTCTACCTTCATTCTGGCTTAAAATGAATGCCACCCACCCACACCCACACCCTACCCACACTCAGTCAGAGCAATTAAATCCTAAATTCACCTTGCTCTGAACTACACAGACAAATAAAATTCTGTGCACTAATGGTTTATGTATCATTTTCCACAAATTGCTTTACCAATTGAAATGAAAGGACTAGCTCACACATATTTGCATTCTGGGCTACTGAGTTTTAATCCAAGAGACAAATGCATTCTCATAGTGATCGTGGGAAACCACTCAGAAGAAAGAGGTGTCACTCGGTACCAGACGCCAGTGCTTTGAACTGCACTCTAGAAAATTCTAGGGTCATTAAGACTCTAATAGCTATTCAAAAAGAATAAGGTTTTGTGGTCAAATAATTTAGGAAAAGCAGCAGCTCATTCTTTTTATTCTTTTGGAAATCCACACTACCCACTAGCCTGTGAAGATGTAAGAAATCCTGTAAACTATAAGCCTGTTTAACTGTTTAAAAGATTATTTCCTAAGTTTATTTTACCATAGGCCCTTATTTTCATACAATATTCACTATATTTCTTATAAATCATTGTTCAAGCAATACATTAGGGCAAATACCATTTTTATTTGTTTGCATGCAATTCTTATTTAGATCAACCCGTGACCCCCAGAAGATGCCTGAAACCATGAGTAGTACTGAGTCCTATATATACTATGTTTTTCCTATCCATATATACTTATGATAAAGATTATTTATAAATTAGGCACAGTAAGAGATTAAAACCAATAACTAATAAGAAAATAGAACAATTATAACAATTCCCCATCCTACCTCTCTCTCTCTTTCTCTTCCTCTTCCCCCTTTCTCTCTCTCACCAAGATGTCTACTAAGTGACTACAGGACAGCTACATGGATATGCTGTACAAGTGGATGATTCATATTCTGAGTAGAATGTAAAGAGGTAGCATGATATTGCATCATGCTACTCAGAACCACACACAATATAAAGCTTATGAATTGTTTATTTCTGGAAATTTTCATTTAATATTTTGGGACCACAGTTGAGCACAGGTAACTGAAACCATGGAAAGTAAAATCGGATATAAGGAGAGTTGTAGTTATTTCGGGGGGTGGGGGATAGTAGCTGTTCATATGCTAGTAGTATATGTGATAAAAAGATTATGGGCTTCAGAGTCAACATGGTCTGACTAAACTTCTATTTCTTTACTTCTATTTCTACTACATTCTTACTAGCAAAATGAGTGCTTTTAAACACTTGTTTGAAACAAGGTATTTAATTTCCATGTGTCTCAGTTCCTTTGTATGTAAAATAGAGATAAAAATATCTACTTTGTAGGAGGGTTATGAGAATTAAATCAGGTATAGTATGTAAAAAGCTATTGTAGTCTTCATTCCTCATAGCCCCCACAGAATCCAGCATAGTCCTGAACTCATACTAATCCCTCAGTGAATATTTATTGATTGTTTTTGAGACACTTGCAATTGTAGAGACAGCTATAGACAGAATTTTTCCAGTGAAAAAAATTCATATGTCAAAGTCCTAAGCCCCAATATGAAATCATTCAGCTTTGGAATACATAATTAAACAAAAAGAGGTGAAGAATGCAGGAAGTGTCTATACCTGGATAGTATTCAGATAGCAGCCTTCAACTCAAAGTCATAAAATAAGTAAGATCTATTAGGTAATCCAGTGGGCATCAAGAAGAGAAATAGAACAAATATTACTGATTTTTTTTTCTAGAACAACTCTGGTTAATTTAAAAGCAAAACTTGGAAAGACACTAAAGAAATAATGCATTCCACCCACTAAATGGCAACCCATCAACTATCAAAATTGAGGAAAATTTTAACTATTAAAATGAATAATGTACACCAAAGAGAAAAGGAGGTATTAGAGATATATATCAGGGTGCAATATTAATATTTGTATTGTTCAATTATATACTTTTTGTTTTGTTGTTTTGTTAATCTTCATCCTATAATATTTTTCCATTTATTTTTTTAGAGAGTTAAAGGGAAAGGGAGACACAGAGAAAAAAATCAATGTGTGAGAGACATATCAATTGGTTGCCCCCACATGTGCCCTGACCAGGGCCAGGGATTGAGCCTGAAACCCAGGTACATGCCCTTGACTGGAATCAAACCTGGGACCCTTCAATCTGCAGGACAATGTTCTATTCACTAAGCCAAACCAGCTGGGGCTCTACTATACAATTATAATCTGGTTATAACAAGAGAAGTTAGAAAAATAGTTTGTTTTACTATCACTAGCTGTATAATTTTGAACCCAAATTCTTTCAAGTCTAAGATTTCTAATGATAGAGATCAGAATGGCTATTTTAGTTGGACTTTTGAGATGAAGTTGTCCCTTTCCATTACTCCTTTTCTGTGGTATGAATGTTTGTGTCTCCTAAATTCATGTTAAATCCTAATACCCATTGTTCCTAAATAACTAGATCAAAGGCAAAACAAATAAGATCTAAAAGAGGGACAATCAAAATCATATTCCTTCAACCAATGTCCCTGAACTGTTATATTGATGGCAGGCTCTGTTCTAGCAAAGTATGCTTCCTTCCTACCTACTATGTTCTGTAACCATGGCAGTTATTTGAATTTTTTTATGTCTCAGTACTAAGACTAACCATTGGGCTCAATTCTGACCAATCATTTTATATTTGTCAATGTCTATTGGGAATTTTGGGGGCAGAAAAAATTAATAGTTAACATAATTCTTTGAAGTAAAAAGGATATAGTTTCAAATCCTGTTTCTGTTACTAGCTTTGTAATTTTTGAGCAATTAACTGAATCTTTCTAAGCCCCAATTTCCTTATTTGTAAAACCGGGATACTGTTTGTTATGTTATGTTATGTTATGTTATGTTGTTATGTTATGTTATGTTATGCTAGAGGCATGATGCACAAAATTCATGCACTCGGTGAGGGATCCTTCAACCCAACCATCAGCACTGCCACAGAGGTGAGAAAGGCTCCCACCACTACTGTACTCACCAGCCATGAGCCTAGCTTTTGGCTGAGCAGTGTTCTCCCTGTGGGAGTGCATTGACCATCAGGGGGTAACTCCTGCATTGAGTGGGACTGGGCTGAAATCGGCTCTCCAACATCATCTGAGAGGTTCCAGATTATGAGAAGGTGCATCTAAGGCCAAGGGACCCCACGAGTGTACAATCAGGGCTGGGGAGAGATGCGGGAGGTTGGCCAGCTGGGGAGGGACCTTGGGAGAGCTCTAGGGCATACCTGGCCCATTTTGCTCAGTCCAGATAGGCTGGACCCCAGCAGCAAGCTAATCTACCAATTGGAACATCTGTCCCCTGGTGGTCAGTGCAGGTCATAGCGAGTGGTTGAGTGGTCTTAGCATATCATTAGCATTTTATGCTTTGATTGTTTGAGTGGATGATCAAACATTTAGCATATTAGGTTTTTATTATATAGGATTATATGATATTATTAAGAGAAATAATGAACTGATGCCTATAACTTAGTCTAGTATTGAGGCATATTAATAATTCTGTGCATTAGTTGATATGACGCTGGTAATAATGATCTAAATATATCTTTTGTACATTGACATAAAGAACTCATAGAACAGAACCCCTCTGGTCATCCCAATGCTCAGTATCTATAATTAATTAAGAGGAGAGCTGTGTTGGTGCCCAATATTATCCTATATAGTTCCTACTATAAATATTCAAAGACAATAATCACAGCCCTAGCTGGTTTGGCTCAGTTAATAGAGCATTAGCTCGTGCCCCAAGGGTCATGAGTTCCATTCCAGTCAAGGGCATGTACCTTGGTTGCAGGTTCCTCCTCAGCTGGGGCCTTGCAGGGCATGTGCAGGAGGCAACCAATTGATGTGTTTCTCTCACACGAATGTTTCTCTCTGTCTTTCCTCTCTCTAAAAAAATCAATGGAAAAATATCCTCCAGTGAGGATTAATTTAAAAAAAGAAGCGATAGTAATCATAAATAAAACCTACTTTATATACATATCCATAAGGAGTTTTATGAGCTAAAAAATTCATTAAAATATTGTGATATATAAAATATGAAAGATGCAAATCACTACTGCAAGAGAGTTAAATTAAGTAAAAAAAAAATCATACATATATACCCCAGGCAAGCCCCCACCGCCCCAGTGTCTGTGTCCATTGGTTATTCTAATAACATTACATTTTTAATGTGAAGATGCTTAATTCGCTCCACAGGGAAAGAAATAAAACTGTATGTTTTTCATGTAAGTGTACTTAAGTATTCCAGGAATTTCATCACCAGAAAGTTAGAAATATGTCTAAGTAACATAGAACAACTGGTATTCTCTCTGAGCACAATTGGAAAAGGGACAAATAATCACCAAATGAGGACAAATCTTTGGTGTTTCTATAAGTAGATTGAAAAAATTATGTTTCTCAGAATCTTAGGCATATAATTCAAATAAAATCAATCTATAGGACAAAGAAGCCTTGGAAATAAAGCCAGACAGAAAGTGGGATAGTCTTGACGATTTGTGAAACTATTGACTGTCCCTGTAGCATCTCAAGTTGAGTGGTAGCAATCTTTAGAGACAATGGAGTTATGTGTTTAGAGATTAAGCTCCCTATGCCTTATCAAATATTGAGTCACAAATGTGATATAATATACTGCTAACAGATACAGAGGCAAAGAAGCAATGAACAGACTGTCATGGTACAGTGGGAAGGCAAGGGAGGTTGTGGGTGGGGGGCTGTAAGAGATCAACCGAAGGACTTGTATGCATGTATATAAGCATAACCAATGGATACAAGACACTGTGTGTGGTGGGGGGAGGGCAGGTAAGGGCATGTACTGGGGGGGTAGAAAAGCCCGGGGGAGGTCAATAGGGAAAAAAAAGAGGAGACATATGTACTACTATTTGTAATACTTTAAACAATAAAAATATATATATTAAAAAAAAGAAATGAAAAAAAAACACTTAAATTTTCTATGTCTTTTGGGAGACAATGAAACAACAAAATAAAAAGTTATAACCATTTTAAAGGCTGGTCAGAACTATTATTTTTTTAAAAGATTAATGTATAATGAGACTCTATTTCCACATCAAAACCCAGTTTTCCATTATGCTCACATCCTTTGAATCTGTCTGAAATAGATTCATCTAATATGTATTTTGAAAATACATAATCACTGAAGTTATTCAGAAAATAAATATTTTTCCTAGTGGTTTATGGAAGGAAATAAACCCTGGAACAGAATCATATTTCAGGATTTAGCAGACAGATAGCTGATTTTCAAATGTAGTGTATATGTGGGAAGGGGGAAGGGAAAGGGGGAGTTTACAAGGTTGACTTCTCATAATTCAGAACAGTAAGAGTGAATGTCATCCTCTGTTCTAAGCATCAGTACATGTACTGTATAAGTATGACACCCATCATCTCACTGTCACCATTGGAAGATTGTAGGAGTATTTGGGAAAAAAAAATGCATTTCATGAGAGGAGGTGTCATATGTAATAATACACTCACTGTTGGACTGGTCTCTTGGGCAATATCAATTTTCTCTTTTTCCATTTTCTTCAGCAGCATTTGTTTTAGTTTGTGTTTCTTCTTGCATATAAATAATTCAGTGCTTAATACTGGGCAAATGTAAATTATAGGATTAAAAGGTAATCCTATTTAATAATTTATATATGTACAAAAATGGTATTATCTTCAATCTCCTTCAGAAAGTACAATGTGCAATCCAAATGCATTGGGAATAAATCTAGCCTAAATTTTCATTTTAATTTCAGAACCAGATATGTGATATGTTGCTCTCCATTTTTTATATTTCCTTTCAACTTTTGTAAAACATGCCATTTTCTAAATACAACAAGAACAATGACAACATCAATAACTATCACTTTAAGTCAGTGAGATTTTTAAAATATATTTTTATTGACTTCAGAGAGGAAGGGAGAGGGAGAGAGAGATAGAAACATCAATGATGAGAATCATTGATTGGCTGCCCTCTGCACACCCCCCACTGGGGATCAAGCCCACAACTCTGACTAGAAATTGAACCATGACCTCCTGGCTCAGAGGTCAATGCTCAACCACAGAGCCACATCAGCTGGGCTAGACACACATTTTTAATGAGCATTAAATGTGCAAGGCACTGTAGGAGATCTCAAGAATTATACTACTAGGTTTCTATTCCCAGAAATATAGTAACAAAAATAGATGGAAATAACAGTTCCCTTCAGAGCCTGCAAGTTTCTTAGGGATGCGTTTCTAAGTGATTCTCATACTCTAATAGACATTTTTTGTGTTTCTATTGTCATTGAACCTCATTTAGAGTTACCTCTTTTCTCCAGCTTCTTCTATAGTCCCAACTGCTTCTTTTTTTTTCTGTCTTCAACATTGCTAATTTATTTTTTTTTAATTTTTTATTGTGTTACATGTATACATATCTTCCCATTGCCACCCCCCCAGGCATACCCCAACCCCCCAGTGTCTTGTGTTCATTGGTTATGCTTATATGAATGCATAAAAGTTCTTTGGTTGATCTCTTATCTACCCCACCTCTCCTTAATCTTCCTGCTGTAATTTGACCGTTTGATGCTTTACTGCCTCTGTATTTATCCTTTTGTTCATCAGTTTATAATGTTCTTTATTATCTACAAATAAGTGATATCATGTGGTGTTTCTCCTTTATTGACTGGCTTATTTCACTTAGCATAAGACTCTCTAGTTCCATCCAGGTTGCTGCAAGAATTCCTTCTTTTTAATGGTAGCATAGAATTCCATTGTGTAGATGTATCATAGTTTTCTGATCCACTCATCTGCTGACGGGCACCTAGGCTGTTTCCAAATTGTAGCTATTGTAAATTGTGCTGCTATGAACATAGGGGTGCATAAATCCTTTCTGATTGGTGTTTCTACTTTCTTAGGATATATTCCTAAGAATGGGATTGCTGGGTCAAATGGGAGTTTCATTTTTAGTTTTTTGAGGAAACTCCATACTGTTCTCCATAGTGGCTACACCAGCATGCATTCCCACCAACAGTGCATACCAACTGCTTCTTAATATATGTATGCCTATGTGTGTTTGTGTGTGTGTGTGTGTGTGTGTGTGTGTGTGTGTATAGATAGATAGATGTGTGTGTGTGTGTGTGTGTGTGTGTGTGTGTGTGTAGGTGGGTCTGTCTGTGTGTACATATATACTTAAACACTTACAAACATACATCAACACACACACACATATATATATAAATATGTATATATATATATATATATATATATACACACACACACATATATATTTGTTTGTTTATTTGTTTGTTTACATGTATACTAGAGGCCAGTGCACAAATTCATGCACAGGTGGGGTCCAGCTGGCTGGAGGGAGGAGATATGAAAGGTTGGCAGGCTGGCCCCACCCTCAGTTGGAGTGGGAGTGGGGGATCGGTCAGGGGGAGGGCCAGCCAAGGGGAGAGGCCACAAGAGGTTGGCCAGCCAGCCCCACCCCAATCGGGCCGGTAAGCTGGTTGCAGTATGCATAATAGCAACCAGACATTCCAATTATTCCTGTTATTCCGATTACTTGGCTTTTATATATATAGATACACAGAAGTACACACATACAGAAAGAGAGGGAAGGGAGAGAGAAAAAAATGAGGAGAGAAATTGCTTGGGAATGACATCTACTGCCCTAATTGTTACTCTTCTGCTGTCTTCCTTCATTTGAAAAGTGAAAAACATACTAAAAAATGTTCTCAAAAATTTCATATGTTCCTCAATCTAGTGTATTGTTTCCAACTTATTCCATTGTTTTGAAATGTCAAATCTTGGTGTCTACACAACAAGCATTCTGATTCCTACTCTTCACCTCAGCTGATTCCTCCAGGTATCCCGCTACTTTCTCCTTTTACATCTAAACTGTGGAGTTCCCCAAGACTCTACACATTATTCTATCCCCTTTACCATCCTGCCCTGGAAAAGCCAGTTTATCTGTGATCTTCTAAATTATTCCTCCACTTACACCCTTTGACTTGAATCTTAAAACTTTTTTTAAATTGTTTTTATTGATTCTTAGAGAAGGAGAGAGAGAGAAACATCAATGAGAGAGACACATCATGGGCTGCCTCCTGCACGCCCCCAACCAAGGACCAAACCCACAACCTGGGCATGTGCCCTGACTGGGAATCAAACTCAGGACCTCTTGGTCCATTGTATGATGCTCAGTCCACTGAGCTACACCAGCCAGGCAAGCCTTAAAACTTATTTTTCCAGAAACTTATGTATGTTTTCTCTTACATGTCTTGTTTTCATAAAAAACTCATTTTCAAAATCCAATTATTAGTTTTCTCTGCCACATTCCCCAAAATTCATCTCTGTAAATATTTCATTGACCCAATTATTTGTCCAGGAAATTAGGTTCATTATCACAGATTCATCTATGATTTACCTCTTGTTTGGTTTTCAACAGGATATCCATGAGCTTCCACTAAATTTTCACTGATAATACCCTCACCCTGATTCTCATTGTGTCATGGTTTGATTACTTCAATGGCCTTCACTTAGTTTCTCTGATTTTGGTTTTTCTTACTAAATGTCAGAAGACCAACCTTTAATAATATAATGCCTTGAAAACTATACACCCTATTTTTAAAATAAAATTGTTATTGGAGCCCTGGCGTGGTGGCTCAATTGGTTGGAGCATCATCCAATGCACCAGGAATAATGAGTCTTAAATCAACTACCAGCATCATGTCACATGGGTCATTTAAAAAAGGGAACTTAAACCTGATTCTCTAATTGTATCACCCTCGAATCCAGAAAGTCTGTCACTGGCAGGAAGTCCCCTGATCCTGAGAAATTATGCACTCATAAATCAGCAGAAGATGATGTGGCCTATTTTGACTTTCCCAGACCTTACTTGTTAGAGTCATATTTCTAATGTTGTTTTAATGTACTTTGATGAATTGAATTAATTGTTCAGTTATCCCAGTACTAACCTCTTTTTCTAAACCAGATTTTATCTAGTGTCTGTATTTCCTGTTACCCAAGGAAAGGGGACACCAAGTTGATTCCCCCACTTTGCCAATAGACTGCAGTGCTGGACTGCATACCCTGTTAATCCACTGGAGAAAATCTCTGGGTGTGATATAATGCCAAATCTTTCCATGATATCAATGTCTCCTTTTTTGACCTTTTCCCTCCTACATTTGAAGAATTTTCTATATTATTCTAAAGAAATGTATATTATTTTTAAAAAATAGCATACATAGTATAAAATTCTAGAAAACTTAAAACTGGCTATGGAAACTCCAGCCATTCTGATTTAGAGAAACACCATAAACTAAAAATCCCTTTCCCAACATCTTTCCCTCTCATAAATACATGACTCTTCTCTAATTGCCACATCATTTTTATATTTTTTAATAAATCTTCATCCAAAATTATTTTTTAAAATATATAAGCAGTTGCTATGAGAAAGGTCCTTGTAAGTCCCAGTGAGAGATTCAGATCTGAGCATGAGCTCTGCCTGTGAAGAGCTTCAGATAAAAATAGAGCAAAGGAGAAGGATCCACAAAGCTTATATTTTAGAATTCCGTTTCGTTGTTGATTGAATATACCAAATGGAAGAACTACACACAATATACACACAAGGTAGCTGCTGGGGAAAACAGAGTGGCTAAGTTAATTTTACCAGCCCTATAAACAATAAATAATATACTCAGTACCAACCACGAGCAAACTAAATGTATTCCATTACATTCTCCTGCAGAATTTCCATTAAAGGTACAAGAGAAAATGTCTCTGTCCACAAAGGAATCTGTAAGCAAAGGAAGAACATAGAACCTTTGCATGGAACAGAGGGTCTTAAAATATCTGACCCCAACATCTGTGATTTTATAAAGCAGGAGAATGTTGTAGACAGGAAAATTCTTGCTGAAGATAAGAAAAAGAGACAGAGCACTCTTCATTCCCACCATGTGGGGGGACTGCTGTTAGGGGTCAGGAATCTTCTACTGCAGCAATCCAATGCCTGCTGAGCCTCTATGGCTGACTCATTATTCACAGCCATAATGGACTAAATTTACTATGAATGCAGCAGAAGGAAAGGGGAGAAAAGGAGTTCGTAAATTTTTCATTGAATTTGTTGGGGTGACACCGGATAATAAGATTATATAAGTTTTGGATTTAAATTCTATAATATGTCATCTCTCTTATTATATTGTAGGCTCACCACTTCAAGTCAAGTTTCCTTCCATCACCATTTAATGTCCCACCCCCTACTCCCTTTAGCTCTGATAATCACCATATTGTTGTCTGTGTCTATGAGTTGGGTTTCTTTGGTTGTTGTTTTGTTTTTGTTTACTTCTTTCATTTTTTCTTCCAGGAAATAATTTAAAATAACTCAAATCCTATATAATAAAAGCCTAACATGTTAAGTGTCTGATCATCCGTTCAACCAATGGAAGTGTAATATGCTAAAGATATGCTAAGGTTACTCAATTGCCCACTATGATGTGCACTGACCACCATGGGGACAGACAATTGACCAGTCACTATGATGTGCATTGACCACCAGGGGGTAGATGCTCTGATCAGTAAGTTAGCTTGCTGCTTGGGTCTGGCTGATTGGGACTGAGCAAGATGGGCCAGACACATCCTGAAGTCCCTCCTGAAGTCCCTCCCTAGCTGGCCAACCTCCCATGTCCCTCTCCAACTTCGATTGTACACTGGTGGGGTCCCTCAGCCTGGCCTGTGTCTTCTTGCAATCTGGGACCTCTCAGGCAATGTCAGAGAGCCAATTTTGGCCTGATCCCACAGGCCAGGCTGAGGGACCCTACTGGTACATGAATTCATGCACCGGGCCTCTAGTATTAAATAATAGACTTGGTGATCTAAATTGCAATACATCTATACAATAGTCTTACTGTTTGTATGTACAAAGCACTGATATATAAATAATATATAAAAAGATATGCACTATATCTGTGATATTAAAAGTTTATTGGGGGATATCCAGGAAAAAAAAGAATTTCATAAAGCTCCTTTGTGGGGCAATCATGAACAAAAAATGTTGAGAAATACTATTATAGAAAAATATTTACTGACAAAGAAAATATTCCTTACAAATAATTATAATAACCACAGTAACTATTGTTGCTATTATTACAATAGTAGTTAATCGAGTGGGTCCAGTGTTATGTGCTTTCCATAAACAACACGGTTTAATTCTCAGAAAATACTTATTAAATGAATGTTATTATCCCATTTTACACTTGAGGAAATGGAAATTTAGAATGGCTATTATTTTATCAGATGAGAAAAAATGAGGGTCAAAATTATTATGAAATTTAGTAAATGTAACACAACAGTAAAAAATTCAGACCCAGGTCTAGATTTGTCTGAATCTAGTCTACGTACTCTTAACTATTATGCAGGTTTCCAAATGGTGCAATTACGTACAAGCACTTACACACACACCCCAAATGGTGTAATTATGTACAAGCACTTACGAGCGCACGTGCACACACACACACACACACACACACACACACACACACAGGGACAGAAGCACACAAAGTTATAAATGAAAATCCTTGGAAGTGGAAATGCTTAAATTCTCTGGCTTTTCTTTGTTACCAAATTTTCTGCATAGAGGATGTATAACTTTTAATAATAAAAAATAAACAGAAAATGCTATATAAATAATAAACCTTACCCTCAAGGAACATTCAGATAATTAGGAGGGGGAAGAAAGATATGGAAGCAAATAGTTGTGATACTAGTGGAATTAAGTTGAGTTCCTTCCCTCACTATCTGTACCCGGATTTCTTAGGCAAGTTCCCCAAACTTTCTTTGAGTCTCAGCTAGTAAATAGAATGAGGATACTTATGAAGATGCATGTGAAAAGTGTCATAGAGAAGTAAAAAATAAGCCCCTTCCCTCTGCAGCTTCACTCCCAGGGCCTAAATGCAACTGATACCAAGGCATCAGAGACAGCCTCCCGGGTAGAGCACTGGGGACATGAAAGTAACCTTGAATCTCAAGCTAGGGAGTCCAGATTAAATCTGGCAAATGTGTTCTTGAATAATCTAATGATAGTGAGCTCCATTTCCTTCTTTCCTTTCCTTTTCTTATCTTCCCTTTGAACCCTCCACTTGTAGGAGATTTTTAAAGTTAACCTCAGGGTTCATATTAATTGAATTTTTCCTTTATTGCTTGCTGTAAAGATGGCTAGCGATGTCGCCTGTGTTGAAGGACTTATTAGCAGGGAAAATGACACATTTTGCAGCCTGCCAGCAGAATTCAAAGCAGCCTGGCACCTGCTTTGTTCGATTAATAAGCAAGTAAGGGTTTTATGTGAGCATATGTCCCCCCTTTCCCTCTCCTTATCCACCTTGAACAATCCTCAGAGCCAGACGGCTCTGTTCTATCTCCTGGGAAAGGCTTCCTCCCAAAGTCATCCTTCTCTGGACCTCCACTTGTTGTGGCCCTTCTTGGGCAGATGGTGTCTGGAAGGCATGATTGATAAACATGTTTAAATATAGAAGGCAATCTTTTCTGTTTGCCAAGCAATTACTCAACATCCCAGATAGGCCTGCCATGAACCAACAAAATAGCTATAGTTTATGATTGAACACGTTGAAGAAATGGAAAATTATTAGGAAACCATCAAATGTCAGGGTGACAGCAGAGTCTGGAAAACATTTACCAGTCACCATTCACCAGCAAAGCTACCAACACATAGCAGGGCTGAAAGTCACCTTGCCTCCTCTACTCACTGTATATTCACAGTTTGGCTGGAATCATCTCCTTTTAAGAAAAATGGCTCTACTAAGGCCTTACTAGCATTTGAAACTAGCCCAGCTATGTCTCTTTAGCAGAACCTGATTGTTTTCTTCCCCACACCTGACTTGAATGAGTATAATGATCATGTGCGTCATCATGTCTTTGACATTGCATGTGTCAGGTGTTGTGTTAAGCTCTTAACATGCATGGTATTTGTGAATGCCCACACACCGGTGGGTTCTATTATCTCTCCTACAGTAACTGGGGAAGTTGAAGCTCAGGAAGGTTAAATTGTTTAAGATTACACAATTTATAAGTGCTAGAGGCAGAATGCATGCTGAAGACTGTCTGACTCCAACTTTTCTGCTTGATCCGCAGGACTAAGCTGTCCCTCCATTCACACCAGAATCCACTCAACTCATTGCAGGGTTCCCCAAGACCTCCTCATCACAAATAGCCTGACTCTATCACCTCTCACTCAAAGTTGTGGCTTCATGACAAAAATAATACATGTTGGAGATCTTCTCAGGCATAGCAATTTTGGAAGAATAAATTATGGCCACTGCATATTATTATTAAAAGAAAAGGGTAGACTGCCTCATTTGATATAGAACAAAAAATGTCTAACAAAGGAGATCAAAACCAGAAGTATGAGTTTTGATGCGGACTAAGTTAGCTGCAGTCTAACCATCATGATAGGCATGGATTTATGCTCACAGTATTAGCTTTCAAAAGAGGAAAGACATGCCTAGAGTATGAAAAAGAGTCACATCCAAATCAACTAGAAAAAATTTTAATATCCCATTCTCGACCGTCTTTTCTTCTTGGGGATCTATTTTAGTGGAGCAGTGCTGGGTGCATTTCTCAGAGTTAGTGTAGGAGATAGGTATAATCAGAGCAAAGAGGTTAGGGAGCAACAGAAATTTTGTGAGATAAAAAAAATCCTGCTGTGCAATATGGTTTTAAAAAGTTAAAGGGTGACACATATATGTAAGTACCTACATATTTATGTTACAAATGCAGGAGATGGAAATACAAATGAAGCCGTACATCTTCATTTGACTTAATAACCCAAGACATCACAGTACAAGGTTCTCCTGTCACCGGCTTCTCCCTTAAGCTTCTCTGCACCATCCCCACTAAGAAACAGGATATTTCACAACACACCGCTCCCTTCATAATTTCATATCTAGAGAAAAGGATTTGAAGATCACGTATAAATTGATAGCCCTATTAACAATAGCTAACATTTATTCAACATTTAGTGTGTATCTTTAGTAGGCTAAATGTTTGATATCATTGCTTATAAACACAATAAGTTTATGATATACTATTTGCTGAACAAAGCAAAACACAAAACTGTATATGTTTCATGAACACCACTGTGAAATGAAAGAAAAGAAAGAAAGAAAAGCTTGAACGGAAATATACAAAGATGCTATCACTTGCCTTGGAGTGGTGGGCTTTGCATTGGAATTTTTAAAAATATATCTATTTTTATTGATTTCTGAGAGGAAGGGAGAGAGAGCTAAAAAAAAACATCAGGATGAGAAAGGATAATTGAGCAGCTGCCTCCTACAGTCCCCACACTGGGGATTGAGCCTGAAACCTGGTCATGTACCCAACCAGAATTGGACCATGACTTCCTGGTTCATAGGTCAACACTCAACACTCAGTCACACCAGCCAGGCTATATTAGGATATTGCTGATCCTTCATAGTGTTTTAATATTTTCAACATTTTCCAAAATGTTATTTCAGATTTTACATATAAAACATAACTCATAAAAAAGACATTCTATACCCTATAATCTTTATTCAAAAAGCTTCCCAGTCTTCCATTTTTCATTATTGTGCTGTTATATATTTTTTAATCTTTCCTCTTCTATATCAGACAATCTTCTATCACATCTCCAAACCTGTTTATTTCCCCATAACAGTAACATATGCATATATGCACATGTAATTCATACAAAGAATTTTGTAAGGCTAACAGTGTACATAGACTAAAATAATTATAGTGGTATTTTGGAGGTAGATATGATATAATATATAACATCAATTCCACTCTGAGAGTGTAGCTATATAATACAAGTAAATACACAGCTGAATAAGTTATATAGCATCTTGAAAGTCAAACATTGAAAGTAGATTATTGTATATCTAAGGTATTGCTTTAGTACTGACTTGACCTTACATGAAATTCTTTGCTCAGATTATTTTGAGCAATCTAAGAATATTCATGCAATTTGTTTTGCTTGGGGGAAGACTAAGAATGTGCACCTCCCGAAGTCTGTCAGCCTCCCCACTAGCACACACTTCTCTAACTCACTTCTGTTTCCCAGAGAGACCCATTCACTCTGCAAAACATTAGGAAATGCTAAGGGATCTGAGGACAAATGAATGAGCTAATATAACTCCCAGGTTTAAGGAGGACTGGGAATTCCAGAGCAGCTGAACTCAACCTTTCAGAGCACACAGTGAAAAAGGAGATATTTGTCAGCAAAGAAGCCCTATCTGCTTAAGTCTAATGATTCCTCTGCTGACCAAACAGATCTAGCACAATTTTGGGTTATTTCGACAACCCATCTACACAGGTAAACATTTTCTGCAGACCGTGGCTCTTTCTGGCTATTGTGCAGCAATGCTGAAGTAATATCGATGTGAATCAAACAATAAAGCAATACTGTGCTTGTGTACTCAGCTGCCTCGCTGTTGAAGGAGACTGAGACAGTTTGAAGAGTCTAAATATGCTATGCCAAAAAAAAATCATGTTTTTCTTGAGGAGATGCTGGCTTTCTGGTGCTATTTTTAGCAGCAAAATCTCTCTCTCTCTCTCTTCCTCTCTCTTCCTCCTCTCTCTCTCTCTCTCTCCTCTCTCTCTCTCTCTCTCTCTCTCTCTCTCTCTCTCTCTCTCTCTCCTTTGTTTGCCCTGTTCTAAAGAGATTCATGCACGAAACCCCAATTTATAAAACATATAACTAGAGCATTTCTGGCTGACATGTGGAGCCCAGCCATGCTAAGTATACCTTCCTCTCAGGCACTTTCATGCAACCCAAGGATGCATGTAAGAGAGACTCTCCCACTTTTGAAGAACTGTAAGAAGAAGAGGAAAGGAAGAGACTGATAATGTCAATGTCTATGTTTATCTGGAACTGCCATATGAAATCCATTGGCCACAAAAAATAATCTGTAGGAAAACACTTTGAGTGTCCTGCCACCTCTATTTCCTCAACCACCCTCTCTCCCACCTCCTTCATCCTACTCACCTTATCCCCAAAATAGGCACCTCTGCCACCTTAGTTAATCAGAGCTCCCCAGTCCTATCCCTCACTCCTTACATCCTCTCAGCAACATGCCTTCCAACTGGAACAAATAATGGCACAGTCCTTGCTGTGCACATTGTGATTTTGCTACCCAGTCTCCATTCGCAGCTTTTCCCTGATAGTGTTTCCTTGCCTCAGCGTTGGCAGACTTGATGGTCAGTTAATCAATGTGCCTTGTTCCAGTTAATCCAAGTGGAGGGCTTCTGCCCCAAGATGGGGACATCTGGTCCTGGTCTCTGGCCAGGGGTTCTGAATCTAGAGCAAAAGATCTCAAAGACAGAGAGGAAGAACTGGTTCTTCCTGGTGATGGCATCCTGACAAGATCACACAGTAGTTCCTGTCATTTAGATCCCTGGTCCAGCCCTGCTTCCTGCACTCCTGTACCTTATATCTCAACTTTGCCCTTTAATTTGGTGAGTTACTCCTTCTAAGAAATTCCTTTTTTGCTTAAGTTAGATGGAATCTGTTGCTTAGGATCCAAAGAATCCTAAATGATACAAGCTTTTATATAACAGTTTCAGATTCATTATTTAACTTGGCCCACAGGAAAAAACTCCTTTGGAGCCAGATAGGAAAATACTATCAATCCCATTTTACAGGAAAATAAATGCAGGTTTATATTATTTATCTTTATTGTCCAAAGTGTTATAGTCAGAACAATGTAGCCCCAACATTTCCTCTTTCTTGTGCCATGCTGACTTTTGCTTTGAGAAGCATCGACATTCTGGACCTAGCCTTGCCACAGAAATGTGTTTTTTTATATCTAAATCCCTCAGAGCCTCCTGAAATCACCATTAGTTATTCAAAAAGCCCACCCACATAGAATAAAAGACTAATAAAGGATTTATGTGTTTTCCTTTTCAGGTCACTAATCTAAATATTGGCAGGTATTCTGTACAGAGCATCTACACTCAGCCATTATCTGAGTTCAATCTGATGGTTAACCTTATATGTAACCCAAACTCTTACAAAGAAAAAAATTTTTAATACATTGAAAATTAATAATAAGCCACTTGGATTACAACAGAGAGGGGGAAAAATAAGATCATTAAATTTCCAAACTTCAGGAGGGAACTAAATGACCCAGGACATAAATTTCTCCTTTGCATCTGGAATCAGCAAGAGATAAATTGTTATTGTCTTACCACATTTATTAGAGCTACTTGTAAAATATAGTGAATTGAATACAGAAATAATCCCAGGATCCTTGCACATGCACACAAACACACACACACACACACACACACACACACACACACACACACCTCTAGACATCCAAGGACCTCTGGTCCAGGATGATTAATAGTTTTGTTTTTTTAAAAGAGGACTTTTTAAAAAAAGGCTTAACTCTAGTTTCAACAATATATCTAGAATTGCTGCCCCTTTTCCACCTTTTCCAATGAAAGAAGGAACTTTCATTCATATTTTCATACTTCAGGTTGTCCCATTGACCACAGAAGAGAAGAAATCAAATAACACAGTCAAGTAAGAAGACCAAACCTGGAGTCCACATTCCACCATTCATTTAGCATGACTTTGGGCAAACCGTTAGTCCCTTCTGAGCCCATGTTCAATTCCATTTGAAATGAATAAGATAATATTACCTACCCTTCCAACTCATGAAGATTTTCAGATGACCATTGATGTAAATAAAAGATAAAGTTGTATAGGGAACTTGGCTATCATCTGATAGAGACTGGCTAGCCACTCAGATCTATGAAATATTTTCCTTAGCTTTATAAAAGATCTGGTTTGTTAGTATACAAAGAGAGGCTCTATCTGTCAAGGGTGGCCTCGTGTCATCTACTGTGTAAAACTAAAATGCCCTGTTACTATTTCACATGAGTAAATATGACTGGCCCTCAAATCATTTTAACTTTTCTCTATGCTTGGTGAATCTATTTATATTAATTCAATATGGGCCTGTATTCAAACAAAGTCTCACTTACATTCATATAGAATGTGCCAATGGCTCTGCATTCTCATCTATTCTACTCTTCGTGCAATAGTTCAAATATATTCTACAAATATCTTTCTTCAAAGACATATAAGAATCTCCAAGTGTGCTCATGTGTCCAAGAGCCATTGCTTGTCTCCTGCTTCTTGCCTGAAGGGAGGAACACAGCCCTTAAGATTGAACTTGAGCTCTTTCCAGCAGTTGCCAAGCCATGGGCATCTCTCAGGAAAACTGGCACAAGTGCCACAAGACTAGGGGCAAGAGAAAGCCCCATTGCAAGATGTACTGTGCCTTGATACTGGACAAGGGCAACTTTTCCTGGGGCTTCGAGTATTTTAGGTGCAAAACACTGATGTTGTCAACAATGCATGTCTGTAATAACAAAGTCCCACTAGGCAGTTCCCCTGTGTTGCAAAAAGAGGGCCCGAGCTGACTGCAGAGGAAGAAGAGTTTTAAACAAAAAATGATCAAAGTAAATTCAGAAGGAATATGATGAAAGGAAAAAGAATGCCAAAAGCAGTTTTCTCAAGGAGCGGTTTCAGCAGGAAAGCTTCTTGCGTGCGTCGCTCCAAGACCAGGCTAGTGTGGCCAAGCAGATGGCTCTGTGTAGGAGGAAAATCACGGCCCTGGAAGGCAAATAAATCCTCCTATCTTAGCTCAGGTAATAAAGGTGTTTATTCTAAAAAAAGAAGGAGAAGAAGATTGAACTGACACCCACTAAAACTAGCATTTATATTTGCTGGCCAACAATTCTGTTAGTTTTAATTAACAACATTGCCAGTGTATGGTGGTGAAGTCGGGCTTCCATCCTCCACCATGATGCGGCATACATTTCCACATTGCTTTTGAGCAGAGAGCTTGACGGATTCCGCAGGAAAGATACTGCCATGATGGGTGGTGGAGGAATAATGCTGTTAGCTTTCAGCTCCACTCTGTCAGCAGCCCCAGAAAAACTGCCTGATGCCTAAGAGTTTCCATGTTCTAAATTGAAGTTCGTTCAATTCAAACATATTTGATTTTTTTTCCCCTACAGCATCTCCAAGGTGTCTGGGTGGATGTGTAAAAATCGTTCCAGGTTCAATCATCCTGGGCATAAATCAGAACTTCCTCTCCTCCGAAACTTAGCCACTGATGAGAGAAAGGCATCCTGAGTCAGGATTCTTTATGCTTCAAATGAGTTGCCCTTCAAGCACCTTTTTGCTCTACCCCACAATCTGGCTTTTATCAAGGTCATCCTAATCCATCAGACGTATTTCAGTATCTTTGAATCTTAAAGAAAAGGAGTCAAGACCAATCTATTTTGCACCTAGAAGTGCTTCTTGCTCATGAAATTATATGTAAGTAAATTCAAGCCTGAGTGATGCTGCCCAACTTCATTTGCAGCATCCAAGCTGTAAGAGTTCATAGGTACTTATGAAAGCCATCCTCTTCACCAACAAATTTAAGGCTTCTCCCTTCCCTTCGCTTCCCTCCTCCTCTCTCTCTCTCTCTCTCTCTCACTCTCCTCTCTCTTTTTCTCTCTCTCTTTCCTATCATCTACAGAAAGCAGATCAAAAAACTGTAGTGCTAATGAAAATGTACCAAATAAAAATCTAGACTGAAAAATAGGATGGAAAATATACAGAGACATAAAATGAACAAGCAGGATACATAATGAGCTGTTTGATGGAGCTTGGAAATTTAATGAGCAACTTGAAAAGTCATTTAATATTTTGTTAGGAAGGAACTTAAAGATCAGTTAGCCTAACCCCCTTCAACTTTCTAGCTGAGAAAACGGAGATCCAGACTGATGAACTGACTTGCCTGAGGACACACTGCTCCTCTGAGACAAATTTTAGATTAGGATTTTTCCATGATACCCTATGACCTATGATTCCTCCAGATGTATTATTTGCTTGAAAACTTGTTATTTTGCTAAGAGACAAAAGAGGTGGAGCCTTTTTCATCAAATCAATCAAATCTTATTCATCATGATCTGACTCCTTGACTGAGAATACCCAAGGGGAAAAGTACAAAACTCATTCCATCCCTACAGCATTAAACTGTTCCTTGCAGCCTTCACAAGTAATGATAACAGCACTACCAATAATTATCCACTCATCAGGAACCATGCCAAATACTTTAGAGTGATTGGTTTTCTCATAATAAAAGATACATTTAAAGAACCTAGGTAACGTGTTCAAGGTCATTTGAATACTAAGCAGCATATTAGAATTGAGGTCTGGGAAGGTTGGCAATACTCTGAAAGGAGAAGCATACTGAAGCTAGTTGTTTGAGGTATTAAACTGTTAAATAATATTTTAAATATTATTTAGACCACTCATACCTGTTTTGCTCTATTCCATGTCTCTGGTCTACACCTTCCTTCTACCAATCTACACTGTACACTGCTATCATATTCACCTTCCTTTGTGCCACACTCTTTCTCCATAACCTTCTATGGCTCCCCACAGTCTAGTTAATACCTTGGCATGTAAGACCTCCATAATCTAACCCCAGTCTACCTTCCTAATATTAAATCCCACTTCTTCTCTATCAAATCCCGGCTCTTGTCAAACTAGGTAACCTTCTTGCGATTTATCCTTCATTCTTCAACACTTTACTGAGTGCCTACATGTGCCTGACGTTGTGTTAAGCCCTGGAAACAGAAACACCAAAAGCACTACCAGCCCTGGACCAGAGACTGGATGGAGGTGGGTAAAGGGGCTGGGCAGGGAAATGGGGACATCTGCAATAGTGTCAACAATAAAAATAAAGTTTAAAAAAACTCATAGTATTGTTCCCTGGCAAAATAATTTTTTTCAAATGTTGACAGTATAATAGGCAGAGAAGTGATTTCAGTCAAGGAAAATGATTGCCATAACTCAAGCTGGTCAGAGTGCAGTGGGAACCAAGAAGAGCTCTGAGCTTTCAGGTTGTAAGTGTGGACTTTTTTTTGTGGGTTGTCTGTTTTGTTTTGTTTTGTTTTGTTTTGTTTTGTTTTGTCTTATCTTACTTGCATCCATAACCCATATTTGCATCTTATATCCCATAGCATTAAGTTCCAATGTCACTTCCTTCATGAGGGCATGCCTCATAACGATGTAGATATGTCTCTTCCTCCCTTTTCTGTGAATGTCCCTTCCCCAAATATGTAGTTCCTAATAAAAAATAAAATAAAGTAAAATAAAAAGAATGTACTACAATTAATGAGGTAAAAAAAATGTTTCTAGTAAATGAAATACATATACGTTTTATTTTTTGTTTTAAAGCCTCAAATGTTCATGCTTAGAAAAAACAAAAATAAATTCGCCAAAATTCTGAAGGTAGTTACAAGGGCCCCAATGGTTTCAGGTTATTACTTCTCTCTCTATACTCAGCTATGATTAGGACCTTTTATGGGCTCACAAAATAGAATGAGAAGTGGAGGGATGGTAGAAGATTTCCTGGTATGAATAGCTAACAGAGAAAAAAGTAATAAAATACATGTGTGTAATGTGACAGCAACACTGCCCAGAGTGAAATAAACTAGACTGTGGCAATGAACAGTACACAGAACAAAGGCACTTGGGGAGGGCCCTGAGATAGAGCTAGGCACTTACGAATGAAATGCAAAACCAAGTACTAGTTCCCAAGACCGGCCACTAGGCGTCCCAGCCTATTCAGTCTCCCAGGACCACCTCTAGGAGACAAGCTGATTAGGAGGCTGCCTCTGGCCAGCCAGTCAGATTGCAGAGATCTGAATAAATTTTAGGCTTGGGCTTCTGGCCTTAGGAGCCTTATCCAACTCATTTCACGTTCCACAGTATCTAGCACCCTCTTGGACACACAGTAGGTACTCAGACATATTTGCTGAATACAAATAGCAACTTACAAGGTTATAAAGGGCAAATCTAAACTACTTTGTAATAAAAAGTTTTCCAGATCTTTTCTTTGACATGCTATATGGTAGTGCTTCAGGGTGATTCATCATCCCCATCAATGAAGTAATAAATCTCTGGAATGTCTAGCCTGCAGCACACCCAAGAAATTTGTTCATACCTTTCCTCTACTCCTTTATATAGAAAAGGGACTAAAAGATGTTAACTACAAAGTTGAATGAAGCAACAAGCTAAGAGGTGGAATGTTCCAAATGTGTTCCTGGACTTGAACAACTTCCAAGGTTTAACAGCCACTCTAGTCTGGGCTCAGCACACTGACAAGCAATTATTGCTCAAGAGCTCTGAGTGACGAGAAGGCCACAGTGAAACCACTGCAGGCAGTCTTTTGATCTCCTATTCACTCTATATTTATTGGCCCCAATGGCTCTCCATCCTAAGCCATGAAAACACTTTGTAAAAGAGAATATGATCCTGGAGAATTAACTGCACTCTTCCCTGTGCCCAGATAGTAAATGGTGAGACTGGATGGCCGATAGCTAACTAACCCTACTACCAAAGTGCCAGCTCTGGTCAGAGGGCTGATGCAAAGAACAGCACTTTCATACCTCAAATAACAGCCAAACAGAGAAACAGACTTTTAGGACTATAAAGAGCCCTGCAATCATTCAAGGCTATGGTTTTCAAGTGGTTTTAGTCATAGAGTCCTTGTTTCAAATAAAAACTGTGCAGAACTTTAGGGTAACTGAGGAAGAAAAAATTACTCCTCGGGGAAAGAAATGGCAGACGGTAGAGGCAGAACCTCTAGAGCTTCAGAAAACAGTGTTTGAACACAATCAGTCTGGGCCACCCCTGATTTTACATATATGGGGTGTCAGAGAAGAAATTATTTTACTTCTACTTTATAGATGAGGATACTGGAGTACATTTTATATCTTTTTGTCAAGATTATGCAGCTCATTCATAGTTTCTTAGGAAAAAAGATGGTACAGGCAAATTCAGATATTTAAAGAGGAGTTAATAACTCCTATACAAAGGTGTGGGCAGAGTTTCCAAAACACATTAAGAGTAGTATGATACCCTGGAGTTGGTCATCTAGGCATGAGGGGAGGAATTAGCTACATGAACTTAAAGAGATGTAATCTATAGTTGAAAGACACAGCCAACTGTAGGCAACCCAAAAGGGGGAAAATAGAGGAAGACATATACAATCCCATTCTCCTCCTCCTTCCTGATCTCCTGCCAGGGCTGCCAGTGCCTGAACAAACTGAAGTCAAACAGAGAATCTATCCATTTACAATAATAAAAGCGTAATATGCTAATTAGACCAGATACCTGAACAACCTTCTGAACATCACTCCAGACATCCTCTAAGATGAAGCCGCTGTGGTGGGGGCCGAGGCTGAGGCGGCTAGATGTGATCAGGCAGACAGGGAGAGTTATTAGGAATTGGGCCTAAACTGGCAGTCAGACATCCCCTGAGCGGTCCCGGATTCCAAGAGGGTGCAGACCTGACTGAGGAACCATCCCTCTGTCCCCCAACATGCATGAATTTTGTGTACTGGGCCTCTAGTATATTCCATATAGATGAGCCTCCTGGAACAAATAGAGAACAACAGAAAGTGGACACAAAGGGGTAAAATGAAGGCATATGCCAGGGTAAGCCAGGACCAGACACAGAATTATCCAGATATATAAAGGCATATATTCTTGATCACAAGAACTGTTTGGTGACAAAATCATATTGAATATTATTTCCTCTCCATTACTCCACAAATGATGGCTTGTCTCCTATTATAAACTAGAGGCCTGATGCATGAAATTCATACAAAAGTAGGCCTTCCTTCCCCCAGCTGCAGACACTGTATTCCCTCTGGCAGCCAGAACCGAGGTTCTTCTCACAGTCCCAGCTTCATCCAAAAGTTTGTCAAAAAAATGTCTAGAAGGATGTCCAGTGTAATTAGCAAATTATGCTTTTATTATTATAGATGATTATAGATCACTGAGAATGAGGAGATTAAAAATGGCAGCAGGGTAAGTGGATGCTGCACAGACATGCTCCCAGGAACAAACTGGCATTACAACTAAAATACAGAAAAACTTACTGAATAATCAATGGAAAACTTGCAGGAAAGAACCCTGACACCCGAAGATGGAAATTGGAGACCACATAGAGGCTGGCAGGAAGGGCAGAGGTGCAATAGGACTGGCCGGGTGCCCCCAAATAGCAACTAAAGTCCCAGAGAGATATCTCAGCTTGGGGAGGGGGGTGCCAGAGAGAACTCTGGGACCTAATCCCGAAGCTGGGTCCCCCAGCACAGAGCACCAAGACTGAGGAGGGTACCCACATAACATCTGGCTGTGAAAAGCAGCAGGGCACTGTCTGCCAGAAAGCAAGAGTTGAAAATTCAGACACCCTCTTAAAGGGCCAATGCACAAAATTTCCTGTGGAGGTCCCCCATCTTGTGCTCTGGCAAAGGAAGGATGAAGTGGACTGGAGCTATAAGAGCAGAAACCAGGACTGGGGACTTGGGAGATAGAGCTTAGAAGGCAGACACCCCAAGTATCCTGGGCTAAGTCATTCCTCCATTCAGCTGAAGACATCTTTTCCATATAGACATCTTCCTTGCCTGGAGAGAAGATAGTCAACACACTCTATTGGAAAACACCTATTGGAAAACACTTAAAAGATTAAAAATAACGATTAGCTTCCAGGCAGAAGCAACTATCCCACCCTGTTGAAAAAAAAAAAAAAAACTCTTGCCACAACTAAGGACCATTGCCTGGGGCAATTACAGTCAGAATCCTATCAGTCTGTAGGCAGATTTTGAGCCTTTGCCTGATCTAATTAGTCAGAAATAGCCTTTAACACTGTCCTGCACTAGAGATTGAGAAGTATAGAGGATCTACCTACCCTGTTTCCCCAAAAATAAGACAGTGTCTTATATTAATTTTTGCTCCCAAAGATGCGCTAGGTCTTATTTTCAGGAGATGCCTTATTTTTCCATGAAGAAGAATATGGTACACATTTATTGTTGAACACAAAAAAAGAAAATTTATTACCTGTATATGGTACAGTAATAGTTGTCATCACAAACCAGCTCACTGATCGGCTACAGCGCAGCTGGAGCTGTTCAGGCAGTGTGAGGTCTCTTTAAATCAGGAGTCAGATGCCTTACAGTAGCTTTGGGGGCCTTATATTCCGGGGAGGCCTTAGGTTTGTGGAGGCCTCATTATTGGGGAGGTCTTATTTTCAGGGGGATGCCTAATATTATAGTGAAAGGCAAAACTGGAAGTAGGTCTTATTTTCAGGGGATGTCTTACTTTTGGGGAAACAGGGTAATACATAATCACAAACATAAACAGAAAGCCAAAATGAGGAGACAAAGAAACAACCCCCAAATGAAAAAACTAGCAAATTCTCCAGAAAAAGAGATAAATGAAGCAGAGATAAGATATTTATCTAAAATAAAATTCAGAGTAATGATAATAAAAATGCTCAACAGCATGAAAAAATATATAGTAACTATGAAAAAAGAACAGTCTGATGTAGTACATCTACACAATGGAATACTATGTTGCTGTAAAAAAGAAGGAACTTTTACTATTTGCTATCGCATGGATGGACCTGGAGAGCATTATGCTAAGTGAAATAAGCCAGTCAGAGAAAGATAAATATCAGACGATCTCACTCATTTGTGGAATATAATGAACAACATAAACTAATGAACAAAAATAGAGCCAGAGGAAATAAGTATTTTAGAATATAATAGAAGTAATCCTGTTATTTGTAGATTTTTAATATTTCCTACAACTTTAGTGATAATATACTATGTTAGTACAGTTTTGATAATATTATTATATTTAAAATATTTTTTCTTGAAATATTAATGTTTATTGCCTATAAATGGTTAATTATTTTGTATCTACAATCTGGTAATAGATTTATTTTATATATTGTAAAAAAAATAAAGTAAAAAATAAATAAAGATTAAGAAAGAAAGAAAGAAAATACACTAGCTGACTGCCATCAGAAATTCAAAGGAACTTTAAAAAATGAAAAAAAATTAAAACTACTTCAGAATATTCAGCAATATTTATAAGTTCTCAGACAACTTGAATCATGTTCTCTTAATACAAATAGATTACTATAGTTGTCCTAATGTACTTTATAATATTAAAGTGAAAGTTCATGTTTTCATAAATACTTAACTATCACATTTCCATTCACACTGCTGTGTGTCAGTTCATCTTCATTACATAAAATATTTAACATCCTAAAGAATTTTTGGCAGACACAGGGGACCACACTTGCTCAGTATATGCCTGTAGTAAAATATTTCAACCATCACTATTGGACAATGGTTCCTTCTTGCTGAGAACAGATAGCAACTTTGGATCCTTCTCAGCATAAGTAACAACTTCCAAATGACCAGTGAGCACATAATAATAAGGCCATATTTATTTCTTTTGTACAGGAGTACAAAAGAAGTCTGTAAGAATCTAAGAACACAACCTGAATGCCCCCAGCACATTGAGTGCCATTTTCAAATTCTTCTCTCCAAAGTGGGCTTCTTTTAGAATAAGGTAAGATACAATAAATACATGTTGAAACAAAATACCTCTTTGCTCTAGAGAACAAATCTATCCTTACATTTGAGAATATACCACAGCATGAAGTAAATAGTTTTAAATTGTCACAAAATGAATACAATTTCACGATGACAAACATTTATAAAAATCTGTTGGGTGGACCGTTGAACATTCTCTTAGGGCAGTGGTTGGCAAACCACGACTCTCGAGCCACATGCGGCTCTTTGGGCCCTTGAGTGTGGCTCTTCCACAAAATACCACAGCCTGGGTAGTCTATTTTGAAGAAGTGGCATCAGAAGAAGTATAAGTTTAAAAATTTGGCTCTCAAAAGAAATTTCAATCATTGTATTGTTGATATTTGGCTCTGCTGACTAATGAGTTTGCCGACCATTGTCTTAGGGTCATGCAGAGCCTTATTCTGCAGGAAACCTGTGGGAAGTATTTTGATCAAGAAGTTATTATTCCTTCCAACAAAGAAGGCAAAAAAAGATGTGAACAGAGATGAAAGGAAGAAGAGGTCAGGGGGAAATGAATGAGTATGGACTTGGCTCAGAAAACAAAAAATAATGTGAAGTTTCTATGAAATCAGCACAGAAACAGACATCCTTTCTTTCGTATACCCCACTTTATTAAATCAGGGATATTTAGAAATCATTCAATGTCTTTTCATGAAACTTGTAACATAAAAAACTCCTTACAATGATCAATAAGACCCCATAGAGTCAACCCACTGTCTAATTCTCCCATTTACCTTATTTTCTGGCATTTAAGACGACTTTTTAACCCAGGAAAATCTTCTCAAAAGTCGGGGGTCATCTTATACACTGGGTGTCATCTTATAGGGCAAATATATCCCAAACTCTATATTTTGACTGGAAAAGTTGGGGGTTGTCTTATACACCCAGTCATCTTATACTCCAGAAAATATGGTAAGTCCTTGCCACTCTCCTGTTCCTTACTCTAATCCCAATTGTCTACTTCTAGTTCCTTGACTATTCCAAGCTCTTTCTACCTCAGGACTGCTGGGCATTACTTTCACCCATCTAGGGATGCTCCCACCCATCCTACTTTGTGACTTGCTCTTACCCATTCCTTGGAAATCACCTTAAATAAAGACCTTCTCTGAAAACTTTAAAGTAGGTCCCTTCTGTAACTCTTACTCTGTTCCTTTTGCTTGCCTTTTCTTTGAACTTTATAGTTACACTAGGGGCCCGGTGCACAAAATCCGTGCACGCGGGAGGGGTCTCTCAGCTCAGCCTGCCCCCTCTCACATACTAGGAGCCCTTAGGGGATGTCCTACTGATGGCTTAAGCCCACTCCTCATTGAGAGTGGACTTAAACCCCAGTCTGGCCTCTTTTTGCAGAAAGCGACGGGGCTGATCAGGAGAAGGCACCAACCCCATCACCTCAGTGCTGCAGCCACTGCCAGTCGCCACAGCCACCAAGGTATTTTCTTCAACATGGATTTCAGTCCCTTCACCATGAAAAAAATGCCAACTTTCTTTATGCATTTTCAAGATGTGTCTTTCCTAGGATATGACATTTCCTTCTTTCTTTTTGGTTTTATCTTCACCTGAGTATATGTTTTCATTGACTTTTCCCCTTCTCTCTGATCCTAGGCTCGGCCCCTACCCAAGCCTAAAGCCTGGGCCTCTATACCAGGCTTTAGGCTTGGGAAGGGTTCCCCTCCCATCCCCCTGGCACCTCTAATTGAAGGCTCAGCCCCTTTCCAAGCCTAAAACCTCCACTCCAGGCTTTAGACTTGGGAAGATGGCATGCCACCGCCCTCTCCCCCATCATATCACAACTTGGGAGTGACCTGGGTGCTGAAGAGGTTCCTGAGACCCAGGTATGTATGCAAGTTAACCACCATCTTTGTTGGGTTAATTTGCATACTCACTCTGATTGGCTGTGGGCATAGTGGAAGTACAGTCAATTTATATGTTTCTCTGTTATTAGGTAAGACTAGAGGCCTGGTGCATGACTTCCTGCATGGTTGGAATCCCTCAGGGTAGCCTGTGGAGATTGGGCCCCAGCCCTCGCAGCCCGACAGCCCCACCTGGCACCCCGCCTTGGCCTGGCACTACCCCCTCACCTGCTCCACCATCCCACCTGTGGAGCAATCAGTCAGAACCACCCCCCCACCTCCACCCAGCTCCCTCAGTGCCTGGGAGCTGGGCAACAGCCGTGACCCCTGCTGCCACCACTGGTTGCCATCTGTGGGGCGAGTGGGCCTCCACTCACACCTGCCTTGGCCTGGCACTACCCGCTCACATGCTCCACCAGCGGTCCTGCTCTCTTCAGGCGCCTATCAGGCTGGCAGCACCTCCACTGCCACCCACTGCCAGTACCATGTTACCGACGCCCACCATGTTCCGCACCTCCCCCTGGTGGTAAGCACGTGTCATGGCAAGCAGTCGAACTCCTGGTCTCCCAGTTTGAACAACCACCCCAGGGGAAAACTTGCATATTAGGCTTTTATTATACAGTGGTACCTCAAGATACGAGTGCCCTAACATAAGAGATTTTTGAGACAGGAGCTGTCGAGCGAGCAATTTTTGCTTTGAAATATGAGCAACATTTGAGATAGGAGTAATCGAGCGGAGCAGCAGGCTGCACATGACCCACCAGTTTCCCACGCCTCAAGGTTACGGAACAAATTAAACTCGTATCTCGAGGTACCACTGTATAAAGATCTCTTTTGTTTATAATCCTATTTGTCTGTTTTTTGTTTGGTTCCTGCACGAGGATACAACTCCTATAAGAGCAAAAACTATCTCAGTGTGTTACCATTCTATCCTCAGAGACAACTACAGTAGAAACCACACAGTGAACATCCTATAGTATTTGTGGAACAAATCAATTACAACTCTTGAGAATATTTTTGTTTCTAGCCTATAAATCTGTCGAGTCCTACCCCCAGGACCTTCAATTCTATTTTTTAAAAAGCGTATTAAATTTTGCAGTTAATAATCACCAAAGCTTATTGAGTACCTAGGTGCTACATCTAGACATAATTCTAAGCAAATATCTATATAGACATGTATGTGTGTGTGTGTGTGTGTGTAATTTTAAATCTTAAAAAATCCCAACAGCTTATTGGCCCTATTTTACAGATAAAGAAAATGAGGTTCTGACAGATTTAGCTACTGAAATGGAGTGTATTAAAATGGCAAGAATTGCCCTAACCGGTTTGGCTCAGTGGATAGAGCATCAGCCTGTGGACTCAAGAGTTCCAGGTTCGATTCCGATCAAGGTAATGTACCTTGGTTGTGGACACATACACAGTAGGGAGTGTGTAGGAGGTAGCAGATCGATGTTTCCCTCTCATCGATGTTTCTAGCTCTCTATCCCTCTCCCTTCCTCTTTGTAAAAAATCAATTGTTTAAAAATAATAATAAATAAATAAATAAAATGGCAAGTGTTAGAGATGTCATGACAGGTGGTTTTCAAACTTTTTTCAACATATCAAAGCAACTTGTGAGACTCAGGTGTGTTTTTGAGGTTGTTCCTGAGAAGTAGGCATGATAACAGATCATAAGTTGGTACAGTCAAGGACACTGGAATCAGATTCCTTTTCTTCCACTTGCCACTTGTAGCACTATAATAAAATCCCTTCTCTCTCTACCTAATTTTATATTCTTCATCTGACCAAGGAGTTGGGACTAGAGGCATGATTTGGTGATTTAGGTAACTTGGAGACTTGCCAACAGATAAAAAAGAAAATATATATTTCTAATAAAACAATTCCAATTTTAATTTATGCTTATGCTATTGTATAAATCAAAATATACTAAATGCCCCATTACTGTGAGGTAATGAAAATTTTAGAATTTTTAAGACATAAGTAGCAATAATATTGGGGGCTAAAGATAAAACCAACTAATCATTTTTATTATGTTGACCAGGTAATATAAGCTTGGTTTAGAATGTCTGGGGACATTCCATTGGCAGGAAGTAGAGTTCTCTTGTGAGGGATATAATGAGAATGGAAAGGAAAAGAGAACAAAGGACTGGTTTAGAAAAGGAGTAAAGTGATTCCTGTACTAGGATTCAAACTTCAAACATTGACTACAGCCAGTCTTCACTGGAATGACGATGACCACTGATCAAATTTCAAAATGAGGGGAAAATTGGAAGAAAAATTCCTCTCGATACACATTGCAAGATGGACAGCACAAACAATAATTGCTAGCAAGCAGATTATCCTCATACATTTCTTTTTATGAACTTGTGTTCATAAAATATGAAAACTCTGGTGAAATTTTCCTTTCAGAGACATTTTAAATTAATGGGTTGCCAGTAAAATCAAGATTTTAAAAAATAGTTAAATTAATGAAGACAAATATAAATTAAATTTCAAAATATTCCTAATATCTTAATGTAAATATAATGCATATTTTAAAATTAAATCATGCTCTTCAAGTAGAAAATACATGAATTAGATTAGGGTCTAATTTATAAAATGAGAGAGGAAAATCTAATCTATATAGCATATGACAGGAAGTCTCATTTTGTAAGTAAAAGTAATATTTCTTCTTTTGAGAAAAATTTCCTAGACATTTTAATTTTTATAAAAGACATCTTACCCACATGAAAAGAAATGTAAGATTTCAACAAAGTAGAGGTAACAAAATTATATGCATACTGGAAAGAAATAAAAGCATAGAAGATTATTCCTGCATTCATTCATTCAACAAATACTTCTTGAGCATTTCTATGTACTATGTCCAGTGATAACATAAAATACAAAATGTATATGGCATGTCTTTCAAGATCCCAAGGAACTTACAGTAATATCTAGGGGTGGGGCAAATAAATAAACATTGAAAAAAATCAAACTGTATCTCCTAATAATAATACATACAATAAAGGTTATAGGAGATCTAAGTTAGGGATCATTTTAGGTGATTAGAGATTACTACCAAGCAAGTAGCAAATAAGGTAAATATTGAAGGATGTATGACTTCCCAAAGATATTGAGAGGATTAGAAAAAATAAAGATGTTAACATAAGAAACCAACACAAGAGACTAAAAAGGTATATAGGTGTTAGAAAGTCTTGACTTCTACAGTAAATATTTTATGCTTAAATTTATGGGCAATAGGCAGCCATTGTTATTTTTTCTATCATATATATAACATAGAATCATGGGATCATAACACTTTCGGAGGCTAGTGGGGAATGAGGGGTAGAATAGGCAGTGTTAAGAAAAAAAATGAGGCCCTGGCCAGTTTGCCTCAGTTGGGTGGAGCATTATCTCATATACCAAAAGAGGGCAGGTTCAATTCCCAGTCAGGGCACATACCCAGGTTGCAAGTTCCAGGCAGGGGAGGCAACTGATCTGTGGATTTTTCTCTTTCTCTCTCCCTTCTTCTCTCTAAAATGAATTTTTTTAAAAATATATAAAAAAGAATAGCAATGACTCCCATCTTCCTCTTTCCCATTGATTCTGCATACGACTCCAAAACACTATCTCAACACAATATTCCCAGAAGCCATTGCCAAACTCACCGAGTTAAAGGTGAAGTTTGAATCTTCATCCAGAATGTATTGTTTTTATTTTTATTTACCCTTGCACATCTCATATTTAACCATTTGACCAGGACGAGTTATCAATATAGACTCCATGCTAGGCACTGGTGGGGAAGAAAATAAGACCCAAACTGAAGCAATACTGGGTTTAGAAATGTTAGAAGGAAAGACAGCAGTTTCCATTCACTGAGATAGTGTCAGCTTTTGGAGTGTGTAATAGTCTTTATACGCTTTAATACAACGTTGGCTTCTGGAGTAAGTAGTTTCTGAACCAAGATGATATCAGTGGACCTGCAAAGGGATGCAGAGATATGTGACCAAGTAAGAGCTACATCCAAAGTACTTCCTGTATTCCTATTACTCCTTTTCAGGTGCCTTGTAATCCAGGCATCTCAGTTCTCTCAGAGCATGCCCTCCTTCCTCATGCCTTTTTTACGGGTTATTCCCTTCATCAGATCCCCCTCTGAATTCTTTGCTGCTTGGTGAACTGCCTGCCAATCAAACCTAATCACATGCCACATCTTCCTGGAAGCTTTAGTCAACAGTCACTCCTTGCTGCTTCCTTGATATTTGATATTTTAGCACTTATGGACCATGTTAATTTGCTCTTATTCTTGTTCCTCAGGTCTAAAGTGGTCTTATTTGTCTTCATGCTATAGATATTCAACAGTGTTCGCACCATCTACTAGGGTGTTTACTAGTATGATTTGACTGAATAAAGATATGCTTAAATTGAACTTCAGAATATGTGATATGGAGTTTTCACCAGGTTTGTTTTATCATGTTTCCTCATATCATAAGCTTAAATGTAAAGAGTTTTAAGATATCATTTAGTGGGGTTTCTGAAATATGATAGTGGCTATGAGGAACCTCGTCAAAATGGCATATTTCCCATATCTAATACCCAAAACAAGTAATCTGGAAAGGTGATATGAGTTTCTGTACTTGAAAATACATGTTTAGTCTGGAAGGTTAGTGTCTCTTTTGATACACAGTTTTAACCCTTACATCTTTTTTAAAAATCTATTCTTCTATTACTTTGAGTATTTTTTGCACCATCTATATCTTTTTGGCCATATCAATCCGGGTTCTTGTTAACAATGCGATGATCAGAGAGATAAAGTTTTAGAATATCACCTCTGAACTTCAGACATTGCTGTACTATGCCTGCACTCATGAAAGCTGTAAGATGAGTGAAAACTGTAAGACCACAATAAAGGCTTCATAGAAAGCCTCAAGTTCAACTTCAAGTAATTTCAATATGTAGCATCCTTTGGCTTGATGGCTTTGACACAATGAGGACTTACCATGATCCAATGTGTTGTTGAATTTTATATGTTGCAACTCTAAGCAAGGGTTGTAGCATCATCTGTTTTAAAGATGAAGAAACTGATATTCGATATGCTAAGCCCTTAGCCCGAGGTTTTCAACCAGGAAATAATGAAAACTAGACCTGAATCCAACATCATAAAAAAACTACCTGCCAGACATAATTACTGTTATGTAGGAAATTAGTATTACTAGATAGCATCACTATTATCACTTCTTCCACCTAGCCCCCAGACCCCGTTCCCTCTGGCTATCACCACACTGTCTTATCCGCTCATGTATGGATAGGCACTTGGGCTGTTTCCAGATCTTGGCTATTATAAATATACCTTTTCAATTAAAATACTTGCAGTACTCTCATCCTATCCATTTGGGCTGGTATATCCTTCTGACTTTTATGCCCCTTTTCTCACAATGCAACAGCAGCAGAATGTAACTAAGCACACTTGTGAATAGAGACTTTTGTGGACTTTATGAATTAGTAATAAAGTGGAACAAATCTGCAAAATAAAGGAAAATAGCTCATCAAATTTATTCATTTATTTTGACAAGAGCAATTTTGTTTTAATTACTTATGATAGCATCTCAGTAAATGTACTGTAGCATGTTTTTTCAAATTAATTAAGCCTGTTTTCCCACCAAAGCACTCTGCTTATACAAGAAAAATGGAGGGGGGAAAAACACCACAGATTTAATTGAGATATTCACTCAATTTCTGTATTTTTTAGGGGAATTTATTTTAAAAATTCAAAATGCAGTATCTGCTCTTTTAAATATATATTCCATAAGCTCATTTAGAGAGATAATTAGATATTGCTTTTAAAAGTTACACTTGAATATGAATTAAATATGGAGTTGAATTTGCTTCTCTATTTGAAAAGTGTTTTGAAGCATGTCCCAAGAGAAACAGTTTCAAGTAAATAATTTTTACTAATTCATTGACTTTTAGAACTTAAAGCAATTTAAAAATTGTCTAATCTAACACATTAATAGATGCACTATTTTGTATTTTATACCCCATGTATCAACTTAGAAAATCATTAAATCTTAATGATAGTGTTAGCTAATTATTAATAGGAAAGTAGCAAAGGGAAGACCAGACATGATATGCATGTTCCCTGCAGAAACATCAAAAAGTAGGGGAATGCACAAAGGGAAGATAAATGCATGCTCAAGTTGTGATGACTAGGGAAAGTGCTTGCTGTCAATCACACCTGGGGACAGTGATGGTTGGCCAGAATGGGCGAGAGCACTGCAAGCCCAAAATGATTTGGGATACTTAGTTCCCTGAACAAAGAAACTCACTCTTTTGTGCACTCTTATGCTCTTGGTTCCTCTTGGCATGCTTGGCTCATGGCTCATACTTAGCTTCCTGGCATTCTCCCATGTGGCCCATGGCCATGCTGACCCACACACACAATGGACTAACTAACCTGATGCTGCACTGGACCTGCTTCCAATTCCTTAAAACCCCAGCTATACTTTTTCTCTGACTGGACTAAGGGAAACACAGGTATTTAACTCCATGCAAATAAAAATTACTTATTCTCCCCTGCCAATCTCAGAAAATTATTTTTCTTGGGCTATTGTAAGAAATCCCCCACTAGCAGCAGTGAGTGGGAAGAGAAAACCTACTCCCCAATTTCATCTGATATCACTACCACAGTTGAAATAAAGACTTCTGGTTTTGTTAAGAATATCTCAATTTTTGGCTGACTCTGTATTAATATATTGGGGAAACTGGATACTTAATATACTGTTTAGGAGCAAGAATCCTGGAGGCAGAATAATTGAGATGATATATCTCTCCCATTTCCCATACACATGACCTTGGCCAAATCCTGAACCTGTTTACAATCTTCAGGATATAATAATATAAGCCCTAACAGGTTTGGCTCAGCAGATAGAGCGTCAGCCTGCAGACTGAAAGGTCTGGAGTTCGATTCTAGTCAAGGGCATATGTACCTTGGTTGTGGACACAGTAGGGGGCGTGCAGGAGGCAGCTGATTGATGTTTCTCTCTCATTAATGTTTCTAACTCTCTATCCCTCTCCCTTCCTCTCTGTAAAAAAGTCAATAAAATATATTAAAAGAAAAACAGAAAGAAAAGAAAAAAGAGGACATAATAATAATCTTATCTAATAAAAGAGTAATATGTAAATTGACCATACCTCCTCTACACCTATAAGCCATGCCCACCAACCATAACCCAACCAAGATGGCTATGGCCACAGAGAGAGCAGGAGAGAGGCTTGGGTTGCCCCTGGTGCTGGAGGAAGCCAAGCTTCCCACACACCCTGGCAGGCCCAGGCCTCCACTTAAGGCAACAAAGTTTCAATGGCTGTGTGAGCAGAAGGCTTGACTCCACTCCAGGCTACAAAGTTTCAATTGTAAAAGATAAATAAATCCCAGATACCAGGGCCTCCACTTGAGTTGCCAGGGGATATGGCCAGCCTTCAAACCACCACAGGCCTCTCACCCAGGTCACCCCATTTCCCAAGGGATCACCCCACCCTGATCCAGGACACCCTTCAGGACAAACCAGCTGGCCCCCACCCTTGCAGCAGGCCTCTATTCTATCTAATAAAAAAGTAATATGCAGATTGACCATCACTCCAACACACAAGATGACTGCCCCCATGTGGACACAAGATGGCCACCACAAGATGGCCAGCAGGGGAAGGTAGTTGGGAGGGATCAGGCCTGCAAGGGAGGGCAATTGGGGGTGATCAAGCCTGCAGGGGAGGGCAGTTAGGGGTATCCAGGCAGTTAGGGACAAACAGGCTGGCAGTGGAGCAATTAGGCATCAATCAGGCTGGCAGGGAAGTGGTTAGGAGGTGATCAGGTTGGCAGGCAGAAGCAGTTAGGGGCAATCAGGAAGGTAGGCAGGTGAGCAGTTGGGAGCCAGCAGTCCTGGATTGTGAGAGGGATGTCCAACTGCCCTCAAGGAGTCCCAGATTGGAGAGGGAGCAGGCTGGGCTAAAGGACACCCTCCCCAACCTACCCCCGCGCTGTGCATGAATTTCATGCACTAGGCCTCTAGTAATAATATAATCCTCATTATATTATTCTGATAGTAAATGGCATAATGCATATAAAGTGCTTTACATAGTGTCTGACATATAACAAGCACTATTATATGTTAACTATTTCCAATAAGTTGATAGTCACACACTGTTGCCTTGAGGAGCAGTTTGTTCCAAGTACAGATTTCAGAACTAATTTCTACTAACATGAACCTGCTCACTGACTTGGAACTAAGTAAGTCTCCAACCATAATGATTTTCAGCCCACATAATAAGGTTTGGTAGCTTGTGTGAACAAAATAGGCCATATACTGCACCTGACAAGCTCAGAGGAGGCCTGCATGGCAGACCTTAAAACTCAGAGACCTTAAACAACCACATAGAATGGTCTGAAATTAAAATTTTCTAAGTGAAAACCAAATCCTGGCAGGAAGTCAGGTCCATGGCAGGAAGTAATTTCCTAGGCAAAAGTCAGTCTTTACCTTACTGGAGCCTGTGTATTGCCTTTCTGCAACTATGATAATATACCTTTGGAATGTCAGGGTAATTTCCTCTTCCAGATCGATCACTCAAGGCACAATCTCCTACCAGAGCAGGAGACCACAGACCCCCTCATTGTTACTGTTATGATGTTGTTAACTGCTAACTATCCTGTACCTGCCAATATAGAAGAAGCTTATGTCTGTTCATTTTACTTTTTATCCAATTCCGGAGATCTCCACTCACATGGCTCCCCCTACTTCACCCCTTACTCTACTTTGCCTTCTCCTGCCTCCCTAATCTATCACCACTGAATCTCATGTACACCCCTCACATCTTCCCCTTTGATTGCTATGTATAAAATAAGTGGTTAAAACTGCTATTTTCCAGAGCATTTTCTCAATCCATTGAGATTTTACTTCCCAGCAGTTGTTGTCAGTTTGGCTCAAAGAGATTAATAAAAATTCTTATACGTTTGGACATTTCTTACATGGACACTAACCAAAAAAAAAAAAAAAGCCAAGTCTATACTAGATTTACCATCAATGTCCAGAACGTTTATCTTATAGCACACAATTATAATATATATTACATATAAATTACTTTATTTTGTTCATAGAATGAAATACATAATCCTCACTTGGGAATAAATAGCATATTTAATTAAATTTATTGGGTGACATTGGTTAATGAGATTATACAGGTTTCAAGTGTACATCTGTATGATACAAGATCTGTATAATGCACTGCATGCCCACCACCTACACAGCATATTTTAACTCATTAAAGCCTTTTTCTGACCTGGGGAAAAGATGGTCTGAATTTTGTATTTCAGTTAACGTGTTAGCACTGGTTCAAATCCACTGCAAAAGAGTTTTAAGGAGCACTTCAGCAAACTTAAGATTCATGGCTAAAGTTCCACATTCTAATGTTATTTTTCCACCATTGTCTTGGAGCAAACAGAAGAAAACCATATTATGGTTGACCACAGGCACTAATTATGTGCATTATTAACTATCTGGCATCAAGATGCATTGTGAAAATATCTTCATGTGTACATACAGTATTACATAATTATGCTCCAAAACCCCCCTTTTATTTCTCTTGAAGGCCCCAAACTCCCATTTTGTTCACAAATGGTAGTGACTTCTGGGTAACTATTCCACAAGTGAATAATCTATTTGTTTTATACCTAATTCTCAGTACTACTACCTAAGAAACAGCAAGCCTAGAGAAGTTACTCAAGCAACAGGAAGAAAACAGACTCGAGAAAATCATAGCTCTTGTCAGTGTAGCTCAGTTGGTTAGAGAAACATCGTATGCACTGGAAGGTTGTAGGTTTGATTCCCAGTCAGGGCACATGCCCAGATTTCAGGTTCAATCCCCCATTGTGATGCATATGGAGGCAACTGATCAATGTATCTCTTATTGATATTTCTTTCTCTTTCTTCTTCCCTATTTAAAATAAAAAGAAATTAAAAAGAAAAGAAAATTATGTATCCATATCTGACAAACTAAAGGAGATTTGCATTTTCTCTTTTAAAATAAGATTTTAAAATCTGAACAAATTTAAATAGCCAAAATCTTATTACAATAACTGATTTAGCACTTGTTTTGACTGAACTGATGCTTTTAATTCTTTTCCTTCCTCTTCCACTCCACTCCCCGGCAAAACATAACTTTTGATTGATATTTTCCCTTGAATTGTTTCATGTTATAGACCCCTCTTATTGCCTTTGTCTGAAGTTATACCTGCTTACAGCCTAAACACAAATAGACATGATTTGGGGATTATACAATTAATATATTTTTGCTCAGTAGAGAACCCACTGCGGGGTGTATAGGGAGAGAAATATAAAATACATGGTCCCTTTTCTCAAAGAGGATTATTCAGCATGCTATTATCTCTTCCCCCAATGCGTTAGACAATGTGACTTATATAAAGATACATGAAAGCAAGTACACAAAAGTAACAATATAAGCATAAGCTTCTAAGTAGCTCTGACACAAGTTTTCTCTTTTGTTTTCTGCCTGGTAATCCACATCATTTTTCCTAAGACATGAATAAGAAAACAATATTCTGAACACATATTTGAATTATCTTTTTTTATTTTCTTCAATTGCCATATCATAATTATACAGCAACAGGCGCTGAATTTAAAGTAGTACAACTATGATAGATTTTGCATTCTTATATTATATAGCTATGTTACATACCTTGCTATAACAGTCAGAACCAGCCATCTAAACTTACAAAGAGGTGGAAACAAGAGTAGCCCAACAGATTATGCACAACTCATAAAAGAGGGATAGCTTATCCTGTTCTCTATCCTGATTATTGACTGCCAAGTCAGAAATTTATATATTGAGAAGCAAAACAATATATAGCATCAACAACACAAGAACATAAACACAAGAATGTGCACAAGTGCCAAGGCTATTTTATGCCACCTTTCAAAACACTGTAGCTTTATGTATCGAATAAATGACTGGATAATTTGAATCTAGATTGTTTTACAGTGGGCATCTATATTACATTGACTCTCTTTTGCTTCAGCAAATTGAGAGTAACACATAAAAGAAGCATCTTTATTATTACTATTATTAATGTTTTATTACATGATTCTAGGAACATAATACAATCATTATTCAGATTCAATTGTTTTGTTTTGTTTTTATATGACCAAAGATTAGACTAAAGCTTAACTCTGTCATAGTGACAAAGAAAATGTGTATAATCAAAACTGCAGAAAATATGTTGACCCTACAGAAGACTTTTAATGACTCCATCAATTGTTCGCAAATAGGAGTTTCTAATTACAAAAAGAACCTTAATTTTCTATAACAGGGCCTCTATTAGGAAGAATTCATTGCAAGGAATTTAAGGAGTAATCAATCTAAGCACTGAGAGGGGGCTTAAAGAAATAACACTGAACTTATTTTTAGCACAATCCAGATATTTCACTGGAAACTTGGCCCATTTACTCTGAGTACACAGCCTAAACAGCAAATCTAGTACATACTAAAAACAAAATGGCACTTGAAGCAAATGATTTTTATAATAGCTTTAGCCAATATTTAGTTATTTGACAATAATCACAGAGAGCAAAGACCATCTGTTGACAATGTGGTGACAGCATCACCTAATGCCTTCCTTGCTCAGTACGTCAACTAAACAGCTCCGTTCCTGGGAGGATCCCCGCCCTGCCAGGCCCAGCACAGACCTCACCGATTGACTGTGTTGCTCTTTCCCAGCAAGCTCAGACCACAGCTTTGGATTCTGTCTACAGATATCCCATTGCGTATCAAAAACAAATGAGTGGAGTTAGCCCAAGAAATGACTCTTATTTGTTAACTCAGCCTTAGATTAAATAATTAAAACCCCTTCTGAATCACCGACAAACTTTCATATAATCTGTTAAATCCTAGCGCTAGGCTGGATGCAAGAGTATTGAGAAAGATATAAGGGGTTACATGAGTCAATCTAAGTAAGGATTCTAAATGTGTATTTAACATTGTTTGCAAACTTACCCACTGGGGACTTCTCAAAAATGCCATAAAATACTTAAGACACATAGCAATTAGCAAAGCACATATATATTTCCTCTTTAATTCTAAATCTAGGAGTGTGTGTGCATGCCTGCATGTGTGTGTGTTCCTTGTAGCTAGGAAAATTATAAAGAAAAGTAAACAGTGTATACATTATTTACAAGTAGATGATGTGGCTTAATAACTACTTACGCAGCTCCAACTTCACGTCCCACACGGAAATGCCTTTCTAACCAGCTAACCTCCAGGCTTCAGCTGCAGAGGGCATTTTAACACGTTCCACCTGGGAATGCCCTGAAACCTTCAAAGTGTGTTCCAAAGGCCCTTGGCCTCAATATCACCTGAAAGTTTGTTAGAAATGCAAAAATCACTGCCCGCACTGAGGCAAACTGAATCAAAGTTTGCATATTTAGCAGGCTCCCAGCAAATCTGCATGCACATTAAAGTTGGAGAAGCACTGATCTAAACTCTTAGAAGCCCCAACCCAAGAGAGATGTCACAAAATGTTAATACATTTTTTTAAATTCTCTTTTCTAGATTCTACAAACAGTATTGACCGATTCTGTTCTGTGGAACAAAAATCAGGGACACATTCTACAAGAAAAGGGGTGGGGTGTAGATGGTGGTATTTATGTCCACACATCATCTTCTTAGAAATTCACTGTACACAATAGCATATTGTAGCTATGATAAATGCTATCACAAGAAAAAAAACTACTTCTACTTTAACTAAATCTTTCCAAAACGACCCCTCTTTTCAACCAGTAACTATTAACCGCTTATGAGACCCTTTGGGAATCGGCTGTAATTTCCTCCAGCCCACAAAAACACGCAGCACCTGCTGGCCTCCCTCAACCTCACCTTTGGGATCCACATTATGCAGAGACGGAGGAGCAGTGAAGTCCTTTTGGCATTTTGGGTTAAAACTGAAAAAAAAAAAGAAAGAAAAATGAGAACCTTGGAAAGGACCCCAGAGCAACCTGTATCAAAGAAACCTTTTGCTCCACTACACTGTCTTCACAAGGTAACTGTACACTTGCCTGGAGTCAAAATACAGAAAAAGATCTAGAGTTTGAAAATGAACCTTGTCAATAAAGCAGTCCATGCTAAAAGCTGGACATTAAAAGCTTTGGATGCCCTCAGCCTGATGCTTTAGTGTTAGAAGTTCTGAGGGTGATATTACTGCCCCGGATGATTCACAGATACTAAGAAGAGTTCTTCCCTTGCTTGTGAATATCCTTAAAGAGAATAAAAATGTTGCTCTTTAGGATGAGATCATTCTTAACCTGTTATCAACTTAAAATAGACTGTTACAAATATAAGTTGTTATATGTAAGCCCCATGGTAACCACAAAGCAAACACCCATAGTAAATACACAAAAAAAATAAGGAAAAAGAAATATATCTGTGTAGCTTCACAATAAGAATATCATTGCTCTCTGAAAATTGTATCAATAAATTAGTCAAATTAGGGTCCTTCCCAACACTTAATTGGACTAACCATTCAGAACCACCCAAATTCATATATTTAAAAAAAAAGTGGACAGAATTTAAGACAAGGTGAAACAAAAGCTGAATGAAAAATGGGGTGATAACAGGATGAAGAAAACTATTCAAGGTCCTTAATCTCCCCACTCAACCCTTCCACCCCTATACATGTCAAAACCTGGTTATAGGGACTCATATATTCTTGTCAAGTTTTCTGTTTCCATCTCTTCCAAAAGACATAGGATGTGGCTCCTGATTTCACAAAGCTCCCCTCTTTTGTTGAGTTTTATTTTGATTGTCTAGACAGATAGTTAGCCTAAGATAAAGCTTCAACCTGTTGTTGAGAGTAGCCAGGGTGCCCAGAGAAACCCTATACTCTGTCACCAATGCATCATTATGCTGCCACTCAAATGAGGAACAAATGACCATGAGACCAAGGGTAGAGTCCCTTCTCTCCCCACAAACCTCTATTTGTTTGAACCCAAATGCAAAGATCGAAACAAACTAGTGCCAGGGCTGGTGCCTACGGAGGCAGATGTTGTCCCTCTGAATCTTCCTCATCAAGCTCAGAGACTATGATTCCTTTTAGGGGTAGAGGATCCCAGGCCACAGCAGCAAAAATTGTATGACTCCAAACCAAAATTAATAGAACCCTCTGATAAGTTTAGCTAGGAATAAACAACTATACAACCACTTAGCTGAACATTCCCCAAAATCTAAATACATACTCCTATATCATTAATAGCAATTAATAATTGAGAACTCTTAATACTTTATACTCTAATCAGATTTACCCACTTTGGGGCCAAAAGTTCAGTGCTGCAATTTAAAGAATACCAGACATTTATTTTTATTTTTATTTTTATTTTTTTAAATATATTTTATTGATTTTTCACAGAGAGGAAGGGAGAGGGATAGAGTGTTAAAACATCGATGAGAGAGAAACATTAATCAGCTGCCTCCTGCACATCCCCTACTGGGGATGTGCCCACAACCAAGGTACATGCCCTTGACTAGAATCGAACCTGGGACCCTCAGTCTGTTGGCCGACACTCTATCCACTGAGCCAAATAGGTTAAGGCGATAATAGACATTTTTTTAATTGTGACCTGAAGTGGAAAAAGGGTCAAGTTACTACTAATAAAGGTATAGTAACCAACTAGGTTTGAGCTACACATGCACAAACACATACACACACACACACACACACACAAACACACACACCTACAGGGTGGGGCAAAAGTAGGTTTCTAATTGTGAGTACACAAAACACAGTTTATTGTTGTATTATTATTTATTAATTATTGTATTATTTTCCATATGAACAACTGTAAACTTACTTTTGCCCCATCCTGTATACATATATAAAAGCTTTGAATGCCTTCATCTCGGTGGCATATATTGCATATAGTATGCTCCCAAATTGGATCCTAATTCATACAATATATTCCAACCTTTGATTCAGAAAATATGGTCACTCTAACACTAACAAGAGTAGGGGTATGAGAAAGATCATGACTCAAATTTGGTAAAGGTTGTATGACTTTGCAGGTAAATAAGAAAGGAAAGCCACATATGGGACTCAATCTAGTTCAAGCTGTAAGTCACTGAAGGCAGTACCTCCAAATAGCTGCTCAATAGTGTGCAAAATTTAGTCTGTTTTCTAAATCAGGTCTTCCGTGAGCTGCAGAGGCCAATGGAGGTCAGACTGCTATTAAGATGGTCACACAGATGGAACCAACTGTGTGGGCGACTGTGGGAGACAGACGACTTCCAGCATCACACATCTTTTAAAAAAACACCTGACAACTGCTTTTTTCTCTGAAAGAAAAGCTTGATTCCATGGGCCATGATTAATTCCCACCAAAGGCTTCCCTCCAAAAGAGCCAAGCATCTCTGCAAACCAACAAATGAGATAACTTTAATTGGACCCATCTCACTATCAGAAGTTAATTGGGAGGGGGGATTATAACTTGCCTTAAAATATATGTAATTGTTCTATTTAAATGGCATATAACTGAGAAGTGTAAAAACATCAACCCAGAGTGGTTTACAAGAAAGAATATTAAGCCTCAACAATATATGAGCATAGCAGAGTCAGATTAGAAGAGAAAGACCTGAAATCCCAATGCTGATAGTGCACAAAACAGCACAGGAAGCGAGCTAAAGGGAAGATCAACCAGAAGATGGAAGCAACAAACACGGGACCAGTATCTCTATATGTCTAAATCCTCTTCCTCTTTTTTTTAAATAAATTTTTATTGTTCAGAATATTACAGTTGTTACTCTTCCCCCCACACCTGGTTCCCACCCCACCTTCTGCCCTCCCCCACCCCCACTGTCCTCATCCATAGGTGTACGATTTTTATCTAGTCTCATCCCACAGCCCTTACAACCCCTTTCCCATGAGAGTTGTCAGTCTATTCCCTTTCTATGCCCCTGATTCTATTATATTCACCAGTTTATTCTGTTCATCAGATTTTTTATTCACTTGATTTTTAGATTCATATTGTTGACATGTTGATAGATATGTATTTGTTGTCACTTTGTTGTTTTTTTAATTTAATAAATCTTCATTTTTCAGATTATTACAATTGTTCCTCTTTTTTCCCCATAGCTCCTCTCTACCCAATTCCCACCCTACCCTCTGCCCTTACCCTCCTCCCCTTACTGTCCTCATCCATAAGTGTACGATTTTTGTCCAGTTTCTTCTTGCACCCCACACACCCTTTTCCCCCTGAGATTTGTCAGTCCACTCCCTTTCTATTCCCCTGATTCTATTATATTTACCAGTTTATTCTTTTCATCAGATTTTTTTATTCACTTGATTTTTATATTCCCTTATTAATAGATATGTATTTGTTGTTCATAATTTTTATCTTTACCTTTTTCTTCTCCATCATCTTCTTAAAGAATAACTTTCAGCATTTCATATAATACTGGTTTGGTGGTGATGAACTCCTTTAGCTTTTTTTTTAATCTTTGAAGCTCTTTATCTGACCTTCAATTGTGAATGAGAGCTTTGCTGGATAGAGTAATCTTGGTTGTAGGTTCTTGCTATTCATCACTTTGAATATTTCTTGCCACTCCCCTCTGGTCTGCAAAGTTTCTGTTAAGAAATCAGCTGACAGTCGTATGGGTGCTCCTTGTAGGTAACTAACTGTTTTTCTCTTGCTGCTTTTAATATTCTCTCTTTGTCTTTTGCTCTTGGCATTTTAATTATGATGTGTCTTGGTATGGTCCTCTTTGTATTCCTTTAGTTTGGGGTTCTGTGCACTTCCTGGACTTATAAATCTATTTTTTTCGCCAGATGAGGGAAGTTTTCAGTCATTATTTCTTCCAATAGATTTTCAGTATCTTGCTCTCTCTCTTCTGCTGGCACACCTATAATTCTGATGTTGGTATCCTTGAAATTGTCCCAGAGACACCTTACATTATTTTCAAATTTTTGGATTCTTTTTTTCTTTTTGCTTTTCCGGTTGAGTGTTTTTGCTCCTTTGTGTTTCAAATCTTTGATTTGATTCTTGTGATCCTCTAGTCTGCTGTTGGATCTCTGTATATTATTTTTTATTTCAGTCAGTGTATGCTTAATTTCTAGTTGCTCCTTTTTCATATCCTTGAGGGTCTTGCTAAATGTATTGGCTTTTTCTAGAAAATTATTGAAAAACCTTATAACTGTGATTTTTAACTCTATATCCAGTCGTTTGCTTTCCTCCATTTCTTTCATTTGTGATCTGTTTCTTTGTCTCCACATTTCTGCTGCTCCCATGAGTTGATAGAGTGGCTTTGTGTGCTAGGTGTCCTATAGGGCCCAGTGGCTCAGCCTCCCCAGTTACCAGATGTGGATACTTTTGGTGCACCCCTTTGTGGGCTGTCTGCACAGTTTTGTTGTAGTTACGTCTTGATTATTGTTGGTATCACTGGGAGGAATTGATCTCCAGACCAATTGGCTGTGAGGATCAGCTGTGTCTACACTGGGAGAACTTCTGTGCTGGAGACACCGTTATGAGATAAGACTTGCAACAGCCTCTGTGCTCAGCTTGGATGGGCAGAGACTCAGGGTGGAACAGACAGTATTGGTTTTCCATCAGCCCTGCCCTAATAGGCCCCTGTGTCTTAGTGTCTCATGGTAATGGCTGCAAGCACCTCTGAGAGAAAGCCGCCCTCGAGTTCCACCTACTGCCAGACAGTCCAGTTTCTCCCCAAAAGAGTCTGGGTCCCCAGAGTCTCACCTAAAACTGGAGTTCAGTGCTGTCGGGAGCTTTTGTCTCCCTCCTATTTGAAAAAGCCAGCCGCATACTCAGTTGTCTGCTCTTTCTGTGTATGCATGCACTGCGGTACCTCTACCTTTCAAAGTTCCACTGAGTTTCAGTGTGCTTTTCTCTTTTCTGACAGTCCAGTTTCATTCCGTACGAGGCTGGGTCCCCAGAGACTCGCCCGGGAGCTTTGCCTCCCTACCATTTGAGAAAGCCAGCCGCATACTCAGTTGCCAGTTCTCTCTGTGCGTGTGTCTCAGTACCTCTGCCTCCTGCCGTTCCTCTGAATCTCAGTGTGCTTTTCTATTTCCTTCTAGTTTTAGAATTTCCACTCAGCCAGTCTTCCTGTGGTTCTGGATAATGTCTATTCTATCTTTTAGTTGTAGTTTTGAAATTGTTGTGCGAGGCAGCAGTTTAGGTGTTTACCTATGCCGCCATCTTGGTTTCTGCTCCTCTCTTCCTCTTTTAATGATGAGCTAAAATGCCATGAAAATGCCCTTCTCTGACACCTATCACACAATTCATCTCTAACCCCCAACAGCTCCTTATCTGGGCCTCTCTCATGCCACTTATCACCTTTGCCTGGTCCTACAGTTATTTATAGATCTCATCATTCCCACTAGACGGTGAGCTCTTTGAAGCTAGCACTGTATTTGGTGTCTTCACACACATTACCTCAATTTAATCCTATCACATCCCTGTGTGGTGCCTTTCATCTGCCCACTTTTGGAGGCAAGAAAACAGGCTGAAAGTAGTTGAGTTTTTACTTAGAGTCAGATTTTCATTAAGGACTAGAAAGGAAATAGGAACCAAACTGAATCTGAAGTTGAAGGCTTCCCCACTATAAAAGGTTGTGTCTAATTCATCTTGATATCCCTAGCATGGTTCTTTGAACGTAAGAGATGCTTAATAACTCCTTACATTTTGGTTAGGTAATTTAGACATGTCCAGTGAATATGAATGACAAGATCAGTTGTCTATGTTTCAGGTCATCTTCTGAAATGCAACCAGAAAATAGAGCAACCAAATGGACAAATGTATCCTCTAGAGCAGTGGTTCTCAACCTGTGGGTCACGACCCCTTTGGAGGTCAAATGACCCTTTCACGGGAGTCGCCTAAGACTATTGGAAAACACCTATTTCCCATGGTCTTAGGAACTAACACACCGCTCCTCGGTGTAGCAAAATGTAGCAATGTAGTTTACTGTTGTTATATGAAGACTGTTGCCCATGCAACACCACGATTCAAGACAAAATTTCATTTATTTGTAATTAGAAAGAAATAATTCACAATATATAATTACATATTGTTTTTGTGATTAATCACTATGCTTTAATTATGTTCAATTTGTAACAATGAAAATATATCCTGCATATCAGATATTTACATTACAGTTCATAACAGTAGCAAAATTACAGTTATGAAGTAGCAACGGAAATAATTTTATGGTTGGGGGTCACCACCACATGAGGAGCTGTCTTAAAGGGTCGCAGCATTAGGAAGGTTGAGAACCACTACTCTAGAGACTGTAAAAATTCAAACTGCAAAAAGAGTAAGAAAAAAAGAAGGAAGAAAAGAAGGGAAAGAAGGAAGGAAGGAAAAAAGGAAGGAAGGAAGGAAGGAAGGAAGGAAGGAAGGAAGGAAGGAAGGAAGGAAGGAAGGAAAAAAGGAAAGAAGGAAAGGAAGGAAAGAAGGAAAGGAAGGAATAAATAAAGGCAGTGAGCCAGTTTCTAATTTATCCTTGGGTGAACTCCATAAAACCACATATATTGCACATAAGAACACACTGTTCTAATTGACTATAGCATTGAGGCACACTACACAGATGAAATGTAAAATTTAAATGGTACCGTGAGTTTGCTCAACAGTCTATTAAATAGTCTATCAAAATAAGCCACAGCACAGCTCTAATCATGCTCTCTGTTCATAAAAATCAATTGTTTACCTTTTCACTATGGAAGTTTCTTAACTGAAGCCTGAGTGTTCACAAAGATCATATGTTCTTCCCCTCTGAGGAGGAAGAATTCTGGGCTGCACAATTTCAGCTGGAGCCACAGTTATAAATTTTATAAGCTTCTTGGAGAGCCTTAAGGTATTTTTCCCTTTTTTTAGAAAAAAGTTGCTGAACTAATTTTGAAGTATCCAACTCTTTTTTTAAAGTGTGTCAAAAATGAAGTCCAAGTAGGGAGACTGCCTTCAAATTTCAAAGTGGCCTCAAATTCAATTTAAAACTATTATTTATAATTTTATAATACAGGCTCTGAATAAAAAAAATCAATTAACAAGCACAGTTTTATGAAATGCTGCGTAAAAACACTGGGAAAGTAATGTGATTAAAGATTAAAAAAACCTGTACTGTTTTTACCAGGTTGCATAACCGTTCTCTGCTATGTTTTAGTTTTCTCATCTCTAAAATGAGTGATCTAATATGCTTTTAGATATGAGTTCTGTGATTCTACCCAGCAAGTAATGGTCATGGTTTTTGCTAGAGTTTCTGTCAGGCACAGTAAAGGACCCCAGGTATATTCATGTCCTGATTCCTAGAATTTGTGAGTGGGACTTTGTAGATGTGATGCAGTTAAAGATCTTGACTTGGGGAGATTATCATAGGTTATCCAGATGGGCCCAAAGTAATCAATCACAAAGATCCCTAGAAGAGGAGGCAGAGAAGGAGATGTAAAGTGGAGGTCAGAATGATGTGATTGCTGGCTTTGAAGATAGGAAATGGCCAGGAGCCCAGGAATGCGGGCAGTATCTAAAGGCTAAAAAAGACAAGGAAATAGATTCTCTACCACAGCCTCCACAAGTAATGCAACTCTGCTGATACCTTTGTGGTAATTTATTTTTAATATATTTTTTACTGATTTTAGAGAGGAATGGAGAGGGAGAGATAGAAACATTACTGGTGACAGAGAATCATTGATCGGCTGCCACCTGCATGCCCCCCACTGAGGATCAAGCCTGTAACCCAAGCCATGTGCTCTGACCAGTAATCAAACCATGACCTCCTGTTTTGCAAGTCGATGCTGCGGTAATTTTTTTAAGCAGCAGTGGGAAATTAATACAGACTTAATATGCTTCAGTATTATTCATATCAGATATGCATCAAAATTTTGAAAAGGTAGTTTTGTTTCTTAGATTTGTCAATTGTATATATATTCAAAGGTAAAAGTTCTCTCTTATCGTTGCTGTTTCTATCTCACTCTCCCTCTCCCTTCCTCTCTGAAATCAATACAAATATATTTTTAAAAAAGAATGTCTGACACAGCACAGGGTTCTGCATATAGTATAAGCTCAGTAAATAGTCCCTGAAGACTAAGAGCATATGGTGCTATTAGTGAAGTTTTGAAATCTTAAAATCAGTGATACTTATCAAATCATAACCATTTTATAAGATTCTTAACTGTCCACTAGTCTATTATCTCCCTACTGTAAAAGCATCTGCTAATATGGTTGTAAATTAAGTAATAATAATTTTCTTGTATCATGTTCAGAGACAACCCACTTCAATCTCTCATACCTCTTTTTCCTTCCTTTCCTATTACCCCACTCACTTACCCACCTAGCCAACTGGTTCAGCAGGGTTCCAATCTACATTTGGAAGCACAAGGAGAACTGCCTAATTGTTATATTATCATGACTAAGTTAAAGAATACATGAGATGGAATGAGAAAGACTCCCAGGAGCCTCACACAATCAGTGCATTCACAGCAGCTATGAGTAGGAGGAAGGAAGCGCTTTGGGGGTAGAAGAGGAAGTTGCCTTGGGGATTTAACTAGTTGTTTAGAAACATACCTATGTGCGGGTAAATATATATTCGTGAACATACACGCACACATATGTTTGTATTTATATATATATATAATCTTTACACTGATGACATGGTCAAATGCTTTGGCAAAACATTTTGAGGAGATGTATTTGCTGAAATTCTTTTAAGAAAGCAAACTGAATGATGCTACGAAGATCCTAAGGCGGCTTCTAAAACAGAAATCCCACTGAGACCAGTTCCAGGAGCTGTGCCAGGGTATCAGATACAGAACTCACTCCAGCAGCATCATTGAGATTTCTGTGTTAGAAGAGCAAAATTTCATAGTCCATGCACAGGTAAAATAATTTCTCTTGCCTAAAGAATCTTGATGGCTAAAGGAAAGAAGGGAGAAAAGGGGAGAAATGCAAATGCAGATGGAAAAAGGAAAGAAAGAAGAAGGAAACTAGAGAAGGAAGACAGAACAGAAAAACAGTGGGTCCCAGAGAACTTAAAAATGTGAAGCTACTCAGACATTAATATTAGATTTAGGAGGCTAGGTGTGAAGATTTAAAAGAAAACATCTAAGAGAAAGATTTTTAAAAACAGGATGCCTAAACTCACATTGCTCCTAACTTCAGTTGCTATGCTAATATAAGTTTGGCAGAAGCAACACTGGTCTTCAAAATTTGCAACTTCTGGATCAGATGGTTGTCACTTAAAAAAACAACCCAAAAACATTAATGAAGGTCTCAAAAAGGTTAAATTTTGAATGAAGAACACAGAAAACTCTGTTTCATTTATCAACTTTTATAACTGAAACCCCTCTAAATGTCATGCACTATTTCTTTGAACCAAGGAAGTGCTCTGTCAGCAGACTGCTGGTTTGCTTATATGTCAGCGTGTATTTCTCCACAAATCCTCATATTGCTGCCATCAAAGTGACAAAATGGCCCAGCGATCAAAGTGACCTCTGGAGAAAAAGATTACCCATTCTTGGTTAGAAGCAATTTCCTTTGGGGAAGAATTCATTAATAACCAATTTTTTTAACTACAAAATAATTCCGCTTAAATATACATATCCTATATAAACTTTCATGATATAACGGTTTCTTGCAGTGTATGGGGAAAGTTTATATCCAAGTAGTAAGTGACAAAAGATGAATAAAATTTAAGGACATAACACAATTAGCAGGTGGCACTAAAACCAAGATTTGGAGAAAAACATCAAAAGAGAATATGGAAAATCTAAATCTCCACCAACAAGTGAATGAATAAACAAAATGTGGTATAATCAAAAATGAAATAGTACTCCGCAATAAAAAGCAACCAACTAATGATACATGCAATAACATGGATGAATCAAAAACATTATGCTGAGCCCTAGCCGGTTTGGCTCAATGAATAGAGCATTGGCCTTTGGACTGAAATGTCTCAGGTTCAATTCCAGTCAAGGGCACGTGCCCAGGTTGCCAGCTTGATCCCCAGTAGAGGGCGTGTAGGAGGCAGCCAATCAATGATTCTCTATCATCATTGATGTTTCTATCTTTCTCTCCCTTTTCCTTCCTCCCTGAAATTAGTAAAAACTAGATTTTAAAAAATTACGCTCAGTAAAAGTACCAGAAACAAAAGAGGTTATAGAATACATCATTTATATAAACTTCTAGAAACTGAACCTAATCTGTAGTGACAAAATGCAGGTTTCACAGGTTGCTAGAGTCAGGAATCTTAATTTGTAGTATTGGATTCATGGGTGTATACATCTGTCAGACTTCAATAACTTGCACTTTAAGTGAATACTGCTTATGGCACAAAACTTAAACCTGAATAGAGATGATTTTAAAAGAAAAATAAATAAACAGAAAAAAATAGGGTATGGGTCTGATCTTGCCATATTTTCAGGATAAATTAGGGAGCATTTTTAATTTACCATTTAAAGGTCAATGGGTAAGATTATCCGGATGGGGCCTTTTTCCTCAGAGTTTCACCTATCAGTTCAGCTATTTCAAAACCACTGGATAAGGAGGAGGATCAAAATTCAGTGGAAGACCTCATGAATAGGATAGCCACCACAGGCAAGTACAAACAAGCAATAAGTGGTCAAAAAAAAATAGTTTTTTGGGTCACTCCTGCTTCTTTTTTAAAACATATTTTTAATTGATTTCAGAGAGGGAGAGGAAAAGGGGGAGGGAAAGTGGGGAGGAAGAGAGAGAGGGAGAGGGAGAGGGACAGAAGAGGGAGAGGGAGAGATAGAGAGAGAGAGAAAGAGATCAATGATGAGAGAGAATCATTGATCAGCTGCCTCTTGCACACCCCCTACAGGGGATCGAGCTAGCAATCAGGGCATTGTGCCCTTGACCATACTCAAACCTGGGATCCTTCAGTTCACAGGCTGATGGTCTACCCATTGAGCCAAACCAGCTAGGGCCACTCCTGCTTCTTAAATGTAATTGTTCACATTTTACAATGATATGAAGAGATGTCTGAAAGTATCCTCAACGTGGGAAAGGCCACAGAAGAGAAGTCTAAGTCTGCCCAACTGTTTTTGACAAATATTCCATACTAGAGGCCCAATGCATAAAATTTGTGCAAGGATAGGCCTTCGCAACCCTGGATGCGTTGGCCCTTACAGCCCCAGCTTTGTCCAAAAGGTCACCAGGAAGAACATCCGGAAGGTAGTTCCATTGTTCCCTGTTCAGTCGATTTGCATATTATGCTTTTATTATTATAGATTGCAAATTCTTCTAGATCCTTCAGTTCTGGTTCCTGTCACCTCTCTTTTGAGCATTTCTCTTTGACTTTTTAATATTAACAACCATATCATTGGGCAAAAAGCACACAAGAAATGAACTGTAAGGACACCATATGTTTCTTTATAAAAACCTAAGTAAATGTCCTGAAAGAAAACAGGGTTGGGGTAGAGAAAAGGATAAAGGGCCAAATAATATGGTGATGAAAGGAGACTTGACTTTATACAGATGATGTATAATAGAATTATACATTTAAAACTTACATAATTTTATTAACCAAATAGAGACCTGGTGCACAAAATTTGTGCATGGTAGGGTCCCTCTGCCTGGCCAGTGGTCGGGGCTGATCAGGGCCATCTTGCCCAGTCCTAATTGGCTGGACCCCAGAGGCAAGCTAACCTACTGGTCAGAGAATCTGCCCTCTGGTAGTCAATGCACGTCATAGCAACTGGTCAGTCTACTGCTTGGTTGGACATTTAGCATGTTAGGCATACACACACACACACACACACACACACACATACACACACAAACAAACATACATACATACATACATACATACATACACACTAGAGGCCCAGTGCATGAAATTCATGCACAAGGGAGGGGGACGGAGGACGGTTCCCTCAGCCCAACCTACACCCTCTCCAATCCAGGAACCCTCAGGGGATGTCCAACTGCCGGTTTAGACCCAATCCCAGGAATCAGGCCTATACCAGCAATCAGACATCCCTCTCACAATCCTAGACCACTGGCTCCTAATTGCTCACCTGCCTACTTGCCTGGTCGCCCCTAACTACACCTCCCTGCTGGCCTGATTGGCCCTCACTGCCTCTGAGTGCCAGCCTGATTGCCCCTAACTTCCCCCCACCCTCAACCCCGAGGCCTGGTCACTACTAACTGCCTTCTCCTGCCAGCCTGGTAGCCCCCAACTGCACTCCTCCCACTGGCCTGGTCACCCCTAACTGCCCCCTCCTGCCAACCTGGTCACCTCTTATTGTCCCCCTACCGGCCTGGTTGCCCCCAATTGCTCCCCTCTGCCAGCCTGGTCGTCTCCCCTCTCCCCACCCTGGATGTCCTAGTTGCCCCAACTGCCCCCCTCCCCAGCCAGCCTGGTTGCCTCTAATGGCCCTCCTTCTGGCCAGGTCACCCCACACAGCCTGCTTGTTCAGTCATTCGGTCATCTCTCACTAACCCTCCTGCCAACAAGGTCATAGGTAGCCATCTTGTGAGGACATGAGGGTTCATTTGCATATTACCTCTTTATTATATAGAATAAGTTGTAACTCATGGTGTGGAATGCTCAGCACACACTTTCCCTCTAGTCCCTGATCTTGGAGACCTCATGTCCTTCCAAGGCTCTGCTCACATCCTCTTCAGCCGCGCAATGAAGTAAATTGTATCGTGTGCATGGAAACCCTTTGCGGGCTGCATAGTGTGCCTTTACTTCGCTGCAGTTCTGATTACCCCAACAAAAAGAAAAGATGCCCTCATTGTCAGGTAATACCATTTGGTAAAACCCCTGCTCAGCCTACTATAGTGGTTTTAAATAGGCCATGGGTTGCCCTAGATTGTTTGGCTCAGTGAATAGAGCCATGGCCTGTGGACTGAAGAGTCCTGGGTTCAATTCTGGTCAAGGGAACATACCTGGGTTGCTGGCTCAATCCCCAGTAGAGGGCATGCGGGAGGCAGCAGATCTATTCTTTCTCATTGATGTTTCTATCTCTCTCTCCTTCTGCCTTCCTCTCTGAAATCAACAGAGAGAAAATGGCGCAGAGTAGACAGATGCATCTGGAGCTTTGTCGCTGGGCAGAGGGAGAGAGAGAGCGCAGCTGAGAGTCGCACTGGGAGTGTTTGTTGGCAAGCTAAGAGTCAGTTATCCTCCAGGAGAAGGTGGGGGACTACTGGACGGGTCTCTCCTGGCCAGGCAGCCCCACTGCCACATGGTTTTTGTCCGCCAGTGCCACCAGCGCAACGCGGAGACCCAGCCATCTTGCCGAGGGAGGTGGATGTCTGCAGCCATCTGAAGCCTTCGGCTGGGCACCCATCGAGCAGCCTGGGACCCGGGGACCCAGAATTCTGCTCTCCAATTGGCGCAGACACGCGGCGGAATCAGAGATCCACAGAGCACACGGAAAGGTCAGATTGCGCCTGCGATAAGAGGGAAGTGGATGTCTGCGGAGGTCTGAAAGCTGCAGCTGATGGAGGCACCCACAGAGCAGCCAGGACCCAGAGCACCGCTTCCCAGGCAGCGCGGATGCGCAGGCGGTGGATTCAGAGATCCACACGGTGCGCAGTAGGGTCAGATTTCGCATGGGTCAGGGTGAGGTCTCCTACCCCCGCAGGGCAGAGACGAGCACACTGTGGGAGCCGGGCTGCGGGAAAGCTGTCTCTGGAGAGGTCCGCAGAGGTGGTCAGGGCGTGATCCCTGAGTGTGAAGGCAAACCCTCTGAGCTGTTGACAGAGGAGAGCTCTGGAAAACGACTCGTTTTTGTTTGTTTTTTTTCTGGGGCAGAGGGACGGCCTGGGAGTTATTACAGTGTCCCAGCTGCAAAACCCCCACAAACTGGCTTTGACAACCACAGAGTAGCAGGATCTGAGCACAGCCTAGAGAGGTCCTGTGCTTTGTCTCAGAAATCAATTCCGAAACACTGCCACCCAGTGGATGACACACAAATTAACTCTCGCATAACCACAAAAGAATAAAGAGATTAAAACACCAAGAGGGGAACATAGGGAACTGCAATACCTTCCCTACTGGGAAACAGGAGTGCCAAACAGAATAATAGTGGAAGTGAAGGACCATCCTATTTTTTTTCTTTTTCCTTTTTTCTTTTTTTTTTTATTTTTCATTTTCACATACTTTAATTAAAAGACTATTTTTTTTCTTTCCACCTCAATTGATTTTACCTTTTTAATTATTACATTTTTGTTTTAAACTAGTATTATTAATTACTACTAGTACTTTACCTTCTTGGAAAAAAAAACAAGTGTCATTTTGTTTTCTCTTTATTTTATTTCGGGATTAGAGTTCTACATACTATTTTCATCTTTCCTTTAGCATAATTTTACTCCAACTAAACTCTACCTTTATGCCAACACTTTCCTCCTAACTTTCCCCATTTTGTTGTCTTGTTTCTCTTTCCCTTTTCCAACTTTAGATTCTCCCTATTTTTCTTTTACCTGATTAAAATTTCACCCCATTTATATATCTAATTTCAAATCCCCTACTACAAGTCCACACAAACCTCTCTCTTCTTGTCTTCACTAGCCAAAAAGTTATTTTTTCTCTATGTCCTTTTGTTGCTATTTGCCTGAAAAGTTATTATATCGATTTTTTGAAATTTTTTTGTGAGATTGTTTTAGTTTATTCTACTTGCATTATTTAGCTTTTTGCTTGCTTTGTTTTCTACCTCTCTTTTCCCTCACCTCCTCGATACCAGTTGCTATTTGCAGTTTCCCTTAATCTCTAGGTACTGGTTGCTGGCCTTTATTGGGATTAGTGACTGTTCTATTGGAGTTGTCTCCTGACATCTATATTTTGTTCCTCTTTTCTCTCTTATACACTTTCTTTTCTCTCTGACTTTTTTCTCTTCCTCTTTCCTTGTCCTTCTTCTCCTTTTTATTTTCTTATTTTATTTTATTTTATTGTTCATTTATTTATCTTTTTTTTCTTTCTCACTCTCCCAATTTGATTTTGGCATTTCTTTATTTTCTTTTTTCCTCATTTTCCTCTTCTTCTTTCTCTATTTACCCCTAATTTGTCCTTCATTGGTGGTCACCTTATTTCTGATTATTGACATCTTGAATACATTTCTACTCAGTGCCTTGTGTGCTGTACCTGGTCGTGTTGTAGTTTGTGCCTTTCAATCAATGTAGGAGAGAGAACTACATAACCAGACACCTGGAGAAGAAAGACCATGGGCAGAAAAAGAAACAGCCCACATAAGACAGAAAGGCAGGTTTCACCAGAAAAGGAAGTAAATGAAATAGAAGCAGAAATAAGCCTACCAGAGAAAGAGTTCAGAGAAATGATCATAAGGTGAATGAAAAGAATGGAAGACAAATTCAACAATATGAGTAAGAGCCAAGAGGAAATGAAGAAGAAGCAAGAAGAAATGCAAAAAGAAATAAAAAATGACATCACTGCTTTAAAGAACTCAATAGAAAGCATCAAAAGTAAACTAGAAGAAGCAGAGGACCACATCAGTGAGCTAGAAGACACGGTAGAAAAAAATACCCAAGTACAGCAGCTTCTAGAAAAAAAGTTAAAAAGCAAGAGGAGAGTCTAAGGGAACTTTGGGATAACATGAAACAAAATAACATCCGCATAATTGGGGTTCCAGAAAGAGAGGAAACTGAACAAGGATTAGAGAACGTGTTTGAAGAAATAATGACAAAAAATTTCCCCAACATAGGAAAGAAAAAAACCACACAAATCCAAGAAGCTCACAGAGTCCCAAGCAAAATGAACCCCAACAAACCAACACCATGGCACATTATAATTAAATTGGCAAACACCGACGAAAAAGTAAGAATCTTAAAAGCAGCCAGAGAGAAACAGAAAGTTACCTACAAAGGGACCCCCATAAGACTAGCTACTGACTTCTCAACAGAAATTCGTCAGGCCAGAAGGGAATGGAACAAAATATACAAAGTCATGCAAAGGAAGGGTCTGAATCCAAGAATACTGTACCCTGCAAGACTCTCAATCAAAATTGAAGGTGAAATCAAAAGCTTCACAGACAAAAAAGGACTAAGGGAATATATTACCACTAAACCAGCAATGCAAGAAATGTTAAAGGGTCTGCTGTAATGAAAAGAAAGAGGAAGCGAAGAAGGAACTCAGGGGTAAGGACTAAAAATGGCAACAGATAAGTACTTATCAATAATAACTTTAAATGTAAACGGATTAAATGCTCCAATCAAAAGACAAAGGGTAACCGATTGGATAAGAAAACATGATCCATATATCTGCTGTCTGCAAGAAACCCACCTTAGGAAAAGAGATGTACACAGATTGAGGGTTCAGGGATGGAACATGGTATTTCAGGCAAATGGAAATGAAAAAAAAGCTGGGGTTGCAATACTTATATCTGACAAATTAGATCCAAAGTGAAGGACAGAAGAAGAGATAAAGAAGGCCACTTCATAATACTAAATGGAACAATCCAACAAGAAGAAATAACTCTGGTAAACATATATGCACCCAATATAGGAGCACCTAAATACATAAAAAAACTCTTGGAGGATATTAAGGGAGAGACTGACAGCAATACAATCATAGTAGGAGACTTTAATACCCCACTGTCACCATTGGACAAATCCTCTAAACAAAAAATCAGCAAAGAAACATCAATCCTAAATGACTCACTAGACCAGATGGAATTAATTGACATCTTCAGAACATTTCACCCCAAAGCCACAGAATATACATTCTTCTCCAGTGCACATGGGTCATTTTCAAAGATAGATCATATGTTGGGTCATAAGAAAAGTCTCTTCAAATTCAAGAAGATAGAAATCATATCAAGCATTTTCTCAGACCACAGTGGCATAAAACTGGAAATCAACTATAATAAAAACAATAGAAAGAAATCAAACACATGGAGACTAAACAGCATGCTATTAAACAATGACTGGATAACCAGAGAGATCAAGGAAGAAATAAAAAACATCATGGCAACAAATGACAATGACAACACAACAATCCCAAATTTATGGGACACAGTGAAAGCAGTCTTGAGAGGGAAGTTCATAGCCCTACAAGCCTACTGCAAAAAACAGGAAACAGTGGTAATAAATTACCTAAACCTACAACTCAAAGAGCTAGAAGGAGAGCAACAAGAAAAGCCCAGTGTACTCAGAAGGAAGGAAATAGTGAAGATCAGAGCGGAGATAAACAACTTGGAGACCAAAGAAACAATTCAAAAGATCAACAAAACAAAGAGCTGGTTCTTTGAAAGGATAAACAAGATTGATGGACCTCTAGCCAGGCTCACCAAGAAGCAAAGAGAGAAGACCCAAATAAACAAAATCAGAAATGAAAGAGGAGAAATAACAACAGACCCTGTGGAAATACAAAGGATTGTTAGAAAATACTATGAACAACTCTATTCCAACAAATTGGACAACCTGCAAGAAATGGACATTTTCCTAGAAAAATATAACCTCCCAAAACTCAATGAGGAGGAAGCCAAACATCTCAATAGTCCAATAACTATGGAAGAAATTGAAGCAGTCATCAAAAAGCTTCCAGCAAATAAAAGCCCAGGACCAGATGGCTACACAGGAGAGTTTTACCAAACATTCAAGGAAGAATTAAAACCTATCCTCCTCAGACTATTCAAAAAACATTCAAGAAGAAGGAACACTTCCAAACACCTTCTATGAAGCCAGCATCACCCTAATACCAAAACCAGATAAAGACAACACAATGAAAGAGAATTATAGGCCAATATCTCTCATGAACATAGATGTCAAAATCCTCAACAAAATTCTAGCAAACCGGATCCAGCAGGACATCAGAAAGATCATACACCATGACCAAGCAGGATTCATCCCAGGAATGCAGGGATGGTACAATATCTGCAAATCAATAAATGTGATATATCACATAAACAAATTGAGAGATAAAAATCACATAGTCATATCAATTGATACAGAAAAAGCATTTGACAAAATCCAACACCCTTTCTTGATAAAAACTCTCTGCAAAGTGGGAGTAGAAGGATCATACCTCAACATCATAAAAGCCATATATGATAAACCCACAGCTAACATCATACTCAATGGGCAAAAACTAAAACCATTTCCCCTAAGAACAGAAACAAGGCAGGGATGCCCACTCTCACCTCTCCTGTTCGACATAGTACTGGAAGTATTAGCCATTGCAATTAGACAAGAAGAAGAAATAAAAGGCATCCAAATTGGAAAAGAAGAAGTAAAGTTGTCCTTATTTGCAGATGACATGATATTGTACATAAAAAACCCAAAGGACTCCATTCCAAAACTAATTGACTTAATTAATGAATTCGGCAATGTAGCAGGATACAAAATTAATGCTAAGAAGTCTGTGGCATTTCTATACACTAATAGTGAAATTATAGAAAGAGAAACTAAAAAAGCAATCCCATTTACAATCGCACCAAAAAAATTAAGATATCTAGGAATAAACCTAACTAAAGAGGTAAAAGACCTATATGCAGAAAACTACAGGATACTGAAAAAAAGAGATAGAGGAAGATGTTAACAGATGGAAGAGCATACCATGCTCATGGATTGGGAAAATCAACATCATTAAAATGTCCATACTACCCAAAGCAATCTACAGATTCAACTCACTATCCATTAAAATACCAATGACATATTTCACAGACCTACAAAGAATTCTTCATAGATTCATCTGGAACAAAAAAAAAGACCATGGATAGCTACAGCAATTCTGAGAAAGAAGAATAAAGTAGGTGGGATCTCAATACCAGACTTCAAGCTATACTACAAAGCAACTGTTCTCAAAACAGCCTAGTACTGGCACAAGAACAAACATATAGACCAATGGAATAGAATAGAGAACCCAGATATCCACCCAAACCACTATGCTCAGCTAATATTTGACAAAGGAGGCATGAACATTCAATGGAGCCAAGATAGCCTCTTCAATAAATGGTGTTGGGAAAATTGGACAGATACATGCAAAAAAATGAAACTGGACCACCAACTTACACCAAATATAAAAATAAACTCAAAATGGATACAGGACTTAAACATTAGAAGGGAAACCATAAAAATACTAGAGGAATCCACAGGCAACACAATCTCAGATTTATGCCGAAAGAACTTCTTCACTGATACTGCTCCAAAGGCAATGGAAGCTAAAGAAAAAATAAACAAATGGACTACATCAAAATAAAAAGCTTTTGCACAGCAAAAGAAACCATCAACAAAACAACAAGAAAGATCACTGTATGGGAGAACATATTTGCAAATGTTATCACTGATAAAGGTTTAATCTCCAAAATATACAGCCAACTTATACAACTTAATAAAAGGAAGATGAACGATCCAATAAATATATGGGCAATGGACCTAAATAGAACCTTTTCAAAAGACGACAGAAGGAAGGCCAAGAGACACATGAAAACATGTTCAAAGTCATTAATCATCTGAGAGATGCAAATCAAAACGACAATGTGATACCATCTTACACCTGTCAGAATGGCAATCATCAACAAAACAACAAATGACAAGTGTTGGCGAGGATGTGGAGAAAAAGGAACCCTTGTGCACTGTTGGTGGGAATGCAGACTGGTGCAGCCACTGTGGAGAACAGTATGGAGTTTCCTCAAAAAACTAAAAATGGATCTCCCATTTGACCCTGTAATCCCACTCTTAGGAATTTATCATAAGAAATTACAAACACCAATCAGAAAGGATTTATGCACCCCTATGTTCATAGCAGCACAATTTACAATAGCAACAATTTGGAAACAACCTAGGTGCCAGCAACCTAGGTGAGTGGATCAGAAAACTGTGGTACATCTACACAATGGAATACTATGCTGCCATTAAAAAGAAAGAACTCTTACCATTTGCAGCAACCTGGTTGGAACTGGAGAGCCTTATGCTTAGTGAAATAAGCCAGTCAATGAAGGAGAAGCATCACATGATCGCACTCATTGGGGGATAATAAAGAACATTATAAACTGATGAACAAAAGGATAGATACAGAGACAGTAAAGCTTCAAACAGACTGTGAAATTACAGCAGGAAGATTAAAGTTAGGTGAGGTAGATAAGAGATCAATCAAAGGACTTATATGCATGCATATAAGCATAACCAATGAATATAGACACTGGGGGGTTGGGGTATGCCTGGGAGGGAGGGGGGCAATGGGGAGTATATATAAAAAATTAATAAAAATTAAAAAAAAACATATCAACAAAAATAAAAATAAATATGCCATGAATCAAACATCATTGCTCTCCATTCATCCAGTTCCCTCACACCCTCTTTTGTTTTCCTTCTTCTGCACCACCCCCACACAACACTCTCCTGGAATCTATAAAATGGGGTCATGATTTCTACTTCAATCAAGGGCAATGCTTAAGCACAGCCCTCCTTCCCCACCCATTTCTGTCCCTAGTCTTGTGGGTTTTTCCCTCCCTCCCCTCCATTTAACTTGGAGGGGGGTGAACCCTGCTCTGCCTCCTCCTCCTGTGACCTCTTCCTTTCTCCTCTGGGGATGGAGCTCCCCAAAGGCTTGTGGGCCAGGACTGTGTAGGGTGGGGTTGTGCTGTGCAATGCGGGCAAGGTAATGTGGGCGAAGCAGTGCAAGCAGGGCCGTGTGTGCCATGTTGCGGAGCAGAGCTATGTGGGGCAAACCCAGATGGGGCCTCGGAGGAGAGCTGGAGTGACTGGTCATGGGGAGGAGAAAGAAGGGACTTGGAGCCTGTTCCATGGGAGTGGCACCGGGCTCCTCAGCTGCCCCCATTCAAAGGTTTTTCTAGGCCTCTGGTCAGTTCTCACCCTCCATCCCTCACTGCCTTTTGCTTCCTTTCAAGTTTTGGACTCAGTTTCCCTGACTCAGCCCTGCCGCCCTCTCTCCTGCATTCCCAGGAGCCCAAGATTGCTCCTTGAATTTGGACAAGTGCACCTAGCCCATCCCCCAATAATGGTGCTATTCACTCTCTTGTCATAGTTAGTGAAAATTAACAAATAAAAAGAAGCAGCTCTGAAGATTGTAAATCGCACACAGAGAATGCCACAGGCTGCAGAGGCTGCACAGTCCACAACTCTTGGATCACACATAGCAGCCTCCCATGCCTCCCAGTCCCTCCTCGCTCCCGCTCCCGCCTGCCTCTACCCAGGGCTTGGGCCAAACCCTGAGAGCTTCCTGACAGCTCTCACCTCACACATCACTTTCCAGTCCAGACCACCAGCACCCACAGCAAGCTAACCTATCGGCTGGAGCATCTGCCCCCTGGTGGTCAGTGCATGTCATAGCGACTGGTTGAGAGGTCAAGTTCCCAGCTGAACTCCAGTCAAATGGACAATTTGTTATTAGGCTTTTATTATATAGGATGTCAACCCAATAAATTTAACAAAAATTGTTAAAAATGATTAAGCATAGTGAATTTAGAGAGTACCTTTTAACTACTACTGTCTTCTCTCATTAAATACATACTTCTGCTTTTTTGGTGGTTTTCCCTAGATATCCCTAACAATGGAGTATGAAATGAAGCCACTGATACCAAGCAGTGGATATGCCTCCTTTCTAGTAAAGAAGGGCTTAGAAAACTCTACTTAATATCATTAAAAATTTAATCTATATGCACCAGAGCACACTTCAAGGGCTCTGTTGTCTGATGTGTATAGAGAAGTGACTGCTATAAGAAATGTAACTGATGGAAGTATCCACAGAAAAGAATTGTCTTTGCTTATTAAAGAATCCTAATGTTATCCAAAGTATTGACTTTGTAGTCTAACTGCTATTTGGAAATATTAGCAATTTTCATGTATAAAATTTAAACATGGCAAAGGAAACATTCAAAAATATTTTATGAACAGAAACAAAAAGTTTAGACTTTTGAACCAAAGAGAAAAAGATATAGCAATATACATGTCTATACAAACAATATGGGAGATGATTAAGCAACTATTATTATATGACTAAGCATAGTGATGAGAACTTTTCTAAATAAATGGATTTATATGCTACATCAATTATACTTTCAAAAATTCTTAAAATATTATTTGACAATTTTCCAATAGATAATACCATCAAATGCATTTGGAAAGACATCTTTATGCCTTAAGGAGGGGAAACCATACAGTAATTTTCAAGTTATTTCCTCACAGGTACATTAGAAAAAATATGTCATATGACTGCAAGATATCTATGAACATGGCAACAGAAGTACTAACTTTAGCATAACTATTATTGATGTCAGTAATCAGCCAATATGAAAGCTCTGAAATCACTTGAAGATTTATTACAAGACTGATACACACTCGACAGATACCAAACTGAGCACATTTCAATACCAGATGTTTCATAGGCCTCTGACTAGAATTGACCTACTGCTTGATGAAATTCGAGTGTGCCATATATAAAAGACAGATCCACAGAGGGGAATGCACTTTATAGTAAAATCATAGGAGATAAGCTTTAAATTCACAATAGAAAGCAATGTTCTTAGCTTAAAATTCAAGGCACAAAAAAGTAGCTCACATTAATACAAAGATTAGATGTTGTGGGTTTTTTTTCAAATAATTGTAATAAATAATGGCCAAGAAGCACTGAATCATACGCAAATATAACAAAATGATGTAATCATGTGTCATGTGAAATTCTTGTCTATGGAATCTATAGATTAGTCAATACTATGAGTAGACCACTAGACTGGGGAAAAAAATACCCCAAAAAGTAATCAATCCTTTATTTCTTGGAGCTTATAATTTTCTCAGGAAGGAATTTTTTTAAAAAACCTAACAGAGATCAAAATAACTTTAAAGTTCTTGGTATAAACTATGAAATTCACAAGCACATATAATCCAGAGTCCATAAATATCCCAAGGGGTACTAGGCAGAAGAGAGTTTGAAAAGTAGGCTAACTTTAAATATTTTTTTTATTCTCCATGCATCTCTTCATAGACAGGGACAGCTATTTCTAAAATACTTGTTCTGGGATAGATTCATTTTCAAAAGAAATCTGGTCACATGCTATTGTCAACTGAAAAAAAAAAGCCATAAATAGTTCGTAGCTCCTTTAATCAAACTCTGTTTATCTTCTCCTTGAATCTGGGCTTGCCATGTAACAGACTTGTCTGGCTAATGGAACCTTAGCACACAAGATGCAAACAGAGGCTCGAGGAAAGCTTATATCATATTTGCCCTCTTTTTTGTGGCTTTTGGAAGCCAGCTGCCATGTGAAGAAGCACATGCCACCCTGCTAGATGCTGAAGACACAGGGATTGATCACCCCTACTAACTTCCAGGCATGTGTTGGGGGCCATCTGGGATCAAATGTGGGACCTCTGATGACTGCTTAAAAACCATCCAGCTGAACCCAACACAAATTGCCAACCTACAAAATTATACCTAATAACTGTCTATTGTAGGACACTACATTATGGAGTAGCTAAATACATGGAAATGATCCTTGATATTTATGGTAACATGTAAACCAATTTATAATTCAAATCTTTAAGCACTTTACAAATACTGATGGGAATTTATTCATCTTTCCTGAGTCTGGTTTCATCAGATCCAGTGAACAATGAGCCTAAGGCATAGAGAAAATAAATATATCTGTAAGATCTGAAGCCAAAATTGGTGTTAGAACTAGAACTAGAATCCAGAAATGCTAAACCCCAAAGCTCTAGAAATACCTGGATTGCCTGAAGACTGGTCTCATATCAGGAATGATATATTCATAGATAACTGCCATATGAATACAAGATTTATTCTTATATGCAGCTCAACCTACTACTGGGAGACAGACTAGTAAGCTTTGATCTTCACAGTTGTTTTTTTTTATTATTTTTTGTTTATTAATTCTCAACCAAGGATGCTTTTCCCCATTGATTTTTAGAGCAAGTGGAAGTGGGAGGAGAGAGAAACATCAATGTGAAAGAAACATATAAATTGGCTGTCTCCTGCACATGCTCCCAACCTGGGCCAGGATTGGAGATGCAACCTAGTTATATGCTCTTGACTGGGAATTGAACCCAGATTCTTCCTTCAGTCCATGGGCCAACACTCCAACCATTGAGCAAACAGGCCAGGACTGATCCTAACAATTTTAAGCTATCCCAAAGGACTTCTCAATTTCAAATAGGTGAGAAAGAAGAAAAAAGAGGGCTGAACGTTTTCCATTTTATCCCTCAGTATTGAAACAGCAAGTCAGTGAAAATCCAGATATCCAATCAGAAAAGAAAAGAAAAAAAAAGAAAAGAAACTGAAGAAGAAGGAGGGAAATAATGAGGAGAAATGGAATGGAAGATAAAACCTGTGTCCTATTATTAAGTATCCTTTGATGAAATTAGCATGAAACCCTTCATAAACCATAGAGCGAATTAGGTAGTTCAGGATATTATGTTTGTCTTATGGGCAAGTGAGGGGCATATGATGAAAGCAAGCCCTTCAGGTAGACAGAGAGAGAGGGAGGAGGGTGTAATTAATCTGATCACAATGAGCCAGATGAAAAGGTACAGGAGTCTGCTTAAAATAGGAGAGCAGAGAACCATCATGGACCACTAGGTTATGTGCTGCTTAAACAACATTTATAATCTCAAACTATTTGCTATATGACTAGGCAAAGCTAAAGTCAACATATATCCATTACTTATTGATAATAGTTAAATGATTAATGCTTGTTAAACTGCAGAGAACAGCAAATGAATTAGTTTCCAAATTTATTTCTTGCCCTGCTAGATTCATTATTAATATATCATATTATATTGGAAAAGATTGCAATATCATTTAAAATTAAAATCCCTTTATTTAAAAACAAACAACTTTTTCTTAGAAACTAGCTTTAAAAATAATTTTAAATATTTATTCATGAGACTATTTATTATAGTTTTGTTTGTAATGAAAAATAAAGCAATCTGGAAAATATCCATCAGACTGGAATGAACAAGAAACGGTGTAAATTGAGTCAATAGAATGTGGTGCAGACACAAAATCACGGCAAAAAATATCAAAATATAAAAATTATGTAGCAACAGACAGAGGAAGATAGTAATATTATGTTCTTGGAAAAGAACAACTCAGATATAAATATGTTATCATAAAAATGAGGTAGGATAAAGATGCTTAGGGAAAAAGGAACGAGAGTTAGGATAATAAATCACCTCTCCACCTCTTATCCCTGCCCCATTTTCTTTATTTACACTAAAGGCCTGGTGCACAAAATTCATGCTGGGGCGGGGATGGGGGGAATGGGGGCTTAGCTCAGCCCGTACCCTCAGGGGATGTCCAACTGCTGGTTTAGGCCTGATCCAGAATCTGGGATGCTGCATGCACCAGTGACCATACTTTTCATGCAGGTGAAAGGCGTCTTGCTGTTGTATGGGCAGCTACATTTTTTTTTGCCCTGATTATAAAAAGTAGTACATAACATGATCCTTCTGAGGCAGTAGTACCATTTTTCCCATCTTATGGGTGGAAAAACTGAGGCAGAGAGAAGTTCAGTAATTGGCTTTTTCACACAATTATAAGTGTCAGAATCAAGACTGACTACAAAATGTGCAAGCCAGAGTCCATGCATGTCATCACTGCATCATTCTGTTTTTTCAGTGTTAGGGTAGCCTTGCCAGGTTTTAATCTTTAAATCTAAGAGACTATTCCCAATATATAGGGTAGGGTCCGTTGGCCTGGCCAGTGATCAGGGCAGATCCCTGCTGGCGCCCACTGGCCAGTCCCACCCACTGCCACCAATTGCCTCCTTCTGTGGGGCGACCAATGGGCAGGGCAATCATAAAGATCTGTCCTTCCGCCATTTAGTCAATTTCTATATTAGGGTTTTATTATATAGATGTTGAGGACATAATGTAGTAATCTTTTAGTAACAAAAATATTTAAAATAATTCCTCTAGCCTTAATTATATAACTGTTTTCTTTATGATCTCATGCCATTGTAAGTACATTTGACCATGATATTATACTCTAAAATACCAACATGAGATAAACACACCTTAAAAGCAATGAGTAAATAATCTGGTTAGTCTCATCCATATAAAGGAACAAGTCAAACACTCCCAGGGCCTCTTACAAATTGCTGGAATGCACGGAGCACAACACACCTCCTTGAGTTTCCAATGTCATTAAGTAGCATAAGCCAAGCTAAATATGAAGCTTATCTTCCACTAGCATGAATACAAATGAAGAACCTTTTGTCAGCCATGTATGTCTCCTTTAAAACACTTCAGATAAGAAGCATACATTAGTCACTTTGTTCAATCTTGATTTGGGCATGGACAAACAAGCTAATGGGCCAAAATTACAGAAGCATACAACTGCTTCTCCCAAACACTCTGTTGTCATGTGATCTTCACTTCAAAGATGGATTAGTTACACTCTTCTAAACAATAACAAGTTCCCTAAATAAAATTAAACATTCTTCCCAGAGAATCTGAGAAAGAAAAAAAAAAAGCTTTCAGGACAAATATGTTCAAAGTATATACTGGTAGTGATGGACAGTCACTGTGTCTGCCCATCATATAACTGGGAGCTGGTGCATCGCACCCAACCTAAATTTACCATCTGGACTTCCCTGGAAATGGACAAATTAGTAACATGTGATGATATTAGCTTGGTAAGTGTGGAGAACGGCTACAAGGTTTGGACAGGATCAAAGCCATATAAAAGTCCCAGCTTAGAAGGCAGAGCCCACCCAGCACAATTATAGCCAAAAGACTATGATTGTAAGCTTGACCTTATAGTCTAGAGTCCTAGGCAGCTAAGGGATGTGGGCTTCAAGGAGGTTGGGGAGGTGCAGCAAGTGCTGCCTAAACAAAGCTTGATAGAGTTCAAAGAATGGCAACAAGGGGAAAAAAAGCAGATTTGAAATTGGCAAGAACATTGTAAACAGCTTGCCTTATTTTACTTTGTGTGATCTGACTATAAAATAAAGATCCTGCTTATAGGCATGGTCACTGTTTCCTCATTCGGGCACAATGATCCACCTGGTCCCAACTATATTCTCTTTTCTGTTTTCTTTAATCTTTTACCGCCCCTCCTCAGGTTCACCACTGGCCATGATAGATGTAGTTCAGTAAGGACAGAAATGATAAAACAATAGGTTTGTATTATAGTCACTGGCACAAACACACAAAGGCAAATTTTACTTAGTCATGATTAATCTGACTAGGAACTTCTTGCTCTCACTATCTGTTAGAAAATAAAAAATTGCCCATAAATAGACCTTGCTTATAGGGGTAACAACAGTGTCAAAATAAAAATATGAAGTATTCTATTTAATAGAAAAATCTTCTATATCTCATTCCCAATTTATCATTTGACCATTTACTGATAATTAATGTTTGGCAACTAGTGTGATTTCAAAGATTGGCAATATGGCAATGTTCAAGAATCTGAACTTTTTAAAAATGAAACTGAATTACTTAAGTTGTCTGCACTTTCCATTAAAGACCTTCCAGCTGCCGGTAATACTGACCTTGAATACATGCCATGAAACCATCTTTCTGATGAGAGTTTTACTACAAGATACTTTTAATATTATCCTAGGATGACTAAGAGGTTTACTTCTTCATGGCAGACAGTTGGGTTTTAATATATAGCATGTCCAGGCTACAATAAATACTTAGTTACATAATGTGAGTTTGAAATTTGAGAAAGCAGAAAAACATGATTACTGAGAAACTGCCCTACATGAACAATAAAAATGAAAATGTCTGTTTTGTGTGCTAATTCTCTAAGGTCAATCTGTATAAATTATTAGTCTCTCATACTTTTAAGAAAAAGTTTTATTCTAATAGGAATAAATAATTCATGATGCCAACCATTCAATACCAGAAAAAGTGAAACCTAGAGCAAAATTATAAAATCAAGATCTAAAATAAGAGTTAACAATATTAGGTTAATATATTTATATTCAGATGTTTACATAAAGAGACCTTTTTTTTTTTTTTAAACATATTGCTTTTCCAGGGAGATAGACTTTCAAATTGTCTAACTCTATTCTGAGAACATTCACACACAGCCTATTAGGCTATTTAATATGTTTAAAAAAAAATAGGCCCTAAGTAGAGGTAATATTATATAATAGATTTTTTTTAAATCTCAGAAATGTAATCTACTTAATATAATATCACATTTTTAAATTACACCCTCTAGTTAAGAATAGAACAGTCTGATGTATTTTAAATGCACTTGGCTTCCATTAAAGGACTTCTGAATGAGCCACATAGAATGTTTTGGCATCCATCCCCCTCAGTCTCTTTCAGGAACTGCGAATAAAAAAGCAAATGGAAACCTGAGCCCACACCTATGGCATCTGATCAATACAGACAGGAGGCACCTCCTGCCATCTCCAATTTCCAATGGGTAAAAAAACTGTTAGTGATTTCTTCCTTCACACTATAATAATTCAGTTACTTGCCTAAAAATCTTCAAACATTGACTTTGTATCTGCTAATTTAGGTTAAAATATACATTCTTAAGATTTGCAAATACTTTCCTAAAAAATTGGGAAGAGAAAAATCACCTTGGCTTTTAAAAAAATTACATAAATAATGGTTTCACTTTTATTTAATATGCAAAATGTCACATTTCTAAGGCACAGGAATAGTAGCAGTTTGCTAAACTAAAACATTTAAAAATCCCACAAAATAATGGTTTTACAATTAAAAGTATTTCCCTGACAGAGTGGATAGCAACTGAAAACTTTCCAAATTTAAAGAGAATCCAGGATGTTTAAAACTAATGGCTTTCAATGAAGCAGAATCGAATCAATGGCTTCCCAATGCCAGACAATCAGCTTGGCTTTTTTGCTTCTTCACTAACTCGGCCAACTGTTTTTGGCTTCAAATAGAAGGAACTTCAATTAAAGATAATTGTTGTTTGGCTTGAAGGAAGACTAAAAGCTAGGATCTCTAATGTATGTTCCAACAACACTCAGGAAACAAACAGTCCTTAGGATACATTTCATAGAAGTCTGAGTTGTTCTTAAGAAGTTAAAGCTGGTTGAAGAGAGTACAACAGTATTTCAAGTGTGAAAGCCAGAACTCCAAGAGAAAGGAATCAGACATCATCTTGAAAGGAAATGGAAGCTGAGCCAACACCTATGAGATCAGATACAGACAAAAGGCACCTCAGAAAGATCTCCAACCTCTGCCTCACCTGCCCTGACTTAGCCAGATAATTGATTCATTTCATTTGGCTCGCCTACGAGGGAATGTCCCCCCAAAAGAACAATCCTTTTAAAATTTATCCAAGAAAGAAACTCAGTTCTTTACTCAAGTCAAAAAAATGTTGATGTATCATCAATGGCACTCAAACCTTTCCCAAGGAGAATGGTACAAATGGGCTTTTAAAAAAAAAAAATGTTTTTGTGTTGTCAGAAGAACCATGGTCCTGTAAAAAACACAACAACTTTGGAATAAAAAATATAAGTATTGTCTACTATTTCACAGATGTGTTTATTAGTTTCAGTCAAATCTGCTTCCCTCTCTCTTTCTGTTATAATTTATTTAATCACATACTATTTGAAAGCACTGACTATTGTTATGGCTCATACAAGAATCATTAAAAAAAAATGAATTGTCAACTTGAATTTTGTCCCATTTGTTATGCAGTTTATACAGAAGCTATTCAGAAAATGAAGCACATTACAGAACACAAGATAAAATTTATTAAAGGTATCATTAAAGCATGATAGATTGGCAGTTCACTTTTCCAGGAGAAATTAGATCCAGCCACACATATAGATTCTGGGGAGAAAAAAGGAAAGGTTTATTATTATTATTATTATTATTATTATTATTATTATTATAAATAAGAATCTGCTATTTAAAAAGATGAATCTTTTCTTAACTAAAAAATCCTCTACACGGAGTGTGATTCTCTGAAGTGTTCGCACATTTAGAGATTAGAAACACAGGCACAGCCCAGTCAACCTAGCATAAGCTTAACAAACATCTGTTGAAAAATAATTGGTGAAGGAAAAGAAGTCCATGCTCCCTTTTGATTCTAATTTTAGCCCTGTTGAGGATCTAACAAACAGAACCTAAATTAAATGTGTCCCTTTCACAATGCCAAACAATTCTATCAACCTGTGAATTGTCCTAAGAAAACATTTCACTGCATTTGAATTTCCAAACCTCTAGTTTGGGTTGAAGTTAGTTACAAAGGGACCGAACTAAAAATAGACTGGTGAGTGAGAGGGCTGGAGCCTGTCCGCCTTGTCAGCTCCTCTAGCCAACAGTGAATGGAAAACTCGGGGGATGTCTCATCACGTGCAGACATTTCCCCTTAAGCAAATAAATGTAACAGCCAAAGCCGGCTTGGTAGCCTAAGGAATATCGCAAGACACATTTTCAAAGTTGGTAAATCAACTGCTTTGCCTAGGAATGGAAATGAGTATGCTGTGTCTAACAACATGTTTGTAAATTGAACAACAGTCAAAACAGTTTGCCCTTCATTTTCTTGATTAAATTCCTAATAACAACAGTTGCATCAGAGCAAGATTTTTGCTATTATCCTCCCAGTGCATTCCACATGGGTTGTTTCTACACAGTAATAAAGCATCTGGGTGAAAAACAAGAAATACGCAGCTAATCATCCAGCTGTTTCTAAAACCACAGCCGTTCAGCAATAGGCAGAAAATACCTAGCATGACAACAGTACACAATAGAGCCACATTGCAGGTGACTGTAGAAGCTTTCTGGGGACACACTGGCATGACCTGATTTCAAAAATGGGAAGACATTGACCTGGATCACATACACACAAAAAGCTCTCCATGAGAAATCTGTGAGCCTGGACCGGCAGAAGCCTTCCAGAGCTGGGCTTTTATTGAATGAAGCAAAGGTGAGTGGAGTGCAGGGGGGTGAAGGAAGGTGAGAGTACCAAGCATTTTACATGTCTACCTCTGCAATTAAAAATAAAAGCAACAGGCTTAATAACTGAAGGTAAAGTTCAAAAATGGAAACTAAAAAGGAGGCCTTTGAACACTTTATTTTGAACAAGTTTATATTTGGTCAGAACTTGGTATTAGAAATGTTCTACTTGTATTTCATTTCCAAATCCTTTCAGGGGTGCAGTAAAATATTTAAAAATATTTAAAAGTCAAGCGACTTTCTAATCCCCCTTGCGAACCCTATAACACAACTACAGCATTTCATAACTGAAATGAAAAAAAAAATGTGTCCAACATTTAATTTTCATCCTATTTTAGCAACGATGGCAAGATTTATCCCAAGCACAACTGATCTCCAACAGTGAAACCACAGACAAGCAAAAAGGAAAGGGTAATTTCTAAACAAAGCCTCTCCCATCCAAAGAGTCAAATCAGTCCCTTGAGTGAGTAAAAATAGTCTGGTGTCACAAGATGATTCACACCTTAAAATACTGTATGTTGCTTCATCCCTGTTCTATCTAATCTAACCCTTCTTTCTCCGCTGTTTCTCACACTGCCTGGAAGCCTGTGAAGTGTGTGGATTCTAGTAGTGAAATGACACCTCTACTCTGTGGATGAGCAGCGGCAGCTGAATCAGCAAGGAGGCAGCAAAGAGTTCTAATTATGCTGCACAGATTTCATGATTTCTCTACTCCCCTCTAAGAATTGCATGCTGACAATAATCAACATGAACACATCATTCAGCTTTGTGTTAGTGACATTCACTCTTAGGGAAACAATTGGTTGTTTCATTTCATCTTAGTTTTAATGCCGCACTAGAATAAGGGGAGAGGATGCCTAGAGGTGCCAACTGATAATGTTTGAAGGATGTGAAAGAATCCCTTTCTCTGAAGGGAAAGGTGAGTTCTATCCTTAATAAGACATGCAGCTTTAATCCTCAGCAACAGTTAAACGGTTTTGTATGTGCATGCTCTCAAAGACCACGTATATTATTCATATGCTTACTAATTTTGGTTCCAATAAGTGATCAATGTACTTTCGTGGATTCCCTGAACTAACAAAAACTAATAGATAGCATTATCAAATGAAGTAGTGATTAGACTGATCTAGCTATTTTCGCCATCAAATTAATAACTTCATTTAGGCATGATTCCTCAACCTTTGCCAACCTCCCGCCCACTCCCTGTCCCTCAATTAGCTTCGTTTCTCCTTACATCCTGTTGTTACTCCAGCAAAAATGCAGTTTACTAGTTTCACATTCATTGGATCAGATCTGGAGGAAAGAGGCCAAGAATTGTAAGAATACTTTTAGAAATCCAAAAGGAAAATCTATTCTTAATATTCTTTCCCTCTCATCAAGATTCTAATATGGTGTATATGCATTTCCCTATTCTGTTTTTCACATATACTGATATCAGTTTCTAAACTGATTAATAGCAAATGGGGCAAAACAGACCATCCAAACAATCTTTTCATTCTCTAATCAATTGGTAATTAAGATTTTCACTTGTTGCGCTGGAAGATAAAATGCTAATATCCACCAACTTAAATATAATCCACAAATTTAAATATAATGTGGAAAAGCCAAGGGAAAAAATGAGAGAGAGATATTTCATTATTCTATTTAAAAACATGAATAAATGAATCATATTTATGGGATTAAATTGTCCCCAAATAAATGGCTCTAGATATAGATAACAATCTCTAAATCTCATAATAATTTTTTAAAATATTGAAACAGAGATACTATTCAAGCTAATAAGATAGTCTGGAACCCTGGCTTGGTAGCTCAGTTGTTTGGAGTGTTGCTCATGCACCAAAAGGTTGTAGGTTCAGTTACCAGTGAGGGCACATATCTAGATTGTGGTTCAATTTTCCATCACATACTGGAGGCAATCAATCAATGTTTTTCTTTCACATCTCTCTTTCTTATCTCTTATCTCTATCTCTCTATCTCTATCTCTATTTCTCCTTTCCTCTCTCTTAAATCAATGGGAACATATCCTCAGGTGGAGAAAAAAAAAAGATAGTGTGGAACTTATAGTTTCTAGCTTCTTATTAAATCCATTTTACTATTAGTTAAATCATCCAACTACCCCCCAATACTAATGCCAACAATGACATCAACAAGGAATGGCAAATATAAACAAGTAAACATAAATCATACTACGTTTTCTAGAGATTTTATTACCTCTTGACAGATTTCAATCCAGTGGGAGCCTTATTAATTTTTCCCACCATGCCTAATAGCAAATGAAAGCTTCATTTGGATTATGATCCTACCAGTTGGAGGAGAAAGAAGATTCGCTCAGGTGATATCAACACCATTAGTATTCTCCCCAGAAACCATCAATCTACTCAGGTCTGAGTGAATTAAGCTTATAAATAGAATAGCATGCATCCTCTATGTCAGTGGTTGGCAAACTGCGGCTCGCGAGCCACATGCAGCTCTTTGGCCCCTTGAGTGTGGCTCTTCCACAAAATACCACATGTGGGCATGCACGTACAGTGCAATTGAAACTTCATGGCCCATGCACAGAAGTCAGTTTTCAGCTCTCAAAAGAAATTTCAATCATTGTATTGTTGATATTTGGCTCTGTTGACTAATGAGTTTGCCGACCACCGCTCTACGTTAACTAACATAGCCCCTATTACTGAGAGAATTGAGATAATACAGTCCTGGTTTCCAAGATATATGGGATTTTCCAATTATTTTATAGTTTTGTATGTGAGGCTGAGCAATATTGGAACATTCATAAAAAACAAACATACAAACAAAAAACACCCAATAATAACCCAAGACATTTTACTGCTGGAATTGAACCTAAGAGAATTAAGAAAGTCACAGCAAGCAATAGCTACAACAAAAATACAGAAAGATAATGATTTCAAGTAAGGCTATTTCTAGAGAGCACAAAATAGATCTAAGGAGCCAGATAGTCTAGTTTCCGTGCTATTTGCAACCTTTATGTAACAGGAATAATGTCCATGAAAAATAAAATAAACGTTGCAATATTCCATAAAACAAAAACTAAACCTTCCTGGGAAAGAAACTTCATATTTCTTTTTACTATGGAATGTTTCAGAGCTTAGGCCTAATAATACTGTGGCAATGATACAGAAAGCCAATTCAGAGTGCAAAGAAAGGCTTTTCGATACTTAAGTCTCACCATTTTTCCCAAACACATGGGAATTATATACTTTCACTATACTCCAAGAAGCCTCCTTAAATGACTTGGACTATTCATTTTATTTGTCTACCTTTTGCCAGAAGAAAGGCAGAATATGAAATATATGACATAAATGTATGGATATATAATATTAATCTATGTATTCTAAAATAAATGTAATTCTTTGGCTCAGCATTGGCACAGCTTTCATTGATATCCACAAGGGCTATTTAACTGCTCTGACTGGTTGAAGATGTAACTGACTGCTCAATAGCCAGTAGCTTAAGAAGCTGTAAATAAAAATGCCTTCATGCCTGCTGACCCCAAATATACAACCCTGGTCTACAGAATTCTAAATAAATAGATAAATAAATTTCAAGTACATTTCCACATACTGCCAATACTAGGGGGAAAAAAACAAGCATATTTTCCATATCTATTATTTATTTCTAATAATTACTATTAAGACCAATGATAAAGTTGGCATTTCTATCATTTTCTCAGAAAATGTTAACTTGTATATTCCTTCTGTAACTTATTTGTGTTTTACATCATTTGCCACAATAGTCACCTCTTGGTTATCTCTATTAATGGTGAGGAGCCATGTCAAAGTTGCCCCTAAATCCCTCATATTTCCTTTTGATGAATGTGGCACCTTGGCTTGGACAACAGACTTTCCCGTTAGGTTTCGCTTGGCTTTTTTAGTTTTAGTGTATTTGTTGTTTCTTTGTACTATATTGTTTCCTTTTTATAACGTTGCATTTTCTAGACTGGCTGGCTAACAGGAGACCATAGTTCTGAGCCTGAATAAAGACAACCTAGGATGAGAAACCAGTTGTGGAAAATCTATGCAGCAAATAATTTCTAGGTCAGGAGCAAAAGTTGACTGTGGATCAACTACTAAGATCATTTCACTCCTTCCAAGTTACCAGTAACAGCAAATGGGTAAAAAAAAAAAAAAAAAATTAACAGTATGTCACCAACACCATGATCAGTAAATGTGGGAATACCCTTTCCTAGACAATAGTGAGATACCTTTCTTAGGACATTATTTGCTTTATTCCTATTCCATTCCCACTTAGTATTATCCACCAGTCTAAAAGGAGGTATTAGAGTCTCTCTTAGAGCCACAGCTCATTAAATATATGCTATTGATCTTCAAAGCACCCAACTCATGCCTTGGGATTAATTTATTTACCCATAAATAAAGTAACCATATTTTCTGAACCTCAAATTGGGCCATATGGTCTGATATGTATTAGCACACTTTTTTATGAAGAAGATACTGTAAGAAATTGGGACTGCTATGGAAACGGAAAACCGAGTCTGAAATAAAACTCCTTACACAGCCCTAATCTTAATTTACATTTCAGAAGTGCATATTTCCATTTACTGCAAAAATGCCTCTGCTTCCTTCAATCTTGAACACATATCCCTCATTCAACCTTCTTTCAAATAGGAATGCTAGTTTCCATACCAAAAAGTAGGATTATCTTCTAACCTATCATGGTTACATTGGCCTGGAAGACCTTGTGCTTCAAGTCAAGTTTCTTTGCAGGCAGGAAAACCAAGAGGTACCTTTTGTCCACACCAAATGTCCGTTGCAGTAATCAGAATGACTTTTGGGTCAGGAAGACTTCCTGGAACAGGCCCCGTTGTCACTGAATGACAACCGTAATCATTCTAAACTGTATCAATAAAAAACAAACAAACACATAAACAGGGATGTTATACTCTGCACCCTGAACATGAGCATATCACATGTTCATTTGAAAAAATGTAAACCAAACCTAAGTGTTATTTCCCACTTTGCCTAGAAATAGCTGGAATGCTAGTGCTGAAGATGCATCACAGGCCAAAATCAACAGTGGAGAACACCATTTCTGATTCTCTTGGGATGTGGGGGTCCTAGTGTTTATGATTCCAGTGCAATTAAAAATAATTTTCTATTGGTTGGTGTTGACTTTCTTAAAAAATTGAAAATATATATGTATATATATCTTAAAAGTTTTTTTCTTCATATATTGGATTCTATTTCAACACATGCCTAATGAAAAGATGTTTCACAAAGCTTTAGCGGTCCTGTTCAAAACAATTTTGACAAGGAAAGCAGCAGCACTGTGAAATACTACATGTGTCTGAGCATAAAATGAGTTTTCCAGCACAGGTCGGAACACTGTGTTTACTGACGAGATTGCACTGTAACAAAGCCAGAAATCAAAATGTTTACTTACCAATTTGTATTCAATTGGAGATGGAGGAGTTATTTATTTATTTTTTTTTTTAGTAAGTGATTTTCTTCCCTTTAGAAGGTGTTAGAATAAATAGCTTCAAAGTACACCCTATTCATTCAGCTTAGTTTACATTCTAAAAACTCAATCCCATCCTCCTGGTGCTGCATTTAACCCGACAGTAAGGCTTTGAAATTATTTTGTTCTTAACTCTAAAATCAAGGCTGGTATGACTTGAGGGGTTCTTAGAAAATATCAAGCTAGTGTGATACTTCCTTTGACTCCACAGAATTTTGGTGCTAGAACGGCTCAAGCGATAACGTAGCCCAACAACCCGACTTTCCGCTAACTAAACACTAACTGAGAATTAAGGAGATGAAATGATGTCCCCCTGCTCAACAAGCCAGCTCTGGACTCCTGAACCACCTGTCATTCCTCTGGCAGCCATGAGCTCCCTTTCTCAGAACTGAAGGAATGTTTAGTCCTCCTCTCTTCTCCATAACTGTTATGCATAATTGTTTCCTCTTTAAGCAATTAATTGCAAGAGAGAACAATGCATCCACCCTTGAAAAGATTCTGATTAAGATGACCCTCAAACATTATACTTTTGGTAACATTTATTATCATCTGAAAAGCAACTATAAAGGATCCCAGATCCCAAGAATTCAAATCTCTAAATGGGTCACTTCTCTTTTATCTTACAACCAAACATGTATGGGGGCCTCTGAGAAGATGAAGGTGCCTAAATTAGTTACAACTAGCCCCTGAAAGCACATTTCTCAGTATAAAATCGTCACAAATGGTGCTAATGTATTTTACCTAGCTCTGACTTGGAAAAAGGCTAGACATCCATAACTACCTTCACATATTCTCTGTAAGACAAGTATTCTGCACGGAAGTGCCCTATACAAGTCTTAAGGGCTTAAATGCTTCCTTCTCAGAATGCAATCAAGATCCAGACATCCTAAAATTAATGGATCTTGCAGGGGAAAAAAAAAACCATGCATTTAATGGTTACCAATAAAAGCCCATAACTATCACTTTTTGATTCTTTTACCCTTAAAAAGCAACTATGTACAATAAAGGGAAGCTCCAGGATGCCCAAATGACTGGGTTCTCAGAATTATTAATTCTAAAACATGTCAATTAAATGTAACATAACTTTTCTGATTTAAAAGTGTTGTAGAACCAATGAAATACAATGTATTTTTCCTTCCAAACACAGCCAAGTCATTGCTAATGCTACTGTAGAATGTTCAATGAACATCGAAGCTGGAGAGCATGCATTTAAACTATTTTAAAATGGAACCAGACCTAGTTGAGAACTGCAAGAGAGAGCGGCACCTTGTCCACAGGGTCATCTTTATACCATGAGAAGCCTGAAATCTTCCCCCAAAAGAAGAAACTGCAAGTTATTTAATGATAGGGTCTCTTGTGTATCTGCAAATCAACTCCTTGTAAGGAGCCCCAAATTAAAGAAATTACCCATGATTTTCACAGCATCCTAAGAAAGCGGATGTAACTCTTGGGCTCTTAAACTCTAGAGGAAGATTAAAAGCAATTTAAACATAAAATTGGACATTTATATGGAACTTATTTCAGAGTTTTCACATGTTTTCATTTGCTTTCCCCTAACAAATGATGTAACATATGCATCACGTGCCCTCTTTTTTACTATTGAGGAAACTGTGATGCAGAGATGAACAGGGTGACTTTTCCAAATAAAGAATGGCCAACCTAAGTAGCCTTACAGGGCTAGTGTAATGCTTGTGAAATTTTTTGCTTCTAATTCAAAATAGAGGATAATGCCATCCTTGAAGCCTTGTTTCAAGATGACATTTCCTTGTTTTGTCACTCTCTATTGCCCACTAAAGATATTTGGTCTACACATTCAATCAGCTCCTCTGCTTGCTGCTTTTCATTCTCCAAGGTGTTCTCAAGTGGAGTTTCTCTGTAAGTGGTGGGGAAGGAATGGGGAGAAGGACGTAGCTTTGCTTTTAAACCTAACATTGGATTTACTTTGAATTTTAAATATCATTAAAAGAGAGGTACATTTTATATTATTATAATATGATGGTCAGGGGTTAAAAAGCTTGAGAAAAGTTATTCTGGGTCTCCCCCCCACACCACTCCCCGCAACGTTCACAGTTGTATGAACTGTGTGATACATAGTATCTTTTTCCCAAACCTTAGGACAATCATTTTACAAAGAAAAGAGGTCGAAGAAACACTGGAGAGAATAAGGCCTATTACATATTCTGAGTATCTCATTATAACTTAATAGTGCAAATTCAATCACTAGCTGTTATCTCACATTTTAGAACACCTTGTTGTAAGTTAAACACTTATATGTGTCATAATTTCCTTAAATCATAATGGTGATGTCAAAAGCAAATGTTTTGACATAATTCTTATACCAATTTTAGCAAATAAGAGTGCCAAATTCTGAGGTGAATCCCCACATTTTGCTCGTATATAGCAGCACAAAGAAAGAAATTTAATAAATCCTTCAGTTATGTTATACATTTAATAGAAAGCTCTTAAGCCATAATCACTGTAGCATCTGGGCATCTATTTCTTCATTAATTCTTTCAGTGCATGCATTAGCTTTGGTTAAATTGTTTTGGATTTAAAGGCAGAAGAATAGGATGGTTTCAGAAACATCACTGTAACAAACCGATTTCAAAAGAATTCATTTGCTAAATTCGACGTCATAGCCCCTTTGTTGATCAGTTATTTAGATTTAAAAAGAGACGGGAATCTGTGCTGTTACCTGCATGGCATTTAGTCTCACACAAAGAAAAGAAGAGAACAATAAAATAGGACTAAGAAATTATTGTTCCAATGATTGTCATTGAACTGTTACATTAGTAAACATTCACAGTATGAAGTCTCTCTCAATCTCCAGCATATAAAGTAGTGCAAAGAAAAAAAAATTCCAGTGCTGGGATTTCTGAACAAAACTTGTTACATTTTCTGTGATGTGATTTCTCCCATAGTATTAGGCATTTGCTCTCATATCTTCCCGAAATTAATAATAAAATATAAACAATTTCTAAAGACCCCTGCAGCCTTTTTAAAAGTTAATTTCCAGTTAAAAATAAACTTTAATTAAATCCAAGATAGAATTGTGACCTATATGCTATTAAATAATTCACTTTCTTTTTTTTTTTCTACATAGTAATTCTTAACAATTTTTAAAAAACAACTATGGAATCCAAAGACATGAGATGCTATTAAAGCACTGACAAATGACTGTTCAAATTCATTAGTTCTTACATAGTAAATACTTCAAAATGCCAAATTTTCCCATTACTGCACGATTACTAAAAAACGTTGACAATTTACTTACACATACACACACGCACACAGCACGCACACACACACACACACACACACTCATTCCACAAAGCCATCTTTACTTTTAACATCCTTTCCAGTTAGTGTGCAAAATTCTTGCATCCTAATAAAAAATATAAAGATTGAGTTGCTCCTATGTAAGCCTCCCTCTTCTCCAAGATGCATCATTTATTTGATATGTAATACAAGTTTATAACAATTATGCCATGTATAACCATTAAATGGTGTACTACTGTATGTGTTGGCTTCATTTGCATATTTCATTTTCATAACTGCACTCTCTATGCATAAATATATTTGGAGATGCTGGGCTTGGGGGCGAGGGGGCAGTAGCGCACGGAGAACAGGATTCACACGTCAGTCTCCACAGCCTTCACGTTAGAGCAGTTGTTTTTGTCGGTCTCACTGTCATCCCCCTTTCCCTGACACTTCTCCGTGGCACAGAGAGATTCCTTAACTCCTTCTTCCATCTCTAGATACTCTGACTTGTCTCCCAGGGAGGAAGGAGTAGAGCTCCTAAATTTCTTCAGCAAATTAGAAGGGATGTATGGGCAACTGACGGCATTCTGTGTCAGCTGTGTCTGTTCCTCATTTTCAGTCTCTCTGTGGTAGAAATAGTTAAAGTTAGAGACAATCACTGGCACTGGTAAAGCAATGGTTAAGACACCCGCAATGGCACACAGGGACCCCACGATCTTGCCCCCCACAGTGATGGGCTTCATGTCCCCATAGCCCACAGTTGTCATGGTCACCACGGCCCACCAAAATGCATCCGGGATGCTTTGGAAATGGGTGGTGGGCTCATCTGCCTCGGCAAAGTACACAGCACTAGAAAACAGGATGACCCCGATGAAGAGGAAGAAGATCAGGAGGCCCAGTTCCCGCATGCTGGCTCGGAGGGTGTGGCCCAGGATCTGCAGGCCTTTGGAGTGCCGGGAGAGCTTGAAGATCCGGAACACGCGGACCAAGCGGATGATCCTGAGGATGGCAAAGGACATGGCCTGCTGCTGCTGCCCGTTGCCACCGCCCTGCTGCTGGGCCAGGTCCGTGCCCAGGGTGATGAAGTAAGGCAAGATGGAGACAATGTCAATGATGTTCATGATGTTCTTGAAGAAGAGGGCTTGGCTGGGACACGCGAAGCAGCGAACCACGAACTCGAAGGAGAACCAGACGATGCAGACGGTCTCCACGATGAAGAAGGGGTCGTTGAAGATGGTGTGCCCTGAGCTCTCGGGGTGGGGCGGCGAGGTGTCGTTCAGCAGCCCACTGTGCGCCCCCGCGCTCAGGGCCAGGAGGAGATCCCTGTCGTCCCTGAACTCGGGCAAGGTTTCCAGGCAGAAGATGACGATGGAGATTAGGATGACCAGGACGGAGACGATGGCTATGCCCCTGGCCGGACTGGAGCTCTCGGGATACTCGAAGAGGAGCCAGATCTGCTTCTTGAACTCGTTCTCCGGCAAGGCCCTGTCCTCCTCCTCTCGCACAAAGCCCTCGTCCTCCCGGAACTTGAGCAGGGCCTCCTCCCCCAGCTGGTAGAACTTCACCTCCTCGGTGAAGATGTCGAAGGGCACGTTGACGGGCCTCTTCAGGCGGCCCCCGGATTGATAATAGTACAGGATGGCATCGAAGCTGGGCCTGTTCCGGTCGAAAAAGTACTCGTTGCGCAGAGGGTCAAAGTACTGAGTCCTCTTCTCGGGGTCCCCCAGCAGGGTCTCGGGAAACTGGGCCAGAGTCTTCATCTGGGTCTCGAAGCGCAGGCCGGACACGTTGATGACCACGCGCTCGCAGCAGTCGCTGTAGCGCACGGCGCTGTAGCCGCCACCGCCGCCCGCGTCGTCCTGGGGCAGCAGGTCCGTGTAGGAGCCTTCGTCCCCGTGGTCCTCGTCGCTGTAGTAAAACCTCCCCTCCTCCTCCTCCTCCTCCTCCTCGTCCCCCTCGTCCTCCTCGTCCTCCTCGTCCTCCTCCTCCTCGCTCAGCTCCCTCAGGATCTTCTCCTCCGAGCCGCTGGGCATCAGGTCTGCGCAGTGCGGGAAGCCGCCGCTGGGCCGGGGGTGGCCCTTCTTTCTCTCGGGCCGCTGGCGCCGCCTCCGGTGACTGCGTGGGCCGCTCTGAGGGTCATGGGAGGTGCAGGCCCCCCGAGACTGGTGGTGGTGGTGGTGGTGGTGGTGGTGGTGGGAGCCCCCTCCGGGACCCCCGCTGCCTTCCACGGCGGCCGTGGCAGCTGCCACCGCCGCTGCGGCCGCTGCCCTCGAGTGGGCCAGCCGCTCCCGCTCCCGGGCCCGGGCCTGGGCCGCGTAACCGTAAGGCATGTGACTGTTGCACCCTGAGCTCTCCGCACTCACCATCGCAACCTCCATGGCGGTGGTTTGGGGAAATGGCTGCTTCCAGTTGGAGAAGAAGAAAGAAAAAAAATAGGGCAGCTTTTTTTCTTTTCTTGTTTCTTTTATTTTTTTCTTTCTCACCAAATGAAGGTAAGTTTGGAACCCTTAAGCAGATTGCTTGGAAGACTGGGGATATTTTCAGTCCAACTTTGCATTTTCTGTTTTTAAATCAGCACGCCCCATGCTCTGTCTTCCCAGGGATTCGACATGGCTCTTCGGAGCGTGGCTGGTCCAGGGGAACCGCCTCGCACTCTCCAGCCTACGTCAGAGGAGGTCCGCGTCTCCCAGACACCTGTTTCGGGGTGGGTGCTCAAACTGGGAAATGCATCTAAGGATGTGGTGGCTGCTGCTGCTGCTGCAAGATTCAAAGGCAGCAAGTCTCCGACGGCCAGCAGTTGTGCCTCGAAGTTGGAATATGTTTTTCTGCCATGGAAACTGTCCAAAGCTCAGTCCATCAAATGGAAGTAGAATGCAAATAAGCCTTTCGTCTTAGCACTTGCCTTCCAGTGACTGCTTAACCCATGTTAACACGAGACTTGAAGTACATCCAGCCATTGTCCCTCACACCTATCGGGATGAGCCTCCGGGCTCATCACAAGCTTCCTGGACCCAGGGGCAATGCCAAACTATCGGCAGGGGCAAAGACCTTGGGAGGTAGAGAAGGTGGTGCAAGATGAGGTGTCAGCAGGGGCAAACCCAGCTCTGAGGTCTCCATAGAGATCAAGAAAATGCAGAGTATCCTTCAGCTAAAATCATGCAGAAGAAGCACTTCACCTGAAAAAGGAAGGAAAACAAGCATGGAAGAAAAATAAAAAGAAGAATCAAATCATAAAAAGCAAACTGAGCATCTCCTTCACATACACTTGTTTCTCTTGTCCTCGAGCAAACCATATAAAGCACCAAGCAACCATCACTGTCCAAGGAACACGGGGCAGTTTGTTAAATCTCCTTCTCACTAAACATCCTTCTTTCCTTCTTCTTTGGATGTTATTTCAGCTCAGTCTATTTTCTTGTCATAGCTATTTCCATCATGCATTGATCGTAGGCATTTAAAAAAATTTCCACTCGTAAAATATTTCTGAATATAGTGTCCTCCCCACCTCCCAACCCCCCTTGATTCAGGATTAGACAAGTTAGAAAAACAGTTGTTTTTTTAAAAAAAAAAAAATCCAGGCTCCAGCACTTCAACAAGCTTCAATCACCTCCTCTATAAACTGAGGATAATGCAACCTCCCCATCTCACCTTTGTAAGAATGGGTATGTCCTTATACCACTATCTGAAGTAGGGGAAGGACAGAATGCCAGGACATCAGGGCATTTGGAGACTCACCAATTAAGTTGGTGCTTCCTGAATCCCTAAAGCATGTCCCTGCCACCCACAGTCTAGGAGCTAATCCCAGTTTCCACTTCTCTAATAATCATTTTCTCTCCTTGCAGTTCCTCCATGTTCATCTCAATGTTTCCTCCTACACTCTTTTCAAGGGATTAGCTCCTTATGCTTGAAATCCCAGTTTGTGTGGACTTCGTTTTCAGCCTATCATACTCCCCTTTTATTTAATCCATAGCTCCCATCCCCCAACTTCCCCTCCTCTCTCTCTCTCTCTCTCTTATTTCCAATCCACCACTTCCAGATCACATCTCCCTTGCAGCCTGCTCTGGCCCCACTGTCTCTTGGTACTCCTGGCCGTCCTTCTCCCTTGGTTTAGCTTTCCCAAGGTCCGTCTAACTCATCTTCTCCACCAGAACCTATAAAAGCTCCTGTCCCAATCTTCTGTCTAGTCTTGCTTCTTCCATTCTTTCATTCTATCCAGCAGGACTTCTAAGAATGCAGAAGAGTGGTCCAGAGAATCGGGGAGGATACGGACAGTTAGAATTCAGGGCATCTACTAGCTTCTATTACTGGAAGCACTTGGGGTGCAAGAGAGAAATGGTTTTCTGGAGCCATTAAAGGGATTTGGCTCTTGACCACCTGCTGCTTGCTTCTTGCTGAATCCTGTCAGCCTAGGAGCTTAAACACACTGAGTTTTATGAAGTGACAAGCAGGGAAGTGGCAAAAACATATCCCTTCCCATTCAGAATACATTCTCCTAGGGTAAGAGGCAAGCTTGATTGGGACACAAAACTCAGAAAATATACCTGTGAAGGTGCCTCAAATGACATTCTTCTTCCTTTGCCTAACTCCTAACATCTTCTCATACTCTGAAATGTTTACCCTCAGGAGGCCTCTAAATCTCTGTTTTCATTGTGGAGGGTTAGGCTGACATCTTTTAAATTCGTTCACAAGCTCCAGAGTTTGCTCAGTTACTTCTCAACTCCCTCAAAGCAGTTAAAATACACGATTTACATAAAGCCCCAGTGGAACCAAGGTACCTGTAAATTTGTATGCTATGTATATCCCTCTCCCATTCAACTGACTTCCAAAAGGTCATTAGAGGGTCTTCTAATTCACAATTAACTCTGCAAGAGACCTAGACCTGCTCTGTGTTTGCTGTCCACCAAATACTTCTTAATTTTTTAGTTTAGGTTTGCTAGGTTTGGTTTATCCAACTCCCCCAGCCTACAAAAAGCAAATTATCCTGCTTTTGACTGGCTACCAGCTACCTCACTATCCCTAATCTTAAAAAGAGAGAAAGAAAAAGGAGAAGGAAGAGGAAAAAAGGGAGAGGAGGAGGAGAAAAGGGGAAAAAAGAAAAGGAAAAGAAAAAGAAAGAAAGAAAAAATCCTTCCACCCAACAAATCAGACTGGTTTAAAATCTCTCCTCCTTCCCAAGGTATTCATGTTATGAGGAACACTTTGCAGGAAAATTTCCCTTTCTCTTTAACACCATCAAACTAATAGGATTTGCAGACTACCAATTCCCTGGTCCCCCAAACCACAGCCATGCATCCTGCCTCTCCTTCCACCTCCCAACAACAAGGCTGTTTTCATGTCTCAGGGCTAATTTCCACAACTGTCTTAGGGTGGTACCTGAACCTTACAGAGAGGAAGAGAGAGAGTGAAGAGAGAGAGAGAGGGCGAGAAAGAGAGAGAAGAGAGATTGAGAGAATCAGAAAGACTAACAACCGTGAGAAATATACACTTCAACGCACGCCATTTATTCAGTCCCTATGTGTTGCTCAAATGCTCAGAAAATGCTCGCAAATCCAAGTGTTGGGAGAGACAGCAATTCCAACCCGTCCACCAGCTGTTCCCACAGGAACGGAACCGGTGAGTCTGGGATGAGGCAAAACGATGCTAAATCTAAATGCCACCTCGTTGGGAAAGGACATCTTTTATCGCGCCCTCGCCTCCAGACCTAGGTTCCCGCTCGGGCACATAAAGCAGGGCGCATGCACCCCATCCCTGAGATTGAGAAAATAACAACTGTTGGCCCCCCGGAGCGCCACGCAGCATCTGCACCTCCCTTCTCCCACCTCCTGGTTTATTTTTAACCGCCTTCCATTCATGCCCTTCTGTCACATTCCCGATATTGTTTGTCCCTCCAATGCCCACCGCTTCTTTACAGCCAGGGGTGGAAAGGGGAAGAGAGATAAGGGAGGCATCACACTTACCATTCCCAGGAGGGGTCCAACATAAAAATAAAGACAATTCCTCGGGCTGCTTTTGATTTCCCCCCTCAAGCTGCAACAGCTGGAGGAGGGGAAGCAGGCTCTTGGGGGTGGAAGGAATCACGCCTGTGTGGCAGGTGGAGGCTCCAAAATATCCGCGGAACAAGTTCTGTTGCCTGGCCAGGGGGGGCACAGAGTCCTCGCTGCAGGAGCCCAGGTGTGCGGTTCTGGGCTGCCCCGGGGAAGACCCCCCACCCCACCCCAAGACTGCTGGCTCCCCTGGAGTTCTGCACAGGTGGGCTTGCCTGGGAAAGGAAGTCACGGTTCCCCGGAAAAAGAACAAAATCCTAGATAGCAGCAATCACTTGTTAAGCCCGGATTCCTCCTCAACATCCATCCCTCTCCCTCTCGCTGGCTGCAGCAGCAGCACACGCCTCCCGGGCGGGAGCCGGCCGGCGGGGGGCGGGGCCGGGGCCGGGGGCGGGGCCAGGGGCCGGGGGCGTGGCGTTCACGCTGGTCGCCCAGGGCGCCTCCCGCGCAGCGGGGAGGGCGCAGTCACGACGCGGAGACTGCCAGCGCGCCCCCCACCCCACCCCACCCCCCAAAAAATGGTCAGTCCCACCCCCACCCGCGATGCCGAGGCTGGGGGAAAGGCTGGGAACCATTCCAGGAACCCCTGGCTGTCGCTCCGGCGGCAAAAGGAGCTAATTCCGGAGGGAGCGATGTCCTTTGGAGCTGAAATGTGGTTCCCGAAGACAGAGCCGGAGCCCCGAGAGAGACTGGGAGGTGCAGCCTTGACGACAGGGTGCGTCTGGGCGTCTTCTCTCCCTGTCCCGCTGTCCCTGCGGCTCCCGAGGCACCCCCACCCCTAGAACGGGCTTGTGGTGCGGTTGGGGGCTCAGGCGCATTTCTCGTGGGGCCAAGGGCGCCCGGAGCCCTGGCAACACCTGCGAGCGTGCCCGGAGCCCTCCGTCTCCGCCCCCCCGCGCACAGAGTTTGTCCGCCTCGAATCGCGGGTCGCCCCGCAGGGCACGAGGAGATGGGCTTTATATGTGTGCCACCCAGAGGAGGACTCGGGCCCCAGCTGCAGGCTGCGCACGGGGGTCGCACATCCGAGGGGGCGGGAGGCTCGGGGCCGGTGGGAAGTCGGGTTCGGAGCCCGGCGGAGGGGAGGCGGGGGAGCGGAGGGGAGAGTAGGCTTTGGAAGGAGCGGAGGAGGCTTCTGTGAACCTGTTGCTACAAAAAAGAAATATGACTTCAGCGCCGTTGGTCGGATCTCTAAGCTCACCCACCGCGCTTCAACAACAACAACCGGAGTAACCCGGGAGACCGGCGAGTGCGCCCCGGGCGGCGGCCTCCTCCCTGGACGGGCTCCCAGGTTGTTTATCAGGCGCGTGAAATGGCCCTGGACCTGGATGTAAATGAGCGATTCCCACAAACACGCCGCAAGAAAGGAGAGCGGCGGGAAGTGCGAACTTAAGGCGCACGACCAGAAGAAGCTCGGGGCGGTGACCACGGCTCCCCCGCCGCGCCCCGCACCTCCCCTCGCTCCCCGGGAGGAGAGGGGGTGCGCAAACCCTGGCACACCCCGGGGCCAGGAATGCTGAAGAAAATCCGACCTTGGGCGGGTCAGTTGGCACCGAGGCTGCCACTGTAGTCCTCGGCTGGCAGCTTTGTTCAAGGGCCTTGACTGGGCCTCCTCCTTTTGTGGCGCTCGATTAATTATTAAGAGAAATATTCCCGAGCTGAATTATAGATATGTCCAGCCCTCACTCACCTAACCGCTGCTGGCTCCGTGAAGGACACCTGGAAGACGGCTTTGCTTTGCTATTGAATTAAAAAATAAATAAAATATTCTCATTGTAAGCAGTGAAAAGAAAAACAATAAAAGGAAGGAAGAAGAAGAAACCTGAGGTGAACCTTGGTTTTCCTAACTTCTTCTGGCTTGAACTTTTGCTGTTAATAAATTTACTTGTGATGCCTGGGCCTTCAGCACAGTTGGGGAACTGAGAGAAGGGGTCCTCCACATCATCTCTTTGCCTCAATTCATGCATTCACCACTAGTGTTCATTCCAGCAAGGAGGGAGGGTCGATTTCTCCCAAAGTGAAAATGATCAGATCCACTAGCCCAAACCTACCTGTAGCTCCACACTGTGGTGTAGTCACTGTGCAGCTGCATACATACCAAAGGCAGATAATTGAGTTTCTGTCTCATCAGAACAATGTTTTTTGGGATGACAGAAGGCAGGCTGAGGGCACAGGATCTTGGGACTAGCTTCCCAAAAGCAATTTGTGAGCTCAATCCCAAACAACTGTGGAATGCTTTCAGGCCGTTGAAAACAGATGGAATGATGTACCAAAGATGACAGTTATATTGAAGCTTGGACATTTTAACGGGATCATGTTAAAACTTTATGAATTATGCTTCCGTGTGCCATTTATCGTTTGTTCCTATCACGGCCCAGATCATTTTAAAGTTTAAAGTGCCTGAAGACTTTAGAAATATTTGCACTTCTTAGGCATCAAGAATCTGAGTTATGCCCGGCCATCTTGGCTCAGAAGTTGAGCGCCGGCCTATGAACCTGGAGGTCATAGTTTGATTCCTGGTCAGGGCACATGCTTGGGTTGCAGTTTTGATCCCAGTGTGAGGTGTGCAGGAGGCAGCCAATCAACAACTCTCTCACAGTTGATGTTTCTGTCTCTCTCCCTCTTCCTTCCTCTCTAAAATCAATAAAAATGCATACATTTTTTTAAAAAATCTGAGTTCTTGAAGCACAGGGAGAATGCAGTCAAATGCAGCTGAGGAATAACCACTCTTAAGGAGATATTCAAGTCATACAACAAATATTTAGTGATAACTTGATCAAAGCAGGTGACATTTGTTCAGTGCCAACCTAGTACCCACCTCTGTGCTAAGTTCTTTGCATGCGTATTGTTTAATTTTATCTGAATAACTAAACACATTATATAGTAGATACTATTATTTTAATATATTTTATTGATTTCTTTTAACAGAGAGGAAAGAAGAGGAATAGAGCCAGAAACATCGATGAGAGAGAGACATCCATAAGCCGCCTCCTGCACGCCCCCTACTGGGGATGTGCCCGTGACCAAGATACATGCCCTTGACACTAATCGAACCTGGGACCCTTCAGTCCCCAGGCCAGCATTCTATCCACTGAGCCAAACCGGTTTTGGCAGTAGATACTATTATTGTCAATGTTGTACAGAGAAGGAAATTGAGATTTACAATGGTTAACTAACTTGTTCCAAAGCTATATAGCTAATTATGTAGAACTGGGCCTTAAACATCGGACTGTCTGCAATGGAAACAGATCTCATGCTAGTGATGATAATTCCATGTGGCCTATGCCCATCTGGCCCATAAACTAGTGGCTCTATCAGATGCACAGACAGATTATGAAAGAAGGGCAGGCATGCTATGATGCCAGTGTGAGAATGGTATTCTTGGGGGGCAAAGAATGGAGCAGCATCTGTCTTGGGAGAAGCAAGTCTCAGTTAACAAGGAAAGAGATGTGTCTGAAGAACGGCGAGAATTAGAGCAGCTACCATGAAGATACATGGGCACGTGGCACTGGGGTGGACCAAGAGTAACTGGAACCTGAAAGATAGGTGTGATCCAATTGAGAAGAATATGCTCTGCCCCCAGCCTCTCCTTTCCCCCCCTACACACACACACACACACACACACACACACACACACACACTCATCTCTGCCCTTTTAAGTAATTATAAAGCATCTGAGGAACATTCCATTCTGTCCCTGAAATTCTCAAGGATTCCTAGAAACCCACACAAATAAACATTAGAAAGATTCACTTGTGACCAACAAAAAGCTACCTTGTCTCAAATCCCAAAAGTCTATTTTCTTTAGAGAGCAAAAATTACTTTATTGCCGTTGTCATTAACTAGTCAAAATTCTTCACGCTGCCTACACCAAATACACCAACCACAACAAATAATTTCTCCCTGGCTTTGCATTCTCTCAGTGGTGGCACAAATGGTCCAGACTGCACCATGAAGCCTTTGTTTATGTAGAAAAGGGCAAAGGGCAGTGGATCTTCCTGTCTACAAAGCAGATAGGAGGCCCTGTGGGATACAAACTAAGTGCTTTTGTTCACTTTGGGGACCATGGTCCCCAGTGAGTTGCAATGTTTTGTTTACTCCTCCTCTCTTCCCACAAGAAGCCGGAGACATCTCCTTGAAACCAGGGCTGTATCCTAAGCAACTAGTGCAATATCTGACCCAGCGTAGGCACTTGATAAAAATGTACTAAAATGAATGAATAATGAAAACTTATGTTGACCAAGACAGTTCAGTGAATGTGTTGGGAGAAAACTAAAATAAAACTACTTTTTTTCCCAGCTTACCCCAGCCTCTCACCTATCTGACTTAAAGTCCTGAAGGGATGTGAGGTTGAGGGTCCTGGGCAATTTGATTCCTTGCCTCCAAGTCCCAAATTTATGGGTTGGGCATTCTGAGCAGCCCGTAATTCCTTATAAGTGTGAGTCAGATAGTTTCTGGTACACAGATTTTTCTAATGACTGTTCACTACCACTTCCCATTCCCATCTTATGCCTACCATTAAGGTTTTAAGACATTAGAAAAGCGTGTTTACATATTATTAAAGTGAGAAAACATCAACCCTGGAGAGACAGACTGACCATTCACTTGCTTCCTGACTGATCACAGCACTGTGACAGGCACAGTGGGGAATCAAGCAGCTGCTGTTTGCCCTGGGTGACACCTATGAGCTAGTGTGTGAGAATTGAGTCAGTGCACTCATGTGGTGTCTGACAGAAGTCACACATGGGTAGAGGGAAGTACTTCATTGAGTTTATGAGAGGTTTTTCAAGGCAGAAGGAGCCACATGACAAAGGCTACTGAATGAGCATGGCCGATGTGAGGATAAGCCAAGATAAGCAGAGGATCCAATATGGAATTGGCCAGGGTAACAGTGATGGTGGCTTTAGATATGCCATGCTCAAGGGTATAAACTAGGGTCTACAATAAAACACTACGTGAAAGGATTCTCAGCTCCTCTTCATCTCTACATGCAGGCCAGATGTATCTCACATACACAACACACTCCCTTGTCAGGTTTTAAGATATCAGATAGGCATGTTTAAGTCTTATTAAAGTGAGAAAACATCAACCCTTAGACAAGCCCAGATCAGCAGCTATGCCATCCACTAAAAGGACTGAATTATAGGCATTCCTGGGCTTCTTGGTTCGATAGTACCCCTTTCTCCTCTATCTATGACAGTATCTCAGAAGCCAAGTGAGTGGAATTGAATTGGCATAGCTGTAATCAGATTTAGTTTTCTAAAATGCAAATCAATAAAAAACGCCCTTCTTTAATTGAAGTAACTTTGAATTTTCAATGCACTTCACCCTGAACAGTGATTCACCAATGTGGAGTGACACTGCTATTGAAATCCTCCCTGTGAGATCCACTCTAACAAGATGACATAGAATCATGCTATTAGCTCTTTGTTCTGCTATCCTTATATGTGGTTGGGAAACAGGGCAGTTGTGGAGGCTCACTTTAATGAAATAGCAACTGGGGGGCAAATAAAAAATAACCACAGTCTTGTCTGCTGGCAAAAATCAATCAGGAGCAAACTTGAGACAAGGTGAATCAAGAAAAGTTTAGGTATGAAATGGTGTTGCAGTTCTTTCAGAAACTACCCCCATTATGCCTTCTGTATTAAATCCTAATAGTCTATGTCAAACAGCAGGCCTTTTTACAAAAATAAGGGGCATGCTCTTCTTCCTGCCAAAAATGTGTTCTAAAATCTCTGAAGGCTGCTTTAAATATGGTCAATGATTATAGGACAAGCTGAATTCTAGTCTCTTAGGAGTTGGTTCCTTCTCCCTTTCCCCTATTTTAATTTTGACCAATACCTTTCATTTCCTAAGACAGGTATCATCACGGCTTAAGCAGGCCTCTGTTTTGCAGCATAAACACCTTTACATGCTTCCTCCAAGCTGCCAACACCCATCTCAGCCATGACTACCTCCCCTTCATCAGACCAGCATCCTTCCTATACCGGTAAGTGTTAGAAAGACCCTGTCCTGCATGTGATTTCCCAAACATGACCAGAGTTGTAAAAAAAAAAAAATGTTTTCATGTAAAAGACATTTCTACTAGGTTAAGATCAGTAAAGGAATATACCCCAAATTATTTTTGCTCTTTGCTCACTTTTCTCCACTCCTGGCTAAAGATAGAAACACAGTTCTGGGGATTGGCCCACTGATGTATTTTAGAACAAAAAGCCAAAACAAACAAAGCTGAGAGGATGAGTGTCATAAGGATACTAACTCAACAGTGACTGCTGAGAGCAATGCATCACCTGTCAGGTTTCATATACACCAGAAGCCCCTTTAATTTGTTTCTCAATTGATCTCACAAATCAGATCTTATTCTGAATAAGCATAAACTCATAGGTTGACATCTCCAAAGGTCACATGGGAGATCACAGTTCCCTTTAGATGGTGTCTTGAAAGAGTCCCTTTCAAAATCTATCCTAGCTAATAAAGAGGGAATATGCAAATTGACCATAACTCCATGACAAAGCTGGTGGCACCCACAGCCAATAAGAAGGGAATATGCAAACTGAGGACCACTCCACGACAAAGATGGTGGTGGCCGAGACAGGATGCTTGCATTGTCACCACCATGACCATGCAGGTGTTCTGCCCTACCCTGCCTGTAGAGGGCCTGTGGTTAGCGTGCAGACACGGAGGCACAGAGTAGCCAGGTCAGGGCGGGATGCCTGGCTTCATCACCAAGGCAACAAAGGCAGGTGTCCTGCTCCAGCCTGGCTCCTCTGGGCCAATGGGCAGCACACAGGCGCAGAGTGGCAGGTGGACAGCACACACAGGCATCTTGCCCCACCCAGGCCGTTCTGGGCCTGTGGGTAGTGCACACAGAGAGTTCTGGGTGGGTGAGGAGAGCCGGCAGAGGGCAGCCTGTACTTCCCACATGGAGGTGGTGGCAGCCATGAGCCTGCCAAGTGGAGCCTGCAGGCTGAGCTGAAGTAGTGCCTAAAGGCCATCAGTGCCAAGGAGTGGCTGCACAACTCTCACCTCCTGGCCCAGAAGGTGTGCAACTGCAGGGACAGCCACTGTGGCAGGCCAGATTAATGTCCTCCTGGCTGTGCCACAGTGGTTTGTGGATCTGCACAGCAACAGGCTTCTGATGCACACATCCTCGCCTCCCCTCCTGCCCCCACTGGCTTACAAACGTCCCCCAGTGCACTGTCACCCATGCACACCTGCAACAATCCCAGACCATGGCACATGCAAGTTCCCCCCTGGCTCTCTGCTGCACTTCCATCAACCCCAGCATCCCTAAATCCCCCACAGGATGTGTGCAAGTCCCTCTGGCATGCTCACGTCCTTTGGAGAGTGTCTGGGTGTTCTGGGTGCTGAGGGTGGGCACCTGTGAGATGACAGTAGGGGCAGAGTGGTGATGCCCTGTTCCCGTGTAGGCCAGTGCAACAACGAGATAACCTCCGTGGGGCTAATGCAGGTGCTGAGGCGGGAGCAGATGCAGACAGACACACCTGGTGGGCACAGGCAGCTCTCATTGAGGTGCCTTCGGTTAGCCTTCAAGATCAGGAACCCAGAGGAGGTGAGGAGTTCCGTCCTCTCAGTGAAACGGTGGGATAGTTGGGGCGACTGTAGAGGAGGAATGAGCACTTTGGGTGCCAGCATCCATGAGCAAAGGCTGCCCTGACTGAGACTTGTTTGCCTGGGGCCTAGCGCACTCCTGCCCGGCAGCAGGTGACAGGACATGCTTTTCCGAGTTAATGAGAGAAAACATTAACTTCACTGCCTGCTGCCCGTGAAGGTGGAAAATGGAATAGGGAAACATGCAGGGAGTGAGCAAGGTTCCCTGTCTGGGGGTTCCAAATCCGCCATTGGTTCCTTTCACCACTGACTAAAGATATACAGGGTATCCCCCCAAAATGTATACACACTTTGAATACCTACTAATTCCAATGGGTTTAAGCATGGAAAGAAAGAAACAACAATGTTAAAAGTGTAGGCACAAACCTGCAGTTGGGCATTCCCTATGAGAGAGGGTTCAAGCACGACTGAGGAGCCCCCCTTCTCCCCATGCATGAATTTTGTGCACTAGGCCTCTACTATATATATAAAAGCCTAGCAACTATTATGGCAGAACAAGGAGAACGTTGCTATGATGCGCACTGACCACCAGGGGGCAGATGCTCAATGCAGGAGCTGCCTCCTAGTGGTCAGTGCACCCCCACAGTGGAAATGCTAGTCAGCCAGAAGCCAGTCTTTTGGCTAGTAAGTGCAGCAGTGGTAGCAGGTAGCAGCACTAAGGAGCAATGAGCCAAGAAGTAAGGAGCAAGCAGGTGGGTGGTAAGGAGTGAGCAGGTCAGCGGTTACAACCGAGGGGTCCTGGATTGTGAAAGGGCACAGGCCAGGCTGAGGGATTGCTCCCTGCCCCATGCACAAATTTTGTGTATCAGACCTCTAGTTCTTATATAAGTTTTCACCTGAAAGAAAATTTAACATATTTACAGTAAAATTCTAATGATTTACAATAGCCCTTGGGTGGGAGAGCGGGGGAAGAGAAGGGAGAGGGAGAGAAACATTTGACTAAAACACTTACTATTGGATTGCTCTGAGGGGCTAGAGCAGTATTAATTGTTCATTCACTCAACAAAATTTTATTGAGCATCTCCTTTTGTTATTGGAGAAAATTGTGGATAGTATTTCTCCTTTGCTAGTGTGAGTAGGGTTCTTGGGGTATCACTGGAATAAGTATTTCTGGAAGCCCCTAAAGGTAGAGAGCTTATTTTCATGGAATTATATCCCTCGGTTTCAGAAGTCCCATTTCCCTTAATCCAGCAGGGGGAATTCAGTAGAGCTAGCAGCAAAGCCAGTGTCCAGTTTCCGTTCCATGGTGGAGTTGGGTCTGGGTTAGCATTAGGCTAGTTGCAGGTCATCAGTCTATTGTGTAGGATCCACATAGCTGTGGTTTATGTGGAAGAATGCAAGAGTATGAGAGCCTACAAGCCAGGAGCATGAACTCAGAGCACAAGAGGCAAGAGCAACAAGAGAGAGAATGCCCTTGTTTAGGAGATTAAATATCTCAAATCTCATGCCCTTGTAGTACCCATGCCTATGCTGGCCAATGACCTGTTCCCAGGTGACTGACAGACAAGTACCTTTCCTATGTCACCCAGACTTTACTGGGCAAGTGTATATTCTTCTCCTTTCCAGTCCCTTCCCTTATCAATCTGCAGGCAATAGACCTGGAGAGTGTTAAACTGCAGCCTCCTTACAATGCTGCACAAATGAATTCCTACCAAATTTGGCCTTCCCTTTGCTCCTTCTTATTCATAACTACATTAATTTACTACGGTATCACTTTGTCTCAGGTGTTCATCTTATCACTAAGCAGTAGCATAATCAAAAACACGGTCCCTGCTCTTAAATAAAAAAGATTATTGCAGATGTGGACAAAAAATGACCACATACTAAACCTGACAACCTCAGGGGAGGTCTGCATGGTGGGCCTTACAAACTCAGAGACCTAAAGTAACTACATAGGATGGTCTGAAATTAAAACTTCCTAACTAAAAGCGAGTTACGGCAGGTAGTAAGTAAGGTATTCACCCAGCATCTTTCTTGACAAAGTGAAATATTTACCTCAATTGAGCCTGTCTACTGTCTTTTTCTATCTGCAATAACATGTCTTGGAAATGTCAAAGTAATCCCCCTTTTCTTTTCAGATCCCTCAGGGCACAACCTTCTATCAAAGCAGGAGACCACAGTACCCTTCTTATTGTTCTCTTGTTCTCCCCATGCATGAATATGTGCTGTAAATGTTAACTTAACCATTCAGACTTCATCATTCTTCTAAATACCTAGGGATGGGATAAGAGGAACTAGGGAGATAGTTCTGGACAGATTGAAGTGTTCCCAATTCTACATCTGAACACAGCTCACATGTACATAAAAGGCGACGATACTTGCTATCCCCAGGTGTCCTGATCTGTAAATGTAGTTCCCAGATTCTTCTCCTTGTTCTGGCCCTGTCTATTCTCCAGAAAGACAGAATGTGTTCTCCTTCGTTACAACTTCAGTTTCATTATGGGTTCTTTTGTATCAAGTAACAGAAAGCATTTCAAGCCAGCTCATAGACAATAATGGGCTGAAGGTAAGGATATTGTCACAAACTACAGGAGTCCTCTCAGAAAAAAAAAAAGGTAAAGAACAAAGATTTTGCAAAACACAGGGAATTAGTCATATATGGTCTTTCTCAGCAATGAGTCTCTGCTTTCCCATAATATCTCCATGCATGTGGCCCTATAATGGCTGACTTAGCCCATTGTTATATGGTCTTTCAATGTAAAGGTCCTTCACATACTTAAAACTTCTATAGGAAATCAGGTTGATTTAGTTCATCTTTTTAAAACCAGGCCGCTCAAGTTATCAGCTTAACTGCCCAAGTCATCTATATTCTCCAAAGGAAAGTTACTCATCTGAGTCTGGGCAGAATGAGATTTTCTAAACAGGGACCAATAAAAATCCAGTGTACTGATCCTAGCAGCAATATGCCAGGTGGTTTTAAGATCTTAGGAAATCCATGCTACTCTTACTTATAGAGGATCTTCTCTGTGTCCTATTTAGTGCATTTTAAATGCTTATACATTCCACATTAGAGTAAACTGTTTTACAATTGAGTTGCATCTGACTAGTAGACAATAAAATTATGTGATATTTTTACCGGTGGTTTTTTGTTCTGTATTTCACAGCTAATAATTTTATTTTCAGAGTATAAACATTTCATAGCCTCCTGAAAAGCTTGTAGGCACAAGGCATGGCCCCCCAACACACCATACTCCTTGGTATGTTAAATACTTAAGATTCTTGGTTTGTAGACAAGAATAAGATAATCTCAGCTGATAAACTCTGGATCAAAGGTATCCTCACCTGTTGACCTGTCTGCCTGTGAACATGTGCTGACCTATGTGAATATACCCTTTGTTTATGTTGTCTTCTATGTTGTGTGTAAGCTAATGGGAAAGCTAATTATTAAACTCTGCAAAATGCACCAGAGGCTACTGTGAGAAATGCATGCCAAAAAAATCTAAAAATAGCTAAGTAATAAATAACCATTTGCAGATGAGAATTGTTCATGCAGTTTTCGAAACAACAGCAGCTCTCTTTAAGATATTATGGTTTCCCCTGGTATTTTACTAGATGTACTAAATCTTCCTTACTCAAAAGCAGATAATTTGAGTAAGAGTGCAGCAAAATTGACTGGAATCAAATTAAAGTTATTTTGAAGACAATATTGAACCATTGCTTTCATCTTTGAATAGTTTCACACAAGCATATTCTTCTAAGTTAATTAAAAGCACCATGAGACTAACTTCTGAGAGGCAGAGCATCCTATCAATTATTTTATTTTTTATTTTATTTTATTTTATTTTATCTTCACCTGGGAAAATTATTCCATTGATTTGCAGAGAGAGTAGAAACATTGATGTGAAAGAAACATTGATTGATTGCATTCTGCATGTGCCCTGACCAGGGCTGTGGCCAGGGAGAAGCCTGCAGTATGTGTCCTTGACTAGAATCAAACCTGGGACCCTTCGGTCGACAGGCCAATGCTCTATCCAGTGAGCCAAACAGACTAGGGCCTAGCAATTATTTTAGACTATTAAGTTGCCAACAATGTAAGGGCCCCTCTTCACAATAATATCTTGATTGTCTAGTGTTTGATTTTTTTCAGGCTTCCTCAGAGGAAAACAAATCTTATATAATAAAAGCCTAATATGCAAAATGACCAAATGGCGAAACAACCTGTGGAACAATCAGTCAGCGGGGGGCAGGGATGGCAAGTGGGTGGTGCCAGGCCAGCCAAGAAGGGGGTTATCGGGGTGCCTCCACTGGCAGTGCCAGGCCAGCCAAGGCTGATGCCAGCAGCCTCCCCACCCCCCTTCATCCCTGATCTCCCAGAGGGATGCAACTGGAGGCAGGGGGCAAGGCCGGTGAGCAGGCTGCACCAGGCCAGCCAAGGCAGGTGCCTGTGGGTTCCCCCTGATCACCTCCTCAGGCATCCTATAAATCAGCCCTGATCACCCGCCAGGCCTAAGGACCCGAATTTCATGCACGAGGCCTCTAGTATTAAATAAGGGACTAAATCAGAGATTACAAATTCATTGTGGCCTGGGAATATGTTGGAGAAATATTTATATAAAAAGCTACAGAGTTTGCAGAGAGAGACTAATTGGAAAACGCCAGGGAACTAGAAGGGGTGACATGCCAACCTTTAAAAACAATTAAAACAACATTAAATAATAACCACAATTTAAAATCAACATACGGAGGAGTGAGTTTGATATGTAATAACCTGAGATGGTTTTTTTCTATCTAAGATCTAATTAAAGTATTTAGTGCAATTTTTCAAGAGATCTCCAATTCATATGGTCTTCTGCCATCACTGAAGTATATGTAGTTATTGGTCTGTCCATCTGCTTCAAACTTAGCTCAACAGAGTCCCTGTTCTAATAATATATTGAACAATGCAATTAATTCCTCCTGCTTAAACAATGCACATCCATCAAGTGATGAACTTTGGCTCTGCTTTTAAGCTTAAAGAAAACTATAGCATACTCTCCTCTTCAACTCAGGGGAAGTTATTAAATATTTTATTCCTAAATTGAATGTAATGTACACAAATAATAATTTGACATATGATGATATATAGATTTCAGGGTAAGAGCACAGCCTTTAAATTAGCAAAGAGCCATCCATTCTAGATGTATGGCCTTAAGTTTCTTAAGGTTCCTAAATGTAGTGTTCTCAGTATAAAATGAGAATGTTGGCTACTTTATAAGGCTGTTGTGAAAATTAGACCAGATAAGTTACATGAAAAACAAAATACACAAGACATCGAGTAGACAGATGATTCTACTGAAGCTACTCCAATATTCATTAATGTGGAAAATCTCAAACAAAAGGAAGAGGGCCTATGGTTTTATACAGATAAATAAGAAACTCATCTTGGAATCCTATAAGATCATTCGGAAAGATGGAGGTATTACCTTGGAATATGCAATAGAATAAAAATCTATGTGTGTATTATACTTTATGCTGATAAATCATAGAAAACATAGCCATTTTTATTAAACCACAAATATTGAACAATTTTATTTGTCAAAGATTTACCTAAATTACGTGAATGTGAAATTGTAAAACGTTTCTGATTTGGTTTTTGTAAGGATACTTTTAAAATCTGAAAGTCTCAGTAGTTAAATTTCTTTAATTTCTGAATATTCAATTTATATATATAATAATTTACCTGTAAGCCAATCAGAATACAACTCCTTAAAAAAAGGAGTTGGGAAAAATATTATACACTCATACAGTAAGAGGCTAAGGCTTGCCACGACAGACATAAATATACAGACAAAGAGAAAGAGAAACCGTATACCTTCAATTCTAAAATTTCAGTCACAGTTCAAGCATAAACACTGAAATGCAAAACTCACTGGCCTATATTAAAGAGCTGTTCTCTTCCTTATGGGTATAAGTTCTTAACTGATTTGCATTCAAACTAGACAAACAGAAAAGACTGATAAACAAGAATCAATGTTGTCTTTCACCTGAGAGAGACAGGATATCCACAAACCATTAATTCCTTTACAGAAGCCACCAAATGGTCAGACCACAAAACAAACAAACAAAAAAGCTGGTACCAGAAATCAAACGTGCATTCAAAAAGCATGAAAATCAAATACTGACATGGTGCCAATGGACAGGAGTCCATAGAGTATGACCAGGAGTCAGACTCACCGTTGAGTTGCTAATCACTATTCAGGAATGGAGCACAACGGGTTCCAGCAGGTCTCCTTACCCTGGTGGAGTCAACAGAGATCCAAAGGGAAGTCCGGCCCTGTCCAAGTTACAGCACCAAACTGTGAAAGACAAATGCACCAGACAAGAAGGTTATTTTATGTAAACTATCGCAAGAGGGAGAAAGAATATTCATTAATGAGGAATGTCTCAAAGAACAGGGAAAGAGCCTGTGGGTTTTTAGAGGCAAGTAAGCAAAAAGGTCATCTGGAGTTTATGGGAGTCCTGAGGAAGGATGGAAGCGGGTCTTATCTCAAAATACACCAGCACGGGATGGTCCTTACAGGATGGGAGGATTTATTAACCATTACTGCTTTCCAGGAGCAAAGGGCTCAGATAAAGTTCAGCATTGTCCCACTATCAGTTTTATAAAATGTTTACTCATACTGGCAACTATTTTTGGAGAGTCCAGTAGATTTAGCAATATACTTTATTAGCAATATGGGGGAAATTACATGATTTCTCTGATTTTTTAAAATTTTCTTAACAGTTCATTTAATTTTCTTAACAGTTAATCAAAGTAGTGGCTTCTTCATAGAACTGTTGGGAAGATCAAATATGATAAAGATGAAAAATTCTGACAGCAGGTTCTCACCTGGTGAGCTCTCATAAACAATGATTAATTATTGTTATCATCACCATTTAAAAATAAATGACTGCCATAAGAAAATAGGTCACTGTTTTCTTCCTAAAACCCACTTAACAATGTAAACATTTCTAAAGCACAGAATTCACTTTTTGATTTGCCAATATTAGTTTGGTAATTTAAAGAAACTTTTGATATTTAACAGAATATTTAAACATTTTCAACATTTCATTGACATAAAAGAAAAATTTAAATTTATTTCTTAAAAGGTCTGGTCAGCATGGCTCAGTGGTTGAGCACTGACCTATGAAACAAGAGGTCATGGTTCCATTCCTGGGCAGGATACAAGCCTGGGCTTCTGGTTCAATCCCAGTGTGGGGCATGCCAGAGACAACCAATCAATGATTCTCTCTCATCATTGATGTTTCTATCTCTCCCTTTCCCTTATTCTCTGAAATCAATAAAAAAAATCTATTTTAAAAAATAAATAAATAAGAGAAAAATATTCTGTTAATACCTGGCTGGTATTTCTCAGTGGTAGAGCATTGGCCCTTTTATCAAAAAGTCTCAGGTTCCATTCCCAATCAAGGGTATAGACGTGGTTGCAGGTTCAGTCCCTGACCCTGGTCAGTAGCATTGGAAAGGCAACCAATTGATGTTTTTCTCTCTCTCCTTGATGTTTCTCTATCTACCTATTCTTTCCACTCTCTCTAAAAAAAACAATTAATGGAAAAAATTATCTTCAGGTGAGGATTAACAACAAAAATTCTGTGATTGTAGAAGAAACATAATACAAATTGTCCCTAAAGAAACTGAATATTAAACAATTAAACTAAAATCAAAGTTGGAAAAAACTGAATGAAAAGTTGATATTTTTCTGGGTTTTGTTAAAATTTATATTTTTGCTGTTTCCTAGATGAGTTGATATAAACTAGAAAACTGAGGATGTTTTGAGAAAAAACACACACATTGTTTTTAATCTTGTCATCTTATTTTAATGAGTGAATTAATGGAAACAAAATCTTACCAGATCATAGTGTATGTGGGCATGGATGGTTCTGGGAAGACAGAGCTTTTGTTGTTGAAGAATAGCAAATAAAGCAGTCCTAGAAATTTTTGAGTGACCCTGTAATTTTTTCCCTCTCTTTAGAGCTTAAAGAGGTCTGTCCCAGGGTTCAGAGTCTATATCTCATTCAATTCTCAGCCTCCTACTGATGCTATTAACGCATCAAGAAGAAAAATAATTTATCCTAATTTTCTTGACTCCCTACCTGTGATGAGGACAGGCTAAAAAACTGGGGTGGATAGTGGAGTGGATAGAGGGAGTAGTTTTGTTATTTTCAGCTGAGTTTCACAGCCAGTTTACATCTGCATTGCAAAGGACTTCAGAAATATCACCTTATAGCCACTGGGTAAAGGAACACTTTAAAATAATCTAGTACATTAAAAAACAAGACAAGACAAAACTTTTATTCTAAAGACTCATCATCAGAGTAGACAATCATAGAAAGCAGAATTATAGCCTTAAGAAGCTTTAAAATCTACCTAAATGTATGGGAAGTTAAGGCTAACCCTTACAAGATATAGTAGAAAATACAGAAGATATATAAGTTTCTGTGGTCTCTGAAGTTAAATAGCTTTGGCTTATATTCTTATAGACCAAGAGCGATTAACTGTAAAATTTGTTTTCTTTATCTGAAAAGTGAGAATAAAGGAAATACACATATTGAAAAATTGCTTTGAGGATTAAAAATGATCATGTGAATATATAGCTAGGTTCCTAGCCCATGGTAAGTATTCTAATGAACATTAGCCATAGTAGTAGTGGTAGTAGTAAAACATTACATAAGTGTAAAGAACTTATATATAGGCTACACACATAGCCTACAATTAGTATATGTGACAGTATATAATTAAATAGTATTTATGGTGGCACAGATATAAATGTTACAGTAAGTCAAAAGAAGAAAGAATAGTGGGGTATATCTAGGTAAATTAATGTTCTTTGTACCATGCCTGGCATGTTGAAAGCTCTTAATAAATGTTAGGTGCTTTTATTATCAACACTACTGTTCATAGTAGGCTTTGTAAAGGAGGTTAAATTTGAGCTGAACTTTAAAGAGTGAGTAAGATAGGCTAGCAAGTGAAGACAGCAGAAGTGAAGTTACTAATGTGAGAATTAGCATGACACAGGTAAAGCCACTAATCTAAAGAGCTCTCTGTCAATATGTCATCATTATCATCCTCGTTATTAATAGCTGCTTTTCCTTACTAGTATATTGTGTAGGTGTCAAGTCCTCAGAATCTATAAATACTACCTTATTTAGAGAAATGATCTTTGCATATGTAATTAACTAAGAATCTCAAGATGAGGGAATTAGTCTGGATTATTCAATAAGTGTCCTCATAAGAGAAATACGAGATCCACAGCAAGAGAAGGCAACCTGGTCATGTAGGCAGCAATTGGAGTGATGCAGTCTCAAGCAAAGGACTACCAACAGCCATGGGAAGCTAGGAGTGGCAAGGGACAAATCTCCCCTAGAGGCAAGGCATGTTGATTTGGAACTTCTGACTTCCACAGACTGTGGGAGGAATAAAATTTTATTTATTGGTTTAATCACCAAATTTGTGGGGTGTTTTTTTTTATAGCAGCCACAGAAAACTAACACACTATGAGAATCTTTTCCTTCATTTAACCTAAGCCTTTTATAATCTTCTCAATTATAGTCTTATTAGCCTTATTATCACCATTTATAGGAACTACAGAGATATAAGGTGTCCCAAAAATGTATACACACACTTTGAATAATTATAAAGGCAGTCTTCATTGAAATATATTTCATTTTCAAAATTGAACTATCAGCTGTTAGTGTATATATATACATTTTGGGGGGACACCCTGTATTTAATGGGCACATCTAACCTAGTCTAGAGGAAGGGGCCGGAAAGGCTTCTTAAAGGAAGAAATATCTCAAGTGCAATCAGCAATGGGTGGGACGTAGCTGAGAGAGGAGGAAGGAAAAGTAGGTGGAGGGCCTAGAATTAGCCTGGATTATTCAATAAGTGTCCTCATAAGCGTGTGAACGAACTTTGGAGAGCTGGGGAAGAATGGGAGCATGAGGAAGAACATCATGGATATAGAGAGCACTAGGGCCCAACCAAAGGTGGAGGACCTGCCTGAGCCTGAGTGGGGTTCCCAAAAAACAGAATGACATGGGCCATACAAGAGGCCACAGTAAGGATACTTCAATAAACCAGCAGCAATCAGGCTGTCTTTGTTTTACCAACAAATCCACTAGCCTTTTGAAAAATAAGAGATGGGCTTGTTTTATATTAAACTCCCATGGGTATGGGTGGGATGGAGGTAATAGAAAGAAGATAAAATATACATGGAAATTAACATATGCTCTCCAGGATTTTGCAGAAACCAGGTGGTAGCCCCCAAAGAAAAATCAATAACCACTGCTTCTATTTGTGGCTCTGTTACCACAGAAACATGTTTGTGTATGAATTTGGAAGGCAGATTTGAAATGCTAAATCACTAGTCCAAAAAAGATAAAAATTCAGTTCAAGTAAACTTTTCACTATAGTAACAAATGTTTAATTTTACTAACATTTTCCATTTAATTAGCTGAATCTGAGAGGATAAGCTCAGCCATGCTCCTATAGGTGCAATACTACTGAAATCTGAGAGTGACATTAGCTTCAGTAAAGGATACATGGGAGTGATAGGAAAAAGTTCAACCTGACTAGTTGAACCTATTTGCAAGAATAATATAGTCAAATTTTAGGGCACTGTGCTAATGAGGTTAACACCAATTACAAAAAAACAACAATGACAAAAAACCTTCATTTTTTGTTTTGTCTTTCTTAAACCTTAAATGCTGCACCATGCATATTGTAGGCACATTATAAAAATGCTTTTGAAATTATGTTATAAAAGCAATTTATACATACCCCTTTACTTCAGATAAAATAAATTTCTTCCTAAGACCCATTCTTCAGTAGAATGAGTACATTTTAGTATTTTGGTATCAACTCCAAAATACTAAAAGTGCTCAGAACTTTTATCATGAAAAAATATAAAGTTGTAATAATTCATTTAAGACATTTTAAGAACAGTTTTAGCTTAAATAAAATTAAGAGGATTAATAGGAAGGTACAGAGATTTTGCACATGCCTCCTGCCCTCACATATGCATACCTTTCTCCATTATCATCACTCACAAGAATGGTACATTTTGTACCAAGGAAGAACCTACATTGACATATCACTGTCACCCAAAGTCCACAGTTTACATTCGGTTCACTGTTGATGTTTTATATCCTATGGGTTTGGACAAATCCTATATAATAAAAGCCTAATATGTAAATCAACCGAATGGTAGAACAACTGGTGGAATGATTGATCACTATGACATGAACTGACCACACAGGAGCTGCCCCAGCTTGCAGGCCCCAGGCCAGCTAAGGTGGGTGCCAGCAGGATCCCCCAATTGCCCTGCCAGTTACCCCACAGAGGAAGGCAACTGGTGGTGGTGGCAAGGTGTGAGGCCAGCAAGCAGGCAGCGCCAGGCCGGCCAAGGTATGGGCCCCCTGATTACCCTGTTGGTTGCCCACAGATCAGCCCTGATTGCTGGCCAGGCCTAGGAACCCTACCCATGCACAAATTTCATGCACTGGGCCTCTGGTATATAATAATATATACCCATCATTATAATATCATGCAGATGATTTTTATTGTTGTTAAAATCCTCTGTTCTCTGCCTTTTCATCTCTATTCCTCCTTTCACCCCTGGCAATCACTGATCTTTTATTATTATTATTATTATTATTTCCATAGTATTAACTTTTTCACCATGTTATGTAGTTGGAACTATACAATATGTAGCCTTTTCAAATTGGCTTCTTTCACTTAGTAATATGCATTTATAGTTCTTTCAGGTTTTTTCATGGCTTAATAGTGCATTTCTTTTTAGTGCTGAATCATGCATACTCTATTGTGTAGATGATAATTCATTTTTAAACATCCATCTTTCCCAGCCTCTAAAGCAGTGGTTCTCAACCTTCCTAATGCCGTGACCCTTTAGACAGCTCCTCATGTGGTGGTGACCCCCAACCATAAAATTATTTCCGTTGCTACTTCATAACTGTAATTTTGCTACTGTTATGAACTGTAATGTAAATATCTGATATGCAGGATGTATTTTCATTGTTACAAATTGAACATAATTAAAGCATAGTGATTAGTCACAAAAACAATATGTAATTATATATTGTGAAATATTTATTTCTAATTACAAATAAATGAAATTTTGTCTCGAATCGTGGTGTAGCATGGGTAACAGTCTTAATATGACAACAGTAAACTACATTGCTACATTTTGCTACACCGAGGAGCTGTGTGTTGGTTCCTAAGACCATGGGAATTAGGTGTTTTCCAATAGTCTTAGACGACCCCTGTGAAAGGGTCATTCAACCCCCAAAGGGGTCGCGACCCATAGGTTGAGAACCGCTGCTTTAAAGGAAATATAAGCCTCATTTATTAAACAAGTGTACTTTAGCACTGAGTCTCACATCTAGATCTTTCTAAGTCTTTCTCATTTCTATGTTGCCTTAGACCCTGAGTGGTGTTGATCCTGCAAGAGGACAGGAGGACAAAAATAATGCCACTGGCCTCAGCTGTGACATCTGTATGGGGACTTAATGGAAAATGAAATAGAGATCTAGGTAGACTGGTTTATTCACAAAAATATCTCCTTATCATAAAAAGACCATAATCTCCATAAATTGGTATATAGAATGAGCCAGTTATTTATTTCCTCATTCAGTAAATCTGATACTTCTCTATTTCACACTCTACTACTCATCTAAAGTGGACATTATTAGTTGTTTTACTACAACCTTTTACCCCTTTGCCTCTTAGAAACAGTATCCCAGATTGACTGGTCTTGTACCTGGCAACCACCATTCCTAGTCTAAAAGACTCTCACATGTGACACACACACACACACACACACACTCATACACACACGACTACTCTTCTCCTCCTATGTTTTCTCCTTTCAGCAGAATTGTCTTTTAAACTTAAGTCAGATCATGTTACCACCCTGTGTATTAAAGGAATCCCCTAGGTATTCATCTAATGGCCAACCTCCTTGAAGACCCACAAGGTCTTAAAATAACCAGGCTAAGCTTCCATCACTGACCTCAGCTCCTATTTTTTGCTATCTTTCACTCATTATAGACCAGTCACATTAGTCTTGGTTCTGTAAATACACCCAGCTCTTTCCACCCTGAGGGCCTCTTGCCTTGCTGTTTCTTCAGCCTAGAAGGCCTAACCTCAGTCCTCTGGGCTGTTGGCTCCTCTTTGTCATTCAGATCCCAGGGCCAAACATCACTGGCCTTTCATGCCCACCTATTCTAAAGGAACCACTACCCAGTCACCAGCTCAGTATTCTGTTTTATGATCTCTATGCCATTATCTAAAATATCTGTACTTACTTATTTAGTATTTTTAGAATGAAAGCTTTTATAGTACAGGAAGCTTTTTTTTTTTTCCATTGCCAGAGCTTGGTAAGTATTCAATAAACATATGCTACATGGAAGGAAGGAAGGAAGGAAGGAAGGAAGGAAGGAAGGAAGGAAGGAAGGAAAGAAGGGAGGGAGGGAGGGAGGGAGGGAGGAAGAGAGGAGAATGGGAGGAAAAGGGAGAGAGGAAGGGAGGAATGGAGGGATGGAGGAAAAAAGAAAAAGATCTAGTTAGTAATTCTGATTATACTCAATCTACAAGTAAGCAATATACATTCTTAGAATTATACCAGGCCCACTAGTTGAAGAGTATGGAACTAGATTAGTATCTTAAAAATATAATGAAGTGAAAAAAAATTTTAAACACATTATTTTAAAAATTTACTAATGACATAACCTATTTCTTTTTTATTTTTTATTGTTTAAAATATTACATATTAGTACATATGTCTCCTTTTTTTCCCCATTGACCTTCCCCCAGCCTCCCTTACCCCCAGTCACAAAGACCTTATCCCACCCCATGCCGCAGTGTCTTATGTCCACTGGTGTGTTTATATGCATGCATACAAGCACTTTGGTTGATCTATTTCCCTTCTTCCCCAACACTCTCCAACCTTCCCACTGTAATTTGACAGTCTGTTTGGTGCTTTACTACCTCTGTATCTATCTTTTTATTCATCAGGTTATAATGTTCTTTATTTTCCATAAATGAGTGAGATCATTGCCTGGCTTAATTCACTTAACATAATGCTCTCCAGGTCCATCCATGCTGCTGCAAATGGTAAGAATCCCTTCTTTTTTATAGCAATGTAGTATTCCATTGTGTAGATGTACCATAGTTTTCTAATCCACTCATCTGCTGATGGGCATTAGGCTGTTTCCAAATCTTACTTATGACAAATTATGCTGCTATGAACATAGGGGTTCATATATCCTTTCTGATTAGTATATATTCCTAGAAGTGGATTACAAATGGGAATTCCATTTCTATATTTTGAGGAAACTCCATACTGTTCTCCACAAGTGGCTGCATCAGTCTGCATTCCCACCAACAGTGCACGAGGGTTCCTTTTTCTCCGCATCTTCGCCAGCACTTGTCCTTCCTTGATTTGTTGATGTTTGCCATTCTGACAGATGTGAGATAGTACTGCATTGTCATATTGATTTGCATCTCTCAGATAATTAGTGACTTTGAGCATGTTTTCATATGTCTCTTGGCCTTCCTTCTGTCTTCTTTCAAAAAGATTCAATTTAGGTCCATTGATCATTTTTTATTGGATTATTTATCTTCCTTTTATTAAGTTGTTTAAGTTCCCTGTAGATATTGGAGATTAAACATTTAACAGTGATAACATTTCTAAATATGTTCTCCCAGACAATGGGATTTCTTGTTGTTTTGTTGATGGTTTCTTTTGCTGTGCAAAAGCTTTTTATTTTGAGGAGAAACCAAGATGGCAGCATAGGTGAACACCTAGACTGCTGCCTCGCACAATTTCAAAACTACAGCTAAAAGACAGAACAGACATCATCCAGAACCACAGGAAAGCTGGCTGAGTGGAAATTCTACAACTAGAAGGAAAGAGAGGGGCTCACAGAGACTCAGAGGAGCTGCAAAAGACTGAGGTAGAGAGACACATGCATAGAGAGGATGGGCGGTGGAGTGCCTGGCTGGCTTCCTCTAGCAGAAGGGAGATGGAAATTCCAGACAGCACTGAACCCCACTTCTGACTGCACTGAACCCCAGTTTCGGGCGAGATTCATATGGGGGGAGTCTGAACTGAAAAGGGAGAAGTGCACAAAAACTTAGGGGAGCTACAAAAGGCAGAGGTCTGAAGATGCGTGAGCACACACACAGAGGGCTGACTGCTGGTTGTGCTGTTGGCTTTCTCTAGCGGGAGAAAGACAGAAACTCCAAACAGCACTGAAATCCACTTCCGACTGCACTGAACCCCAGTTTTGGGTGAGACCATAGGGACCAAGACGCATATGGGTCCCCGGAGCACACAAAAACATAGGGGAGCCATAAAAGCATAGATCTGGAGGCACGCATGCACGTTTGTGCACAGAGAGGGCTGCAGTGATTACCGAGGGACACTGAGACCCAAGGACCTCATAGGGCAGAGCTGACAGGAATTCAAGGCTGTCTGATCAGCCCTGAGACTCTGCCCCATCCAAGCTCAAAACAGAGGATTTTGCAATTTTGCAAGTCTTGTATCATAAGGCTGACTCCAGCACAGAAGTTCTCCCAGTGTAGACACAGCTGATCCTCACAACCAATTGGCTTGGAGGTCAATTCCCCCCAGTGATACCAACAATAATCAAGACTTAACTACAACAAGGCTGTACACACAGTCCACAAAGGGGTGCACCAAGAGACTCCACCTCAGGTAACTGGGAAGGCGGAGCTACTAGGCCGTCGGTATAGGACACCTAGCACACAAATCTACTCTATCAACTCAGGGAAGCAGTGAAAATTTGGAGAAAAAGAAAAAAATCACAAACAAAACAAATGGAGAAAAACAAATGACTGGATAAAGAGTTCAAAACCACGGTAATAAGGTTTTTCAAGAACTTATTAGAAAAGATGGATAAATTTAGCAAGACCCTCGAGGAGATGAAAAAGAACCAACTAGAAATTAAACTTACACTGATTGAAATAAAAAAATATTACACAGAGACCTAACAGCAGACTAGAGGAACACAAGAATCAAGTCAAAAATTTGAAATACAAAGAAGCAGAAAACACTCAACTGGAAAAGCAAAAATAAAAAGGAATTCAAAAATGTGAAGATAGTGTAAGGAGCCTCTGGGACAACTTCAAGCATACCAACATCAGAATTATGGGGGTGCCAGAAGAAGAGAAAGAGCAAGATACTGAAAACCTATTTGAAGAAATAATGACTGAAAACGTCCCCCACCTCGTGAAAGAAATAGACTGATAAGTCCAGGAAGGACACAGAACCCCAAATCAAAGGAATCCAAAAAGGACCAACCAAGACATATCATAATTAAAATACCAAGAACAAAAGACAAAGAGAGAATATTAAAATCAGCAATAAAAACAATTAATTAACTACAAGGGGCACCTAAATGATATCAGCTGGTTTCTCAACAGAAACTATGCAGGCCAGACAGGAGTGGCAAGAAATATTCAAAGTGATGAATAGCGAGAACCTACAACCAAGATTACTCTACCCAGGAAAGCTGTCATGCAGAATTGAAGGGCAGATAAAGAACTTCACAGATAAGAAAAAGCTAAAGGAGTTCATCACCACCAAACCAGTATTATATGAAATGCTGAAAGGTACTCTTTAAGAAGAGAAAGAAGAAGAAAAAGGTAAAGATAAAAAAATTATGAGCAACAAATACATAACTATCAACAAGTGAATCTAAAAATCAAGTGAACTAAAAATCTGATGAACAGAATAAATTGGTGAATATAATAGAATCAGGGGCATAGAAAGGGAGTGGACTGACAATTCTCAGGGGAAGAGGGGTAAGGAGAATGCAGGGACAAAATGGACAAAAAACATACACTTATGGATGAGGATAATGGGGGGGAAGTGAGAGCAAAGGGAGAGGTGGGAGCCAGGTGGAGGGGGACTATGGGAAGAAAAAAGAGGAACAATTGTAATAATCTGACCAATAAATATTTATTAATTTTTAAAAGCTTTTTATTTTGATGTAGTCCCATTAGTTTATTTTCTCTTTAGATTTCATTGCCATAGGAGAGCAGTATCAGTGAAGAAATTGCTTTGGCATATGTCTGAGATTTCTCTGCCTGTGGATTCCTCTAATATTTTTATGATTTCCCGTCTTATGTTTAAATCCTGTGTCTATTTTGAGTTTATTTTTGTGTATCATGAAAGTTAGTGGTCTAGTTTCATTTTATTGCAGTATCTGTCCAATTTTCCAAACACCATTTATTAAAGAGACTGTCTTGATTCCATTGTATGTTCATGCCTCCTATGTCAAATATTAATTGAGCATAGTGGTTTTGGTTGATATCTGGATCCTCTATTCTATTCCATTGGTCTATATGTCTGTTCTTGTGCCACTACCAGGCAGTTTGGGGAACAGTGGCTTTGTAATACAGCTTGAAATCTGGTATTGAGATCTCTCCTACTTTGTTCTTTTTTCTAAGGATTGTTGTGGCTATTCAGGGTCCTTTATTATACTGGATGAATTTTTGGAGAGTTCTTTCTAAGTCTGTGAAATATACCCTTGGTATTTTAATGGGGAGTGCATTGAATCTATAGATTGATTTGGGTAGTATGGACATTTTAATTATGTTGATTCTACCAATCCATGAACATGGTATGTTCTTCTATCTGTTTATGTCTTCCTCTATCTCTTTGTTCAGTATCCTGTAGTTTTCTGCATATAGGTCTTTTACCTCCTTAGTTAAGTTTATTTCTTGGTACCTTAAATTTTTGGTGTGAAGGTAAATGAAATTGCTTTTTTAGTCTCCCTTTCTGTAAGTTCACTGTTGGTGTATAGAAATGCCATAGATTTCTTGGCATTAGTTTTGTATTTTGCTACATAGCTGAATTCATTCATTAAGTCTATTAGTTTTTTTGATGGAGTCTTTCAGGTTTTTTATATACAATATCATGTCATCTGCAAATAAAAACAGCTTTACTTCTTCTTTTCCAATTTGGATGCCTTTTATTTCTTCTTCTTGTCTAATTGTAATAGCTAAAACTTTCAGTAGTATGTCAAACAGGAGTGGTAAGAGTGGGCATCCCTGTCTTGTTCCTGTTTTTAGGGGAAATGGTTTTAGTTTTTGTCCATTGAGTATGATGTTAGCTGTGGGTTTGTCATATATGGATTTTATTATGTTGACGTATGATCTTTCTATTCTCACCTTGTTAAGAGTTTTTATCAAGAAAGGGTGTTAGAATTAGTCAAATGCTTTTTCTGCATCAATTGATATGACTATGTGATTTTTATCTCTCAATTTTTTTGTGATGTATCACCTTTATTGATTTGAAGATATGGTACCATCCTTATATTCCTGGGATAAATCCTACATGGTCATGGTTTATGATCTTTCTGATGTACTGCTGGATCTTATTTGCTAGAATTTTGTTGAGGATTTTGGCATCTATGTTCATGAGGGATGTTGGCCTGTAATTCCTTTCATTGTGTTGTCTTTATCTGGTTTTGGTATTTGGGTGATGCTGGCTTCATAGAAGGAGCTTGGAAGTGTCCCTTCCTCTTGAATTTTTTGGAATAGTCTGAGGGAGGATAGGTTTTAGCTTTTCCTTGAATGTTTGGTAAAACTCCTCTGTGAAGCCTTCTGGCTCAGAGCTTTTGTTTGCTGGAAGCTTTTTGATGACGACTACAATTTCTTCCATAGTTATTGGCCTATTGAGATGTTCATATTCTTCCTGATTGAGTTTTGGAAGGTTATATTTTTCTATGAATATATCCATTTCCTCCTGGTTGTACAGTTTGTTGGAATAGAGTTGTTCATAGTATTTTTTAACAATCCTTTGTATTTCGGTGGGGTCTGTTGCTATTTTACCTCTTTCATTTCTGATTTTGTTTATTTGGGTCCTCTCTCTTTGCTTTTTGGTGAGCCTGGCTAGAGGTTTATCAATCTTGTTTATCCTTTCAAAGAACCAGCTCTTGGTTTTGTTGCTCTTTTTTTTGTTGTTGTTATTGTTGTTTTTTGGTCTCAATGTCATTTATCTCTGCTCTGAGCTTTATTATTTCCTTCCTTCTGCTTACACTGGGCTTTTCTTGTTGCCCTCTTTCTAGCTCTTTGAATTGTAGGATTAAGAATTCATTACCATTGTTTCTTATTTGTTGCAGTAGGCTTGGAGAGCTCTGAACTTCCCTCTCCAGACTGCTTTTGCTGTGTCCTCTAGATTTTGGATCATTGTATTTTCATTGTCATTTGTTGCCATGATATTTTTTATTTCTTCTTTGATCTCTCTGGTAACCCAGTCATTGTTTAATAGCGTGTTGTTTAGTCTCCATGTGTTTGATTTTTTTTGTATTGTTTTGATTGTAGTTGATTTCCAGTTTTATGCCACTGTGATCTGAGAACATGCCTGATATGATTTCTATCTTCTTAAATTTGAAGAGACTTTACCTATACACCACATATGATCTATCTTTGAAAATGACCCATGTGCACTTGAGAAACATGTAAATTTTGTGGCTTTGGGCTGAAATATTCTGAAGATGTCAATTAATTCCATCCGGTCTAATGACTCATTTAGGATTGATGTTTCTTTGTTGATTTTTTGTTTAGAAGATTTGTCTAATGGAGATAGTGGGGTATTAAAGTCTCCTACTATGATGGTATTGCTGTCAATCTCTCCCTTGCTATCTTCCAGGAGTTTTTGGTTATATATTTGGGTGCTCCTGTATTGGGTGTGATTATGTTTACCAGCGTTATTTCTTCTTGTTGGATTGCTCCCTTTAGTATTATGAAGTGGCCTTCCTTATCTCTTGTTATGTCCTTCCCTTTGAGATCTAATTTGTGAGATATAAGTAATACTACCCCAGCTTTATTTTTCATTTCCATTCGCCTAAAAAACCTTTTTCCACTCCTTCCCCCTCAGTCTGTGTGCATCTTTTTTCTCAGGTTTGTTTCTTGTAGACAGCAGATATATGGGACATGTTTTCTTCTCCAATCCATTACCCTGTCTTTCGATTGGGGCATTTAATCCATTTACATTTAAAGTTATTATTGATAGGTACTTATTTGTCGTCATTTTTATCCTTTACCCCTGTGTTCCTTCTTCACTTCCTATTCTGTTTTTTTCTTTCTTTCTTTCTTTCTTTTTCTTTCTTTCTTTCTCTTTTCTTTTCTTTTTTTATAGCAGACCCTTTAGCATTTCTTGCATTGCTGGTTTGGTAGTAATAAATACCCTTAGTCTTCTTTTTTTGTCTATAAATATCCTGATTTCACCTTCAATTTTGATTGGTAGCCTTGCTGGGTACAATATTCTTGGATTCAGACCCTTCCTTTACATGACTTTTTTATTTCATCCCATTCTCTCTGGCCTGATGAGTTTCTGCTGAGAAATCAGTCCCTAGTCTGATGGAGATTCCTTTGTAGGTAACTTTCTATCTCCCTCTGGCCACTTTCAAGATTCTTATTTTGTCATTGGTGTTAGCCAATTTAATTATAATGTGCCTTAGCGTCGGTCTTTTAGGGTTCATTTTGCTTGGGACTCTGTGAGCTTCTTGGATTTGTGTGGATTTTTCTTCCCTATATCAGGGAAGTTTTCTGTCATTTCTCCAAACAGAGTTTCTATTCCTTGCTCAGTTTCCTCTCCTTCTGGTACCCCTATTATGCAGATGTTGTTTTGTTTCATGGTATCCCAAAGTTCTCTTAGGCTCTCCTCCTGCTTTTTAATTTATTTTTCTAGAAGCTCTTTGACTTATGTATTTTTACTACCTTGTCTTCTAGCTCACTGATGTGGTCCTCTGCTTCTTTTAGTCTATTCTTAATGCTTTCTATAGAGTTCTTTATAGCAGCAATGCCATTTTCATTTCTTCTTGGTTCTTCTTCATTTCCTTTTGATTCTTACTTGTATTGTCAAATTTGTCTTCCATTCTTTTCAGCCACCTTATGACAATTTCTCTGAATTCTTTTTCTAGGAGGTTGCTTGCCTCCTTTTTGTTTACTTCCTTTTCTGGTGAAGCCTGCTTTTCTTTCATATACGGGTTATTTCTTTGTCTCCCCATGGTCTCTTTTCTCCAGGTGTCAGGTTATGTAGTTCTCTCTCTCTTGAATTTATTTAAAGGCACAAAATACAACACAACCAGATGCAACACACAAGTCACTGAACATAAATGTATTCATGATATTAGTAACCCCAAATAAAGGTGACCACCAGAGAAAGGCAAATTAGAGGATAGGAGAGAAAGAAGAAGAGAAAAAATAAGAAAAAAGTGCAAAAATGAAATTGGAAAAAGGAAAAAGGAAAAAAGAGAGAAAATAAAGAGAATAAGAAAGAAGAGGGGAGCAAACTATATATAGTGTGATAATACTCCAATAGAACAGCCACTAATCCCAACAAATGCCAGCAACAAGTACCTGGAGATTAATACAAACTACAAACAATAACTAATATCAAGCAAAGCCAGGGAAAACAGAAGTAAAAAACAAACAAAAAGAAAAAGAATAATTAAAACAACCTCACAAACAAACATAAAAATGATATAATCAGCAATAAAGTAAACAACAACAAAAGTACAGAGAGAAAAAGAATTTTTTGGATAGTGAGGCCAGAGGAGATAGAGGTATGTATGGACTTGGAGCAGGGGATTGGAAATTAGGTATATAAGTAGGGTGAAATTTTAACAGGGGTAAAAAGAAAAAATAGGAAAAATCTAAAATAGGAAAAGGATAAGAGAAACAGGAAAGCAAAAGGGGAAAAGTTAGGAAGAGAGTGATGGCATAAAGGTAAGTTGAGATAGAGTAAAATGGTGCTAAAGGAAAGACAAAAATAGAATGTAGAACATTAATCCCAAAGTAAAATAAAGAGAAAATAAAATGACACTTTTTAAAAAAAAAAGGTAAAATAGGAGTAATAATACTAATTGAAAATAAAAATGTAATAATTAAAAACGTAAAATCAAGTGAGGAAAAAAAATTAGTTTCTTAAGTAAAAGATGAAAAAAATAAAAGTAAAAATGTGCAGTAGTGAAGGTCATTCACTTCCTCTACTGTTCTGTTTGACACTCCTGTGTCCTAGTCAGGATAGTATTGCAGTTCCCTGCATTCCACTGCTCCAAAGTGTTGTAAGCACAGACCTGATTTTTAAGCAGGCAGTGTGTCTTAATTTCTTGTATTTCTTTATTTGTGTTTACACAAGAGTCAATTTGTGATTCAACCCCTGGGTAGCAGTGTTTCTGGATAGACCTCCAGGTCTATAGGTCATCTCTAGCTAGTGTTTAGATCCTGCTTTCCCTGTGGCAGTCAATACCGGTTTGTAGAAGCGGGTTGCCTCAGAGCTGGTTCTCTGATGGTTATTCCCTGCTCTGATCCCCAGGTTCCAGAAAATCAACTTTCCCCTGCATTCTCTTAGGGTGTCCCCAGTTGGATGAGCCTATATATTGGGCTTAGTAATTAGAAGGAAAAATTTAAAGAGGAAAAAGAAAAAAAGAAAAAGAGCCAGCATAAGTGTGTGAACTCCAGGGCTGCGTGCAAGTCTGTGCAGTTTTTTTCCCCCTTGGGTCTAAGCAGCCGGTACACTTTTAAAATTTTAGGCTGTCCTTTTGCGTCAGATCAAAATGGGTTGCTTTTTAGAGTTTCCTTCTGTTAGCAGCCCTGAGGACCCCCTTCCACATTCATGGATCACACCAGCCCCAACAGCCGTGGATTTTTCTAGGCGCAGACTTCCCCTAGTCCTCCAGCTCCCGCAGTGAGCACATTTCTCTCTCCTGCCGGGAGCAGAGACCTCACCTTATCCCAGATGAAATCTGACCTTTCTGTGGTGGAGTGTAGAGCTCCTCTAAATCTGTGTATTTGCGCCAATTGGGGACCGGTGTTCTGTGGTTTGGAGCTGTTCGGTGGGTGCTGTAGTTGTAGATTTTCAGGCTTCCTATAACATCCACTTTCCCCTTTAAGATGGCACCATCTCCGCATCTGAGCCAGTCACTCTGGGAGAGAACCCAGCAACAGTGGGGGTTTCCTGGTAAGGGGAGCCTCGTCCTGGAGTCCCCCACAGTCTCCTGGAGTATCACTGTCCCTCAAATCACCAACAAACACTCTCATGTAACCCTCAGCTGTTCTATCTGCTCCGGGACAAGGCTCAGGACAAGTCTGTCTGTTCTGCTGCCATTTTTTTTCACTCCTGACATAATCTATTTCTAATTGTTACATTGGCTCTCTTCAATGCTGTGCCCTAATTGGATAGAATTGTTCATAAGTAAAGTAATTAAATACTTAAAAGGTAGTGTGAACTTTTTAGCAGAAGGATTAGGAGTATTATTTGTGCCAAACAGCTTAGGCTCAAATATTAGCTCTGGTACTTAACATGTATAAACCTTGGGCATTTACCTAACTTTTCTGGGCTTAGTTTTCTTACCTGTAAAATGGGGCTGCTAAGCCGAACTCTTGCACAAACTAAGGATCTAACAAATCTCAAAATTATTAAAGTGTTTTATTTTATAACTTACTATTATCAATAATTTTTCTAAATAGGCACTTGATTCTCCCATTTACACTAAGATAAAAGGAATGAGTCACCCAGCATTGAGCCCACTGGCAGCACTTTATACTGTTTTCTAAGCCTTGGCAGTATATTCATTTCTCTTTAATAATGACAGTAGCACTTTCTTCAATAGCCAGCTAGCATGTTAGACCTTCATTTTCTTTATATAAAACTCTTTTATCACAACTTCACATATTCATCTGATTCAGTCTCTGTGTGACTGACAACGTGAAATCTCTTTGACCTTGATGAAACTATAGGAGAAGGGATGGAAATTTAACAGGATCCCACAGACAACCTCCGTTCCCCCTTCCAATTGGGGTGTGTATCTTGAAGATAAATGTAAGGAAGCATTATTTCAGGCTGATTCCTATGGAGAGTTTCATGTGAACTCAAGAGCCAATTAAACGTGCATAACATGTAACAAAAACTCTCAATTATAAATATACTAGAGGCCTAGTGTACAAAATTCATGCACTGGGTGGTTGTCCCTCAGCCCAGCCTACCCCCTCTCACTGTATAGGAGAACTCAAAGGATTTCCTAATGAAGGCTTAGGCCTGCTCCCCACAGTAGGAGTGGTGGTAGTGGCCTCGGGGCTGAGCAGCACCGGGGCTGGGACCGTGGCCACTCAGAGCCCGCCCCCAGCCCTGGTGTGTGGTGTGTGTCTGCTGGGGCTGGGGGTGTGCTCTGAGCTGGTCATGATGCAGCCTCCTAAGCTGGTTGTGATGCCCCGGCCTAATTTGCATATTTCTCTCTTATTATACAGGATATAGGATATTGAAGAAAAGCTGATGAATAAAATATAACAAAAAAAAAAAAACAGATGGTGACAGAGGTAGGAGAATAAATAACCTAATCACCACTGAACTCATAGAGCAAGTCAGCTATATGCTTCCTAAAATATGGAATTTTGGAGGAAAGAAATAAAGATTAACATTAAACCAAAGTTATGAATTTGATTAAGCTCCAGTTTTACAATTCCAGATTATCCCATGTTTTTGTGGTCTGTGTTTATAAACTTATGACAGCCTATCATGAATAGAGGCATAAACAAGGAAGAAAAAAATATTTCCCATGATATACTAAGTCCAAGAAAAAAAAAAAGGAAAAAAGAAAATGCAATTCTCTTGGAATACAAAAAAAGCATAATTTTTCAATTATAATAAGTAGTTGTTCCCCAGCAATTATTATATAATTGTAAATCTTTCAGCTGAAGACAAAAGTTACAGATGAATCATGCCATCATTAGGTAGCTATTCGGTAATTCAGACTTAGATTCCAAAAGCATTTATTCTATGTCAATTGCTGTGCTAGACACTCCTCATGTTATCTCACTTATTTCTCACAAATACATATAGAGAAAATATAATTGTCAGCTTTTATCCTATGAGAAAACTGATGCTCAGAGAAGTTAATTCACTTGTGCTTAGTGGCACAGCTTAAAATGGCAGCTCTGAGACTCACACACGGATGTCAAGTGATCTGACAGACAGACGTTGAACTATCATGGAAGAAAAATGAATACCAGAGAGCTGGAGGCCAGGATACATGATTAAAGAAAAGAGGTTATAGACAGAAATAAGGTTATCAGATTTAAAACAAAATTCTCAGAGAACAGAAGGAGGATTAAAAGGGTTCCTACTCCTGAAAAAACTAGCCAATATTTCACCACTTATCTTGCTCTGCTGCCTCAACTTATTATCCCGCTCCTAAGTGTGGGTAACCCCCAGGCTCCACTCAGATCCTCCCTTTCCTTCTTTCTCAGGGATATCATCTACTTTATAGGCCACCTCTGTGCAAACAATTCCCAGGTTGATGCCTCTGTCTTTGACCCCACTCAAGAGCTCCAATCACAGCTTTTTAAAAGGTGGCTGGATGTTTTCACCAGGATATTATAACCTACTCTCAATCATCTGTAAGAAATGTCTTTTAGAACTGAAAACTACCATAAGTTATTTTGGTATAGGTTATGATTCAAAATTATAAAGATGCTACAATATTGAAAAAAATTAGAAGCACCGTAAAATAAAATTCCTGAGCTCTGATCCTATATAATAAAATTCTAACATGCAAATCGACCAAATGGCAGAATGACCGGTCGTTATAACGTGCACTCACCACCAGGGGGCAGATGCTTGATGCAGGAGCTGCCCCCAGACTGCAGGCCCCAGGCCAGCCACCCTGCTCATCATCCCCAGAGGGAGGCAACTAGCAGCAGGGGGCAGGGCTGGCAAGTGGGTAGCACTAAGGACAGCCAAGATGGGTGCCATCAGGGGTCTCTGATCGCTCCACCGGTCACCCAATAGATTGGCCTAGGGACCCTACCCATTTGTGAATTTTGTGCACCAGGCCTCTAGTTTCTTATAAATTTGGTGGTAGCAAAGCAGAACTTGGGAGTCTTCTTTCATTTGCAATCATTGTTCCTCATGGACTCATCCTATCTAATAAGAGAGTAATATGCAAATTGACCATACCTCCGCTACACCCAGAAGCCATGCCCACCAGCCAGTCAGAGCGAGTATGCAAATTAACCCAACCAAGATGGCTATGGCCACAGAGAGAGCAGGAGGAAGGCTTGGGTTGTCCCTGGTGATGGAGGAAGCCAAGATTTCCACAAACCCTGGCCGGCCTAGGCCTCCGCTTAAGCAACAAAGTTTCGATGGCTGTGTGAGCAGAAGCCTTGGCTCCGCTCCCGGCTACAAAGTTTCAATTGTAGAAGATAAATAAATCCCAGATACCATGGCCTCCGCTTGGGTTGGCAGGGTGTGTGGCCAGTCTGCAAACCAACACAGGCTCCTTGCTCAGGCCACCCCACACCCCAAGGGAACCCCCACCCTTATCCAGGACACCCTTCAAAGCAAAGCAGCTGGCCCCCATCCATGCACTAGGCCTCTATCCTATCTAATAAAAGAATAATATGCAAAGTGACCATCACTCCAACACACAA
>JAAGEH010000043.1:18102928-18390062 GCA_011751065.1 Lasiurus cinereus | reverse complement strand
TTTTTTACTTTGATTTAATGTCTAGATTATCAAATCATAACAGAAATTGATCTCATTAAATTATTGAGATTTATTTTATTTTATTTTCTAATTCTTCTTCTATTGTTCACTTAAAATTTCTGGTTGGCCCCAGAAACAGAGAACTTTGTTTAATCAATTGACCTATATTGTAATATATAAAATTGATCTTAATATGCATTCCAACATTTGGTCTCACATGATATAACCCTTTCTCAACAGGGAAAACACAGCAAATTTTATTTCTGACAAATATTGGTTTCATTTCAGTTGTTGCCTTGGCTATTGACCATTGAGGTAACAAAAATGGAAAATGCCAGCAAACATGAAAGGAGTTCAATGCTTTAAGAACTAAGAAGTACTGTTTGTAAGTTATTGCCAAACTCCATCCAACCACTGATATATGTGCAGATTTTAAATAGTCATGTGGTTTACTACAAGTCCTATTTTAAACTTGAAAAATGCAATCCTACCTAATAAAAGAGTAATATGCAAACTGACTGTACCTCTGCTACACTCACAAGCCATGTCCACAAGCCACACCCACAAGCCAATCAGGAGCAAATATGCAAATAAACCCAACCAAGATGGCTGTGGCCAAGGAGAGCAGGAGGGAGGCTTGGGTTTCCCTGCCGATGGAGGAAGCCAAGCTTTCCACCTGCCCTTGCCGGCCTAGGTTCTACTCAAGGCTACAAAGTTTCATTTATAGAAGATAAACACCAGATACAAGGGCCTCCACTTGGGTCACCAGGAGGCATGGTCGGCCTACAAACCACCACAGGCCCCTTGCCCAGGCCACCCCACACCCCAAGGGAACCCCCACCCTGATCCAGGAAATCCTTCAGGGCAAACAGCTGGCCCCCACCCATGCACCAGGCCTCTATCCTATCTAATAAAAGTAATATACAGATTGACCATAATTCCAACACACAAGATGGCTGACCCATGTGGTCAAAGATCCTGCCCCCATGTGGACACAAGATGGCCACTACAAGATGGCCAGCAGGAAAGGGCAGTTGGGGGTGACCAGGTTTTCAGGGAAGGGAAGTTGGGAGGGACCAGGCATGCAAGGGAAGGAAGTGGTGGGCAATCAGGCCAGCAGGGAGGGCAGTTAGGGGTGACAAGGCTGGCAGAGGAGAGAAGTTGGGAATGACCAGACCTGCATGGAAGGGCAGTTGGGAGGACCCAGGCCTGCAGGAGAGGGCAGTTAGGGACAAACAGGCTGGCAGGGAGCATAGGCATCAATCAGGCTTTCAGGGAAGTGGTTAGGAGGTGATCAGGCTGGCAGGCAGAAGTGGTTAGGAGCAATCAGGAAGGCAGGCAGGCAAGCAATTGGGAGCCAGCAGTCCTGGATAGTGAGAGGGATGTCCGACTGCCCGTTTTGCAAAGCCTGGACTGATTGTATATATATATATTGCCTAAGCAACTTTTACAGTAAAATGACTAAAACGATCAAGACAACCATCACTATGACACACACTGAGCAGGCAAATAGGTGAATGGTTAGGAGTGAGCAGGCAGGCATGTGAGCAATTAGGGGTTAGCAGGCAGGCAGGCAGGGATCAGGCCTACACTGGCAGTCAAACATGCCCTGAGGGGTCTCAGATTGTGAGAGGGATGTCTGACTGCTGGATGTCTGACTGCAGAGATCAGGCCTAAACCAGCACTTGGACATCCCCCAAGTGGTCCCAAATTGGGAGAGGCACAGGCTGGGCTGAGGCCCCCCTGCCCCTGTGCACAAATTTTGTGCACTGGTCCTCTAGTTAATATATAAAATTGGGCTGAAACCATGAAAATGGGACAATCATTCCAGGCTTTGCAGAACTTTTAAGTAGAGCTTTCAAACTTAACTGACTACTGTGAGGTACTGTGCATTTTAAAGGACAGTGGCAATAATTTCATTCAGGAAAATTTTCCATCTCTCCTCCCCATCCTTGCTGACTTGGAACATTGCTCTAATGAGGCTATTACTAAGTTCTAAGACCCAGCTGTACTTTTCACCTGGGCTGTGGCTTGTACTTCACCCATTGATTTCTATATGGGGTTTTTTGTTGTTTTTATAAGTTGATGTGTTAGAAAGATGGAGAGAACAAAGACTGGAGGAAATATAACAATCTTTGATAAGTGTGCCCCTCACCACCCAAATACTCATGTGTGTGTTCTTTACACATATAACACACTCCCTCCATCCCCAAAAGAGGCAAGGCCAAAGTCCTAGCCAGTGACTGCATCTGAACCAAGGTATCTAGGTCATTTCTCATGCTCTTCTCCAGGTATGAATAGCTTTGCTTTTTTTCTTTTTAATTTATTTTTTAATTTAAATACAGGTGGTATACAACCTCATATTGATTATATTCAATTCAGGTGGACATGTTTATACCCCACTAATTCTAATAATCATGTCACCATGTATTATCACATTACTGTTGACTATTCTGTGGAATCTTCTTGACCCATGATAGACATATGGTAGGCACCTTGGTTCTCAACACCTGTAGATTTCACAGTTCATACAGTGGGGACTTTCCTATTTATCCTTTATTCACTGACAGGCCGGTGCATTTTGCTTTCAGGATGTTACAATGCTTCCCCAACCCCTTTCTGCATTCTCTCCAATATACAGGTATCCTATCTAATAAAAGAGTAATATGCAAATTAACCATCACTCTGCTACACCCACAAGCCATGCCCACCAGCCAATCAGGGGCAAGTATGCAAATTAACCCCCCAAGATGCCTGCGGCCATGAAGCAATCAGGAGGGAAGCTTTGGATTCCCAGCGATGGAGGAAGCCAAGCTTTCCACACACTCTGGCAGGCCCAGGCCTCCACTCAAGGCTATAAAGTTTCAATTATAGAAGATAAATAAATCCCAACAGAAATGGCTGCCACCACGGAGCAAGTAAGAGGCTCCACTCCAGGCTACAAAGCTTCAATTGTAGAAGATAAATAAATTACAGATACAAGGGCCTCTGCTTTGGGTCACTGGAGGGTGTGGCTGGCCTGCAAACCACCACAGGCCTGTAGCACAGGCCACCCCATGCCCCAAGGGAACCCCCACCCTGATTTGGGACACCCTTCAGGGCAAACCAGCTGGCCCCCACCCATGCACCAGGCCTCTATCCTATCTAATAAAAGATGGCCATCAGGGGAGGGCAGTTAAAAGGGACCAGGCCTGCAGAGGAGGGCAGTTAATGGTGATCAGGCCTGCAGGGGAGGGCAGTTAGGGGCAAACAGGCTAGCAGGGGAGCAGTTAGTCACCCATCAGGCTGGCATGGGAGTGGTTAAAGGGTGATCAGAAGCGGTTAGGGCAATCAGGAAGGTAGGCAGGTGAGCAGTTGGGAGCCAGCAGTCCTGGATTGTGAGAGGGATGTCCGACTGCCCCTTTAGGCGTGATCCCAGTCACCCCCAACTTCCCTCCTCTGCTAACCCAGTGGGATCGGGCCTGAAAGGGCAGTTGGAATCCCTCAAGGGGTCCCAGATTGGAGAGGGTGCAGGCTGGGCTAAGGGGCACCCCCTGCCATTGTGCACGAATTTCATGCACCAGGCTTCTAGTATCCTAATAAGCACATATACCCTGCCCATTCTTTGGGGCTCACGTGCATATGGCATGACTGCCCAGGAAATCTCATTAACTAAGGCTTAAGTTCCAGTTGTGTTCAACTAGTAGAAAAAGTCAGTGTTCTTTTCTGCTTGATTTTAGATGTTGGGGGAGAGGTTGCTTTGGAGATTATATTATACCCAAATGAGCCCATGATATTCTGCTCCTCTAATTAAATGAGTCTTACTAATAACAGGATTCTATTAGTCACCATCTCTCACTAAGAGATATTTATCACATTGATTTTCCTTTGAGCCAGTCTCTGTTAGTGCCATTAGGTAGGGAATTTGGCAATGGGAGGTCTCAGTTAGTCCTCAGTGGTGATGGCAAAAATTCTAATCCTAAGCAAGCTTGCATGCTTTGTTGTTTCCTACAAGGAAACCAAAATAGAAATGTACTTGGTGGGAGGCTGACCTGGTGGGTGCTAATAAAGCAGAGGGAAGTCATGGACATGATATGTGAATAAAAATACATGGCTTTTTTTTTTCTTAAGGGGCGAGGAAGTTCAAATTAGATTTCTTCTTTACTTATCCTTTGTAAAATATCGTGTTTCTTATGAAAAGATTTCTTTTCCACATGAAAACTGACATTCTCCTGCTCTGATATTGCAGTTACAAAAATTCTGTTCTGATCTGAGAAAAACATTCTACTTCAGTCCAGAACTGAGCTTTCTAAATCATGTGAATCATCCCACAGTAGCTTGCAACTCTGTGGGCGCTTGAAAAAATTAAATACACACACACACACACACACACACACACACACACACACACACACACACCAACTTTGTTGACTAATGCGCCTCCGGCAAAAAGACGACTTAGTAATTATCTTCTCCCTTTTAAGAGTAGAACAACAGTTACCCTTTGTAGATCCATCGCACCTAAGTTTAAAAGATTCTCCAAGCAACTTGAAAATGTATTATAATTCTATTCAGAAATAAATGTAATTGTGATCCCACTTCATAGGTATTACAATGAGACAGAGGGAAGAGAAGACATTGCAAGTCATTCAAACATAACAACTCATATTTACTGAATATTTAATATGTGCCAAGCACTATTCTAGATATTTTATGTACAAAGCTCACCTAACCCATATCACAATCCTATGAAGCTAGTACTATTATTAGCCACATTTTACAGATGCACAAGCAGGTATAAAAGCAGTCAGACAGCTTAAGGTGACACAAACAACATGTGGTATGGTTGGGATATAGACCCAGGTAGCCTGAGTCTATCGTCAATATTCTTTAACACTACACTTGAACTTCTTCTCCAGCCTTATTGAGATATTACTGACAAAAAAATTATAAAATATTTAAAGTGTACAATGTGACGACAGGCTTTTTGAGGGGATTCCCACAATCAAGTTAATTAACATCAACCATATAGTTATCTTTTTTTTATAAGAACACTTACGATCTATTCTTGTAGCCAATTTCAAGTATGCAATACAGTATTAATTATAGTCACCATGCTGTAATTACATTATCTTATAACTAAACATGTGAATCCTTTGACCTACATCTCCCCATTTCCTTCGTCCTCAGCCCATGGCAACTCATTCTACTCTGTTTCTTTGGGTTTAACTTTTTTTTTTTAGATATCACATATATAATTCAATGATTCCATACAGTATTTGTCTTTGTCTGGTTTATTTCATTTAGCATAATGCCCACTGGGTACATTGATGTCATAAATGGCAGGAATTTCTTATCCCTTATATTTTTTTATGGCTGAATAATATTCGTGTGTGTGTGTGTGTGTGTGTGTGTGTGTGTGTGTGGCATTTTCTTTACTCATTCATCCATCAACAGACACTTAGGTTGTTTTCATAATGTAGTTATAACGAATAATGCTGTTATGAACATAGAGTACACATATCTCTTTGAGATAGTGATTTCAGTCCCAGAAGTGGGATTGCTGGATCATATGTTAGTTCTATTTTTAGTTTTTTGAGGAACCTGTTTTCCATAATGGTTGTGCCAATTTACATCTCTATCAAGAGTGCACAAGGTTCCCTCGCCTCTACATCCTTGCCAATATTTTGTTATCTTGTTTTGAAAATAGACATCCTAACAAGTATGAGGTGATATCTCATTGTAGTTTTGATTTGCATTTTCATGATGACTACTAATGTTGAATATATTTTCATATAGCTATTGGCCATCTATATGTCTTCTATGAAAAAGAAAGGACCTTCTTTGAAAAGGTCCTTTGCCTATTTTCAATTGGACTCTTTGTTTTCGGGTTTCATTTTGTTTTGATTTTGCTATCAGATGTAAGAGTTGCTCACATATTTTGGATACTAAGCCCTTCCAGGATATGGAGTTTGAAATACTTTCTTCCATTCCATAGGATGCCTTTCACGTTATTTTGTTTCCTTTTCTATGAGGGACTTTTTAGTTTGCTGTATTCCCACTTATTTAATTTTGCTTTTGTCACCTGTGCTTTTGGTGACATATCAAAAAATCATGTGTCAATCAATGTTAAGGAGCTTCCTTCCCTCCTTCTCTTTTTAGGTGTTTTACAGTTTCAGGTTCTATGTTTAAGTCTTTAATCCACATTAAGCTTATTTTTGTGTAAGATAAAGGTCCAATTTCTTTATTTTCATGTGGATATCCAGTTTTTTAAGACTATCCTTTCCCTCTTGTGTATTCTTGGCGCTTTTATAAAAATTAGTTGACCACCCTAACCAGTTTGGCTCAATGGATAGAGCGTCAACCTGCGGACTCAAGGATCCCAGGTTCGATTCCAGTCAGGCATATCCCCAGTAGGAAGTGTGCAGGAGGCAGCTGATCAATGTTTCTCTCTCATCGATGTTTCTAACTCTCTATCCCTCTCATCTTCCTCTCTGTAAAAAAATCAATAAAATATATTTATAAATAAATAAATAAATATAAAAATTAGTTGACCATATATGTGTAAGCTTATTTCTTGGCTCTTTATTCTGTTCCATTGATCTATGTAACTGCTTTTATGACAGTACCATATTGTTTTGATAGCCATAGCTTTGTAATATAGTATGAAATCAAAAAGTATGATATCTCCAGCTCTGCTCTTCTTGATCAATTTCTTTAGGCATTTGGGGGGGCCTTTGATAGTTTCATCCAAATTTTAAACTTATTATTTCTATTTCTGTAAAAAAAAAGTCATTGGAATTTTGATAGGAATTTCATTGAATCTGTAGATCCCTTTGGATAGTATGGATGTTTTAATAATATTAATTTTTCCAATCCATGGGATTTTTTCCATTAATGTGTCTTCAATCTCTTTCATTGATGTTTTACAGTTTTCAGTATACATAAAGATCTTTCACATCCTTGGTTAAATTTATTCATAAATATTTTATTCTTTTTGTTGCTATTATAAATGAGACTATTTTTGGAGGGAGAGATAGTTCATTGTTATCATGATGCATTTTTTATACATTATATAGTGAAACTGCATCACTTGCCTAAATGGAATCCAGCTGTAATGTTCATTTACTATGTAACCTTAGCAACATACTTAACCTCGTTTTGTTTCAGTTTCCTCATCTCTAAAACAGGAGTATAATAACATCTATCTCACAGGTGCAGAGGGAGGTTGTATAAGTATTAAATTGATATACTACAAAAAAAACTTGGAATAATTCCTTGTAAAAGTAATATATGTGAATTTTTAGTCAGGTATGCTAACTTTTACATGCAGAAAAGATTATTTTGTCCATTTTATAGATAAAAGAACTGTGTTCTCAAGTTAAATGACTTGTCTATTGAGCTGGAATCTAAACTCAATGATTTCCTTATCACGACACCAGCTTGTATTATGGAAAAATGTAGGCTTTACTGGATTCTAATGAAGTTGGAGAATTATAGAAAAGGGTTCTAAATTAGGTGTCTATCTGTAGACTTTCAAGTTTCTAAACTCGTCCTATACCATTCAAAGAGTATAAAAATGTGTCCTAGTATATTTTTCTAGAAAGGGATACATAGCTTTCATTAGATTGATGAAAGAGATCCAAAACTCATAAACACTAGGGGCCACTGATTGTCAGAATAGCAAAACATTTACACTCTCAACTTTTTTTTTTAAATATATTTTATTGATTTTTTACAGAGAGGAAGGGAGAGGGATAGAGCGTTAGAAACATCGATGAGAGAGAGAGACATCAATCAGCTGGCTCCTGCATGCCCCCTGCTGGGGATGTGACCACAACCAAGGTACATGCCCTTGACCGGAATCGAACCTGAGACCCTTCAGTCTGCAGGCTGATGCTCTATCCACTGAGCCAAACTGGTTTCGGCCGCCCTCAACTTTTGAATATCCTGAATTCAAATCATTTCTGAGATTAGATTATAAAAGACAGAAGTTTATGTCCTGAAATTTCTCTCTCTTTCTTGGACTGCTCACTGTGGGGAAGGTCACCTGCCATATTGTCAGGCAGCCCTGTGGAAGGGTTCATGTGAAAAGACACTGAGGGAGGACTCTGGCCAAGAGACAGCAAGGAAGTGAGGCCTACAATCTAACAGTACTGAGAAATAGAGTCCCACATCAGTATGCTTGAAAGTAACTCTTTTTCTAATCAGGTTTTCAGATGAGACTTTAGAATCAGCAACCTCACAAGAGAATGTAACCCAGAGAACTTAAGCTGGGCACAGATTCGTGATTCACAGAAACTGTGATATAAAAACACAATAGTTATTGTTTTAATCCACTAAGCAATATATACCTAGAACATATAGAAATATTTTATAGATGTTATCTCTACTTAAAACTACCCTATGATGTGTATTGTTGTACTGATTTACAGAGGAAACCTAAAGAAATCAAATGAATAACTCAAACTGGCAGTGTTTTTTGCCTAACTCCAAAGCCCAGGCTCTTCCTTGGCTATGATAATAATTTCTTTTTTTAAATTAAGGTACAGTTGACATATAACATTATAATAGTTTCAGGTGTACAATATAGTGACTTGACATTGATATACTTTAGGAAGTGATCAGCATATTAAGTTTAGTAACCATCTGTCACCATGCAAAGTTATCATACTACTAGAGGCCCAGTGCAGAAAATTCATGCATGGGTAGGGTCCCTAGGCCTGGCCAGTGATCAGGTCTGATTGGGGCCTTTGGCTGCTGGCTGCTACCCAGCTATCTCCTTCCCTAGCCACCAGCTATCTCCTGGGGCCTTCCTTCATTCTGTGCTGCCCCCCCCCCCCCCCCCAGCAGTCAGCACAAATCATAGGGAGCGATGGAACTCATGGCCTCTGGGTCGAACTCCTGAGGGGATAATTTGTATATTAGCCTATTGTATATATAGATTATTGACTATACTCACTGTGCCATACATTTTGTCCCCTTGACATAAATAACTGAAAGTTTGTACCTCTGAATGCCCTCCCCTCTGGAAGCCATCAGTTGGTTCTCTTTGTTAATTCATTTTTGAGATTACTTTTGATTCTGTATAGGTGTTTCTAAATGAATCTTTATTGCTGAAAGCATTACAAATGTCCTCATTTTTCCCAGTGACCTTCTGATTCTGTGTAGGTTTTCTTTTTAATAATTAAAATAAGAATTACTGAAGTTATTCAGAAATGGTCTTAAATCTATTTTTGAAAGGTATTACTGGCCTTTATTTTAACCAGAACTCAGAAGTCTGAATAAATCTAACAGTCCTGAGAAATAGAGTCCCACATCAGTATGCTTGAAAGTAACTCTTTTTCTAATCAGGTTTTCAGATGAGAACATAACAAAACACTAGGTTTTGCCAACATTATACTGTAGGGAATATTAATTTAAATATGAGTGATTTTTAAAAGGGCTATGTTCTAAAAATAGATATCAATAGTAATGTAGAGGGTTCTTATGAAGAGCCCAGAAGAATCTCCACAATATGGATTGGTACCTATTTTTAGAAGAAAGCACATTTAAAAGTCAATCATATTTAAATTAATTAATGGCTTTAAGAAATAAAAATTGTTATCCATTGCCCATTGATTCCCACCCTCACATAAAATTTCCCTCAATAAGCCAGTGGTGGAATCCAAGCACTGCAGAAAGGAGGGAAGCTGCGGAGAAGCAAGCAAGCAGGGTGAAGAGAAGGGAGGGAAGCAAGCAGGGTGGGAATCAGGTGGGGCTGTGGAGAAGGGAGGGAAGCAGGTAGGGCAGCAGAGATAGGAGAGAAGCAGGCAGGGCAGTGGAGACCATTGCAGGAAGCCCTATTCTTGCAGGAATCATCCTGAATATGCCTCTAGTCCTATCTAATAAAAGAGTAATATGCAAATTGACCATCACTCCAACACACAAGATGACTGCTCCCATGTGGTCAAAAAATCCTGCCCCCATGTGGACACAAGATGGCCACCACAAGATGGCCAGCAGGGGAGGACAGTTGGCAAGGACCAGGTCTGCAAGGAAAGGCAGTTGGGGGTGATCAAGCCTGCAGGGGAGGGCAGTTAGGAGTGACCAGGCCCACAGGATAGGTCAGTTAGGGGCAAACAGGCTGGCAGGAGAGCAGTTAGACATCAATCAGGCTGGCAGGGGAGTGGTTAGGGGGTGATCAGGCTGGCAGGCAGAAGTGGTTAGGGGCATCAGGAAGGCAAGCAGGTGAGCAGTTGGGAGCCAGCAGTCCTGGATTGTGAGAGGGATGGCCTACTGCCCGTTTAGGCCCAATCCTGGATCAGGCCTAAACGGGCAGTTGGACATCTCTCAAGGAGTCCCAGATTAGAAAGGGAGCAAGCTGTGCTGAAGGACACACTCCCTCCCCCCCCCCTATGCACTGGGCCTCTAGTCTATACTAATAAAAGGGTAATATGCTAATTAGACTGGGTTGACTGTCCATCTTCCAGATGTCCGACCTTCTTTCAGACAAAGCTATGGCAGTGGGTGAGCAGAGGCAGTTAGGGGAAATCAGGCCGGCAGGGGAGGGCAATTGGGGGTGACCAGCCAGCAGGGGAGGGCAGTTAGGGGTGAGATCAGGCCTGCAGGGAAAGGCAGTCAGGGGCATTCAAGCAGGTAGAGGCAGTTAGGGTGATCAGACTAGTAGGGAAGGATAGTTAGGGGCAATCAGGCAGGCAGGCAGAAGGGTTAGGGGCAATCAGGCAGGCAGGAAGAGGCAGTTAGGGTGAACAGGCAGGCAGGCAATTGAGCAGTTAGGAGCCTGCAGTCCCAGATTACAAGAGAAATGTCTCTCTGCCTGTTTAGGTAGGATCAGGCCTAAACTGGCAGTCAGACATCCCCCAAGAGGTCACTGATTAGAGAAGGTGCAGACTGGGCTGAGGGAACCCTCCCCATGCATGAATTTCATGCACCCCAGGCCACTAGTATGTTATAAAAATAATTAAATGTATTTTTATGTTTCAGACACTCTATATTTCTTTTTATCTGTTTACCTATCTATTGATCTATTAATCATCTATACTAGAATCAATATTGAAACTATCCCTAATTTCCAAATAGACATTCTTGGAAATAAATGTTTCTTGGGTCACTGAGCCAGAAAAGAGTAATATAGTTTTTTAGAGGCTGAGCTATTTGGGTGTTTAAAGCATTATGAAAAAAAAATAAAGCATTATGAACATATAGTTAAAAATAAGTTAGAAATAAAATGTATACCCCAATCAATTTAGTAAGTAAATATTTTAAAAGAAATAAAAATCTAGTTTTCCATACTGTATATACTATAAAAGACTTTTAAATTTTAGTTTCGCCATTTTAATGATACATTGAAGGTCCATCCTGGTTGGCTTTAATCGGTGCACAGCTGAAGATTAAAATTGTGTGCATGTAGAGAGCATTCATCTTTATGGATATGGTGAATAAATGCTATGGTCGGTCATAAAAATTAGACTCAGAGAAGAATTGCCATTGATAATAGTGAAATTATCAAGACTGACTATCAATGTTGATTGCTTTTGCTATGCTGAACTCTTCACATTTCTTCAGATGAATCCAAACCAGGAATGGACATAATCATTGATACAATCTCAATCTTAACATTAAATTTTTAAAAATACACCCTACATCATACGGGTTAGAGTATTAGAAAGGGAAACAGACTTAGGATTAAGAGATAAGGCATTTTATTTTGTTTTGCCACATGTGACTTATAATGCAACTTTGGAAAAGTTGTCTTACCTCTCTGAGATTAATCTTCCTTATCTATAAAGATTGGTCTTTAATACCATTTCCAATACTAATGTTCCAGACTGAATAATTATGACCCAGTCAAAATTAAAATATTCAAAAAACCTCTAAAAAATATGGGTAGAGTACTCATTTAGAACACCCAATTAGCATTTATTTCAAATTACAAGGGATCCTCATTGTTCATACATTCTGTACTTATGAATTCGCCTACTCACTAAAATGCATTTGTGATCCCCAAATAAATACTTGCATTGCTTTCATGGGTATACATACTGTGGCAAAAAATGTGAGCCACACAACATATACATTCCCAGATGAGATCAAATATGGAAAAATTCTGTTTCAGTTTTCATACGGTAAACAGCGAACTTTTTGCAATCTATTCAGTGCCATGTTATTTGCATTGTTTAACTTTTTGTTCATTCTGCTATTTAACATGGCCCTCAAGTATAGGGCTAAAGTTTCTAAGTCCCAGAAGTCTGTGACATGACTTATGGAGAAAACACCTGTGTTGGATAAGGTTTATTTAGGCATGAGTTATGGTGCTGTTGGCCATGTGTTCAAAGCTAAGTCAAAAACATCTATTTAAAAAAGCATCTTTAAACAGAAATGCACAGAAACAAAGGTTATATATTGATTGGTTGGTGAAAACATAACCAGAGACTCATAGGAACCAGATGCTATATTTCCCCCTGAAAGCTTATAAAGATTTCTTCTTTCTAAAAATCATATCTATACATATAAAAAGCTAATATGCAAATCGTCCCCTTGGGAGTTCAACAGGGAGACTGGGAGTTTAATTGCTCTCTATGATGTGCTGACCACCAGGGGGTAGCATGGAATGAAAGAAGGCTGCTGGCTGGCAGCAGGCAGGCAGGGAAGGAAGGCCATGGCCAACAGCCAGAAGGAAGGCCCCAATCAGCCCTGATTGCTGGGCAGGTCTAGGGACCCTACCCATGCACAAATTTTGTGCACTAGGCCTCTAGTATTTAAATAAGTTCTTTAGTAAAGGTAAAATAATATTTGTTGTAGTAATATAACATAAGGTACAGCTAGATATTTAGTATTCCATAATTTCTTTTCTGTTAAGGATGCTCCTCTCTGCTATTACTAAATTTATTTCTCAACTTATTTTCACTTGAGTCGTATCTGAACAGTCCAAGATTGCACTTGATATTAGAACTCTTCAAAAACATTATTTGACAGGGTCGCTCCCTTTCTGTCACTCAATAAAACACTTACCTTCACTGAGTTTGCATGCAGCCTGCTCAATATTCTCTCTCTGGGAATGTGACGGCATCATTTTGACAGCATATCTGAACATCTTAATACGCTGGAGAACATGCCTAGGAAATGGATACAGGTATGAGAGCAATACAGTTCCAAAGAGTACACTTGCTTTTCCAATAAAAAAAATTGAAGTTCTGTGATCCGAATCATCTGTGGACAATTTGATAAACAGATACTGAAAAGGGTTAAAAAAAAAAAAAAGGAAAAAGGTTGCTCTTGCTATTTCACTCATTCATTAACAAGAGGTTGCTAGAAATATTACTTTTGACTTTTGCAAATATTGAAACTCATTTCAAACTAATACAGGCAATGGATTTTATAATAGCTAGAACTGCAAGTTAAATGGGAAGAAATAAACCCTATTTAACATAGAGCAATTTGTGGAATAATATATTAGGATATTCATTTGCATTTTTCTCATTGCTGTAAATAGTTTACACTTCTTTGTGTAAAGAAAGTAGCAATATTTTTGTCTTTATTTTTCCCAGAAATAGGAAAAACACACAAGCATACCCAAAAGAATACTTCCAAAAAGGACATTTACAAACGTCTGGGCTCATAAGAAAATGTGGAACTAGATTATCTGAGTAAAGAGATTATAAGGATGTAAAAGGTAATGAATTACCCCTTAAAGAGAAAGGTGTTTTTTTTTTAAATTAAATCTTTATTATTCATATTATTACATTTGTTTCTCTTTTTTCCCCTCCATAACACCCCTCCACCCAGCTCCCACCCCTCCCTCTGCCCTTAGCTCCCTCCCATTGATCTCATCCATAGGCGTATGATTTTTGTCCAGTCTCTCCTTGTACACCCCTCACCCCTTTCCCCCTGAGAATTATCAGTCCACTCCCTTTCTGTGCTCCTGATTCTATTATATTCACCAGTTTATTCTATTGATCAAATTTTTAATTCACTTAATTTTTAGATTCACTTGTTGATAGATATGTATTTGTTGTTCATAATTTTTTGTCTTTTACCTTTTTCTTCTTCCTCTTCTTAAAGAGTACCTTTCAGCATTTCATATAATACTGGTTTGGAGTTGATGAACTCCTTTAGCTTTTTCTTCTCTGTGAAGCTCTTTATCTGCCCTTCAATTCTGAATGATAGCTTTGCTGGATAGATTATTCTTGGTTGTAGGTTCTTGCTATTCATCACGTTGAATATTTCTTGCCACTCCCATCTGGCCTGCATCGTTTCTGTTGAGAATCAGCTGACAGTCGTATGGGTGCTCCCTTGTAGGTAATAAACTGTTTTTCTCTTACAGATTTTAATATTCTCTCTTTCTCTTTTGCTCTTGGTATTTTAATTATGATGTGTCTTGGTGTGGTCCTCTTTGGATTCCTTTTCTTTGGGGTTCTGTGTGCTTCCTGGACTTGTAAGTCTATTTCTTTTAGCAGATGTGGGAAGTTTTCAGTCATTATTTCTTTAAATAGGTTTTCAGTATCTTGCTCTCTCTCTTCTTCTGGCACCCCCACAATTCTGATGTTGGTACGCTTAAAGCTGTCCCAGAGTCTCCTTACATTATGTTCCCATTTTTGGATTCTTTTCTCTTCTTGCTTTTCCAGTTGAATGTTGTCTGCTTCTTTATATTTCAAATTTTTTACTTGATTCTTGCCTTTCTCTAGTCTGCTGTTAGGACTCTGTATAATATTTTTTATTTCAGTCAGTGTATGTTTAATTTCTATTTGGTCCTTTATCATCTTTAGTTGGACATTTTCCATCTCTAGTTGGCTCTTTTGCATCTCTAGTTGGTCCTTTTTCATCTCCTCTTGGGTCTCACTAAATTTATCCAACTTTTCTAGCATATTCTTGAAAAACCTTATAAGTGTGGTTTTGAACTCTATATCCAGTCGTGTTTTTTTTTCTCCATTTCTTTTGTTTGTGATCCCTTCCCTTGTCTCAGCATTTTCACTATGCTGGGGAAACTTCTATGTTGAATTCAGCCTTATGATACCAGACGCAAAACCGAAGAAGCCTCTGTTGAGCTTGGGATGGGTGGAGTCTCAGGGCTTAAGGGACCGCCTTGCCTTCCAGTCGCCCCACCCTCCACGGCCACAGTGCCTCTAACCACTGCCTTTCCAGCTCCCCTGCGCACCAGGACCACACGAGTCTAGGTCCCCAGGGTTTCGCCCGAAACAGGGGCCCTGTGGACTCAGAAGTGGCACAGTTTGGAGGGTCTGTCTCCTGCCCACTCGCAAAAGCCAGCGGCACAATCTGCAATCTGTCCTCCGCGCAGCACCGTGTGCCTGCGAGACCAGACCTGATCTTCTGCGACTCCCCTAAATTTCCATGCACCTCTCCCTTTTCACAGTCCAAACTCCCCCCGTATGAGTTTTGGCTGGATCTGGGGTTTAGTGTCGTAAGATAAGGGGTTCAATGCCGTTGGGAGTCTCCGTTTCCCTCCCGCCAGAGAAAGCCAGCCAGGCACTCGGGCACCCGCTCTCTCAGCGCGCGCGTCTCCGTACCTCGGCTTTTTGCAGCTCCTCTGGGTTTCTGTGAGCCCCTCTCTTTCCTTCTAGTTGTAGAACTTACACTCAGCCAGCTTTCCTGTGGTTCTGGATGATGTCTGTTCTGTCTTTTAGTTGTAGTTTTGAAATTGTTGTGCGAGGCAGCAGTGTAGGTGTTTACCTATGCTGCCATCTTGGATCAATCCAAGAGAAAGGTTTTGAGTTTTTCCAGTCATGGGGGAGAAGTCTGGAGAGTTCAGATGCAATAATGATGTGCTGCTTCATAGTCTACAACCAGGAAGATGCAGGTCTCAGAGGAGCAATAGCTCCAAGATGTACCTGAGAAGGCCAGCAACTAGCCCTGCAGTTCTTAGCCTCAGCAAAGGTATAAATTCCCTTTGATGAAGCACACAAAGTGCCTGTAACAATGGTGAGCAGTGTGCAATGTACCATAGATCACAAGGCCACTCTTCAAATTCTCTTCAAATGCTGTAATTCTTATATGACCGTAGGCTTCCATTAAAAACAAAAATTCCCATCTTTAATTAAGTGGGAAGGAGTTCTGAGTATGATGATTGTTTAAAAGAAAAATAAGATCATGTTTTTGGATTGTATCATAGACAAAATTCATATTTATGTGTTAACTTATATAACTCTCATAGCAACACTGTGCGATTTGTACTTTTAAATCCATCTTACAGATGTGCAAAGTAAGGCACAGAAAAGTTAAGTACGTTGCCTAATGTTACAGAGCTAGGAAGTAGCAGAACTGGGATTTGAACAGCCTAGCTAGACACTCTGTGCTCCCGAATACTCCACTCTAGTGCTTATTCTGTTATGTCAATGCCAAATCACTTAACTTTTTAAAAAAGTTGTCTGCTACAAATAATGTACACAGGTTTTTTCTCCTCTTAGCTCCCTGGGGACTGGCATGCTTCTTATTATTTTTATTTCCTACAGTGCCTGACACTGATCCTGGCAAAAACATCACTCTTACATATGTAAAAATCAAACTTGCTCATAAGCCATACCTGAATACATATATGTGTGCAAACAGAGATAAATGCATGTATATATAATCTTTAAAACTCCGATGGACAATCGCAATTTCTCAAATTCAATTAAATAAATATCTATCTTACACTTTTACAATCATGTTAATCATGTATTAAAATACATTTTCATTAGAGAATGCATTGGTAGTGTTCATTATTTTATTTCATGAAAACACAATGTACCATAAAAATGATAATTATATGCATTCTTAAAGCAGCTAGTAAACCAACTCAACTTTATTTTAAGTGGCATTTTAGAACCATTTTAAACAAGGAACATAATATTTTTAATGAGCATGCCATATCTAATAAGGTAGATTCTGTTGTACACACTCAAATTCCCTTCAAACCTGAAGAACTTTCACACCACCTCATACACACACACACACACACACACACACACACACACACACACACACATGGGAGTCCTCATCAGAAGCTACCCTCCATTGGGGAAAGCTGCCTCAACCAAGATTATACTTGTGTCCCCAGAGGAACCCTGTCTTCAATTACTGGTCGATATGAAAATGCAAAAGGTAGTCCTCCTTGACACAACTTGGGGCCAGTTTGAGGCCCACCATAACTTCAGATCCCTGTGGCCATCAGGTGTGGCTTTCCTTGAAAGTGTATTAAGACCCAACTTCTCCTTCTGCCCAATCCTGTTTTCTTCCCTTTTCCTTCTGGAAATGCTGATCATGATAGCCTTACAAATAAACTTCGTTAGGCTAACCTTCATGCCAGTGTCTGCTCCTTGTGGAAACCAAGCTGGGACACCTCATGGGTCCAAATGAATGATACATGCGAAACTGGCATTGACCTTGATTCCTAGTAGGCAGGCTGAAGTACTCGTGTAATTTAACCTAATGAGAGTAGATAAGCCATGTCCAAGAAGTCAAGAAGCTTATCTGGCCCTGCTGTGCTTCCCACCATTAACATGAACAGATCCCCTTCTGAACAGTCATTAGATCCTCCTGTGATTGTATCCGTTGATTACAACCGTGGTTGCTCACATCGAGTGCTTATTAGGTGTTAGACACTGTGGCAAATGTTGTGCATGTGTTATTTCATGTGGGCCTTATAACAACCTTCTGAGGTCGACACTATTATCAACTCATTGTACAGTGAGGCTCCCAGTGGTTAAATAACTTCCTCAAGGTTACATGGCGACACGGCTTTTCGTCTACAGCCATTTTGTCTACTGCTAGATGGCCTCACCTAAATACATAATGACAATGAGCTATAAAGAATTCAGTAACGCCATTAAATCACTTGCTATTTTATTCACCATAAAACAGCACCTGGATTCATTTAAAATACAGTAGCATATAAATACTATTTTTATTCATTCTGCAGACAATTTTTGGAATGCATATGCATTTGAAAACATATTTCAAAACTGCACCTTTGCCGAAACCGGTTTGGCTCAGTGGATAGAGCGTCGGCCTGGGGACTGAAAGGTCCCAGGTTCGATTCCGGCCAAAGGCATGTATCTTTGTTACAGGCACATCCCCAGTAGGGGGCGTATAGGAGGCAGCTTATCGATGTCTCTCATCAAAGTTTCTGGCTCTCTATCCCGCTCCTTTCCTCTCTGTAAAAAATCAATAATATATATATATATATAAACTGCACCTTCATGGGGTCTTCTACTCCTGAATCAACACCAAGTGACTCTTGCCCTAAAGAATTTATATACCATTCCCTCTCTGCTTCTGACGTTTAAGATTATAGATGCTCCCTCCCTACACCTGAAAAAATATACATAAAAAAGCAAAAGCAAAAAAAAAAAAAATGTGGTAAATGCAATCAACAGAAAAGCAGTGGCCCAAGGGAGGACATTTTAGTATGACTAGGGATACATTTTTGTCCCCTGAGAGCCATCTTGGAGAAAGAAGGTTAGCACTTCAAGTCTTGAGATTTTCATTAATACCTTTAATTTCCAGAGAACTGGACTAAATGGGTAAGTAGGAATACAGGAAAAAAGTCAAGGCACATTCTGAAGATTAACTGCCATGCTAGCTGATGCGTGAGCAAGAGAAGAAAAAATAAAAATGCCTGCAGAGACATGATCTTCCAAAGCTACATTTTGATTGAGTGAATTAACAGGAGGTTTATTTTGTACCCGAAAAAATAGGATGTTCCTCCAGTCAAGGAAAATAAACCACAGTGCAGGATATCTGACACCATCTCAGAAGATAAGATAAAAGCCTAAGCGACCATTAGGACAGAATGACCGGTGTTACTTAAATCCTAAGTGTTATAGTTTCTGTCAAAGTAAACTGTAATGTCAGGAGCTGATGAATTCTTCCTCTTCTTTTGCCTCTGTCCCTTCTTCAAGGCAAAAAATAAAGAATAAAAAAAGGAGAAAGAGATAAGAGAGAGAGAGAGAGAGAGGGAGGGAGGGAGGGAGGGAAGGAAAGGATAACAAAAGGCAGGCAGGCTTAGAACAGTGCTTGGAATCTAGAAATTTCAATAAATGTCAGCCATTGATTTTTTAAAAGGAAATAATGTAAATATTACCAATTTTGACAAAACAAATATACTTAATTATACTTAACCAATATAAGGATGTGAGGGAAAATGGAGAAAGGAGGAAGGTAAATCTGATCTTTTTCCCTGTTTTTCATAGCAGTTAGGCATTCAGTACCATTGAAATTTGAAATCTAAATTTCAAAAACAGTGACCGGCACATCTTATTTTTTTTTCACACTACTTCTATCTACCTTTAGGACAATATATTAGAAACTAATATATATTTGGGGAAGAAATAGTTATTGGATGCTCACCTCATTTCTGTTTATTTGCATTTGGTATAACAAAGTAATTTAACATATTACATTTAAAACTAGAGGCCCAGTGCATGAAATCCGTGTAAGTGGGGTTCCTAGGCCTGGCGGGTGATCAGGACCAATCCGGTTCCTTACCTTCCCACCTCCTCTCCTTCTCTTTCCCTTTCCGCCCATGTCTGCTGCCACTCTCTTCCAGTTCCCCAGCCCAGCCTGGGGCCCAGCCCTGATCAGGTGATTGGGAACTGCCAGCTGGGAGGGAGGGACCAAGAGGTTGGCCAGCAGGCCCCATGCCAACCAGGGGGAGGGACCAACTGCCACCGCATTGGGTGGACAGCAGGCCAATCAGGGTGGGGGTGACGAGGAAAAGGGATCCAGCAGGTTGGCCACCAGCCCTGAGGAGGGAGCCAGCCCTTGGCCCCTCTGGTAAAGGAGCCATGTCCACTGCTACCCCACCTCAGTTCCCCATCCCAGCCCAGGAGCCTGGCTCCGATTAGGTGAACAGAGCCTGTTGGCGGGGGAAGAGAACAACAGGTTGATCTATAGGCCCCATTGTGATTGGGGCCTGCAGGCTGGGGACAGTTTCTGTGTTGAATGCCTGCCCCCTGGTGGTCAGTGTGCATCATAGCGACTGGTCATTCTGTCATAATGGTCACTTAGGCTTTTATGTATATATATTTTATGAAATCATTTCCATTCTGTATCTACCCATTCATTCTTCTATCTACCCATCTGTTCATCTGTATATCCATAGACACTAAATAATATCTGCTGTTATGTTTTCTTAATGGTAATGGTTGTTACTTCTGGTTGATGAGATTATTTTTCCTTCCTGTGTCATTTAAGCTTTTAAAAATGATTATGTATCATTTTGATAAAAATGATAAAGCCTTTCTTGTGTGAAAATTAAAAAAAAAAAACTACCAAAGTGAGAAAAAAAGGAAATAAAATAATTCATAATCAGGTGTGGTCATATTTTAAACAAAAAAATAAAGTTGAATCTAATTCCAGGTTTAGAAACATTAAACAAAAAAAGAAATAATGTTCTCAGATTGTTTGATGAATTGTACTATGGGCTTACATGATACCCAAAGTGAACAAAAATAGGCACAGTCTGAAGAAAAACTATCTGTAGACAAGATCAGCATCCAGTTCTGCCAAGACTCAAAGCTATTTTAATGTGCACTTTTTATCAGAAATAGGAATAGCCTCATCCTGATGAAATCAAATGCAATATAGACTGAAATAAGTATAAACATAACCAGAGTATTGAGATCATATTACTCATTTTTTGTATATCAAAAAAACTATTTCAAATAGAAATAGAAAAAAGTATATTAAATTAAAAATGTAAGAATTTCCTTGTACAGTGTTCTTTAGGTTTCAAAGTTTAAATTTGTTCCTGAAATTAGCCCTTTTATTATATTTAATATGTGATTATTTGCATTGCTTACAACATTTCCCATTTTAGAGATGAGGAAAATGAGGTTTGCCTCTATCCCTATTTCAAGGCAAAAAAGAAAGAAAAAAGAGAAAGAGTGGAAAGGGTGAGAGTTACCCCTAAGTCACACAGTCACTCTTATTATCCTGTGTTGAATCTGACGTTGCATCTTATGTCAAATAACAATGTTTATTAGGCATAGCTCAGATGAATAGGACATATATTTTAAGGTTATTCAACTTTTATAATCCAAGAATATTTTCTTAAAGTTGTAGGAAAAACCCAAAGCTTAGAATGAAACATACTGACAAAATAAAAACAAAAGAATCATGAGTTGGGACTAACTGGTCCCCCCACTCCCCACCCGCCCTCATTATTCTGTCAATCTCTGAAGTCCCTCAGCAGAACCACAATAGAGTATAAGAAACATTCACATAATTTGATGTGTTGTAGTTGTTGCTATTTATTTATCTATCTGTTAGGAGAGACAAGATATATAAATGAATAATAAGTCAGATATTTCTTTTAAAAAATAGAACTCTGATCCACAATATGCAGCCACCAGCCCAGAAACCAACTTACTATTCATAGTAACCAGCCTAGGAAGCCAGTCTAGTATCTGTAAGTCAGACTTACTGTTACAGGAATTCAAGCTATCTCTTGTAATTAGTTCAGAAAACCAAACAATAACTCATGGTACAACTAACCCCAAATGATGAAGACTTGATTCATAATTGAAGCCTTCCAATTTTTTTTGTTGTTGTTGTCACAATTTCCAGCTTAGGACTGACCAGAGAAAGCCAAATATGCGCTCCTAACCAATTATTTAGGATGCCCGCCTCTAGTTTCCACTGTGCTGACAGACCCCAATCAGGGCACATCTGAAGCCTTCTGTTCTTTTCACTATAAAGCTAAATATTATGTACTAGAGGCCCAGTGCACGGATTTGTGCACACTGAAAGGAATTAATTAGAAGGTGGTTGGCAGGGCAGGACTGGGCAAGACGGTTGGACATGCCCTGGAGATAACTTCCCATGGTCCCTCCCCAGCCAGCTGCGTCTGGGCAGTGCTGGGACTCGAAGAATGTCTGCAAAGTGAGCAAGGTCCCTCCAGCAGGTGGGGTCCCTCGGCCAGCCTTCAGAGATTGGGCCAAAACTGGCAGTCCGACATTCCTGGAGGGGTCCAGGAGTGTGAGAGGGCACTCTGCAAAGTTGCTGTCACTTGGCAGCTCCTGCATTGAATGTTTTCCCCTCGGTGATCAGTGTGCTTCATACCTACCAGCCTGTTGACTGGTCGGCTGGTCGCTTAGCCTTTTGTATATATAGATTGCATATGTATTTACTTGTATTTATTAAAAGAGTATCAAGGTAAAACCATGGAAAATTGGTGTTAGTGTTATTCTCTTCAAAGCAGAGACTCACTTCACATACAAGAACGGATCCTCTTGCTTCTGGATAGGAAAGGGAAAGAGAGCTGGGCAGAAGTAAGTTAGCAGAGAACGGTCTTGAGAATTAGAAATTCCAAGAAGAGCTTAGGCTAGGCCAGTGGTCAGCAAACTCATTAGACAACAAAGCCAAATATCAACAGAACAACGATTGAAATTTCTCTTGAGAGCCAAATTTTTTAAACTTAAGCTTCTTCTAATGCTACTTCTTCAAAATAGACTTGCCCAGGCCATAGTATTTTGTGAAAGAGCCACACTCAAGGGGCCAAAGAGCCATATGTAGCTTGCGAGCCACGGTTTGCCGACCACTGGGCTAGGCAAAGTAATCCATGAAGCAAAATATCACATCCAAAGTCACTTAATTTTGTCTTCACCACAAATGAATTCAAATACTCTGTCCTTTCCTACCTTCTTATTGTGCTCATGTTTTTGTAATAAGTTGTATCACAAAATTATTTGATTGTTATTCACTAATAAAGGAAAAATTCACCTATTTTTGTTGCTTATTAAGACCCCCATGAGCTGCAGACATTTGATGGGTAATAAAGCCTTCAAATATTGACAGCCCACTGGCTGATTTCTCTTGTGATTGCCCAATGCTGCACATCTGCTTGGTATGCAGGTGCTCCAGCTGCTGAGTGCACGGAAACCCGCTGAATTAATCAAGTGTGACTGATTGCCTTAATTGATGGGGAAGACACAGTAACCTTTTTCTGGGAGCAACTACATCATGTAATTACAGAGGGAACCATATAGCCTTTGTTAGTTGGACTAGACACTTCTAATGACATTAGCCAACAAAGGGTATTATTATCTCCCATTTTAGAGATTTCAAAAACTGAGACTAATATCAGTTAAGTAGGTAACTGCTCCAAGGGCATACAAAAGAACACAGAGAAAATTTAGAATTCAAATCTGCTTACCCCTACACTCTAAGTAGCAAGCAACATAACCACATCTGATGGATTGGGTGATAGCATATGTAGGTATAGATAAGGTATTTCCAGCTGGTTTCAACTCATATATTTCTGGGGCTGTATTTAAAAGCTTCATATGGCTTGGGTCTTTACTTCCTTGGGATTGTAGCATTTGATTTGTACTTTGAGATTTTCAGGAAATTCTCTTATGGAATAAGTCCTAAAAGTTTGTCTCACACAATCATCTTAAAATTCACCCCTTCTTCCTCAGTCACATTTCTAAAACTGAAGTAGATATTCAGTGTTTTGTCTGTCTCCCAATCTATGGCAGGTGTCCTCTCAATCCAGAAGATCCTTCAGAAAGTTATAGTATATCACTTTTCCTCACAAGTCTTGATCATAACTGCAGATTTTCCTAAGAGGAAGTCTATTGGGGCTTTCACATAACTGAAACCCTCAATAGCCTGCCTTCTCCTCCCATAAGTCCTCATTTCTTAAGAGTTCCCAAAGGAAGATGCAAAAGTAGGCCATGCTGGGGACTCTTGCTACTTTGTAAAAGGAAACTTGCATCTGTTCCATTTGGCAACTGGTTACTGTCTAAATGCTTCACTTAAACTCCATTCCCTTCTTCCCTATTTTAGCCTCATTGAGTACCTAATGCTTGTCTTCAAATGGAGATTCTGAGAAATAGAAGATTCCATGTCTGAATCAGTTTTGCCCCCAGACCTAGCGGTTGGACACTCTTATTTTCTATAGACTCTCTCTATTTCATAATTCCAATAATTTCTTCCTATGGAAGAGAACACTCAAGAAAAACAACTCACATTCTCCACTTTCAAGAAACATAGAAAAAATTAAATTATAATGTTTCTAAAATATAATAGCATATTTATATATGTATATAAAATTACTTATTTTTTTCAGGCCTTATCTTAAAATAGAAAGTTTGTTTTATTTGTTCAGAGTAGTGGCATAGTGTAGAGGAGGAGAAGAAAATTTTAGTCTTAAAGACTTGGATTTGATATCCAGCTCTAATATTTACTCTTTGCAACGCTGGACATATTACTCACTGCCCGTTTTACACATCTGTAAAGTAGAAAAAATGATAGAAAGTTTATAGAATATTATGAAGATTCATGAGATGATATATATGAAGCATCTAGTGAGTACATGATGGATAGTAATACAGATCATAGTATTAGCAATAATATTAATATTGATGCAAGTTTATAAAAATTTTAAATGCCATAATATTTTTTCTAAGACCACACAGCATAGCTCAACTGCAAATCTGCATTATTCATAAGAATCATTTGAGGCTGCACAATGGGTGGAGAGAACTGACCTCCCTAAAAAGCTTATCTCTCCCTCCTTGTCCATCCTCATATTCAAAAAAAGGAAATGAAAGCATTGAAATGTCAAAGAGAAAATCATAGTTTTTTCCCTCTTATCAGTTTACATGTGCAGTATTCTTTCAAAATTAAAGAGTCAGCATTCAATATATGTGTTTGATTTCTAATGACCTCGTGGCAGAAATAATAATGTTCTCTGTTCATGAAGAAAAATGTTCATCTTGACAAGATTATGCTCAATCTCCTAGATCATAGTTTTATATTAACTCCTTATGGCTTATAATAAAAGAAGATTCTTTTGACTACTTCTACATTATAAAATCTATTTCTCAGAGGATTTTCATCAACTGGTTTGGAGCAAAATATTCACTCTTTCTATTCCTACCTTCACAGATTATTATTTGCTTTATGATCAATGAAACTATTAAGGGTTATGGATTAAATTCCTTGGGAAGAACTGTTTTCATTGGGTTCAGTTAGGGGAAGGAAACCACGCTAGGTCTCTAAAATAGAAGAAATTGATTTCAGAAACTGATCACTAGGTGATGAAAGAGAATAAAAGCCAATTAAGAGAAAGTGAGGCAATCCATTGATTAGCAACAGCAGGTAGCCATGACCCCTCCTAGGACTGAGGGAACATTGGGAATAAGTGGATTACAAGAGGCGGGGCCAACCACAGAACCAGAACCACAGCAAAGACTGCCTTGAGCTGGAACCCCAGAGGACATTCAGTTGCTCTAGGAGACTACCAGAAGCATGGGTGGCGAAGGTGAGTAGCTCCCCTCTTCCTTCCACACTCTAACCTCGCCCTAGTGTCTTCATTGGCAAAATCTACCATCCTGGGAAAAGAAAAATGCAGTTCTCTGATAAAAAGAGTATAATAAAGAAATGGCTGGGGACAGATCTAAGTGCAAAAAGGGACTTAGTTAATCAGCCCAAAAACCACATTTTAGTCAACATTGTAAACTCCTATAGGACAGGAACTATATCTGGTTTCTCAGTATATACCCACATTGGTTCAGCATCACACACAAGATGTTTAATATTTAATGATTAAGTGAATATGTGTGAAAATTGGTGGTAGCAGACAGCTCATAGTCCCTAATCAGATGCTCTTAACAACTTCCACCTCTGGAGTCCTTGCCACTTATCCAGCAATGCCTTTAGTGGTCTTGTTTCCAACTCCCACTCCAGAGGATCCCATTGCATACTTATATATGTACAACCTCAAAAGATGTAGATAACATCATCAATCGGCTACCTCCAGCATACTCCCTACTGGGGATTGAGCCTGCAACCTGGAATGTGCCCTTACCAGGAATCGAACCGATGATCTTTTGGTTCCTGGGTCAACCTTCAACAACTGAGCCACATGGGCCAGGCCATATAATTATTTTTAATACTTCCTGTTAATCTACTTTAATATACCAGTGACATTAAGTACTTTCTTCTCCATGAAAAATAAATTTAATGAACAAAAAGAAATACCACTCTGTATCATTTTACATTAAGCCTCTGTTTTTATGAGGTGTGCTTAAAACTTGGAGCTCATTAAATTGGGATTCTCACCGAATAGTAAATTAACTTTCAGTGAATTATAACCTGGGAACAAACTAGTACAGGATTGAGAATCCATTTTCAAATTCTCATCAGCTAGCTGTATGAACTTGATCTCAGTTTGTTCACATGAACAAATTTGTGAAGCTAAAATGGGGAAAACAGGGGAATGGAGGTGGTAAGAGATCAACCAAAGGACTTATATCCATGCATATGAGCATGACCAATAGACACAGACAATAGGGGGTTGCAGGCATGTGCCAGGGAGCAGGAGTGGGCAGGGAGAGGTCAATGGGGAAAAAGGAGACATATGTAAAACTTTCAACAATAAAGAATTTAAAATTTTTAAAAATTTAAGGAAGAAGGAAAGCCTACTGCTGCTGAACTGAAGAAAATAGGTAGAAGGTATAGTAGCAGGTGGACCAGGGTTTTTTAAGGGCAATTTAATTTCTTTCTCTGGCCAAATAATTCTGTGGTCTGATTTGATTTCTTATGGAAGCTTGTGATGGGCTAAATTTTGAACATCATTAGCAATAGGGCTAAAACAATTAGACTATGAGACTATGAAAAACAGCTGGTATGTGCTCACATGTATAAAATGCCCATATCCTTGTAGGCTCTCCATTAATGTAAGATCTCCAATGCTCCCATCTCTTCACTTTGCTTCTGTGTATGATCCACCAGGGGCAGGAGGGCCCTGAGTAAAGAGTTGTGAGTAATAGTGTAGACTCTGGAATCACACCACTGGGATGACACTTAGCAAGTTATTTAATTGTATTGGGCCTCAGTTTCTTCATCTGTAAACTATAAATAATAATAATAATACCTATATCATGAAGTTTTATGAATTGAGATAGAGTTTACAGTAGTTTGGATAGGATTAAATAGGGTAATATATGAGAGACATTTAGGCAAGATTCTAGTATGGAGTAGACATTATTTCTTACTACTATCATTATTCCAAATACCATACTTGCTCAAGTTCTATGTGAAAAATTTACTCAGAGCATTCATGTGAATCAGTCAGAACAGTGATCTGTACATACATGATCCACAAGTAACTAGGGTAGCAATGACAGAATAGAATATGCCTTCAGTAAAAATTTCATTTAACTTGGTAGGTGGTGGTTGTTTTTAAATTGTTTTCTCAGCTTCTTCGGAAAAAGAGCTCATTGTACATTTCTTGTATGTCTTCCCGAAGCTCTGAGCTCTGGCTTCAGAGTGTCACTCTATGCAATTTGCTGGGGGGGAAAAAAAACACAATGCATCTTCCAGGCAATTTCCTTCTTTAGAAAGAGATAGCAGGGCATAGTGTGTCTCTCTGAGCTTCTTAAGTTGTGGTGGAGAATAAAGGCAAATTAAAAACAACAACACACATGTTTTTCTCTATACATCAATGTTCTCATCCTCATGCAGAATGTAAATTCTATTATCAGACAGCCGTGTGTTTAGATCCTGGCCCTGTCACTTACTAATTGTGTGACCTTCTACAATCTACTTAGCCTTTATATGGCAGGGCGACTGCTGTCCATCAGATTTATCCTTTTCTTCTGTAGAGTTGAGCTGCTGTTAGGAAGCAGCTGCATAGCCAGCAATTGCATTCTGAAGCCTTTATCAAATCTAGGAAGGGCTATGTGAACGTGGTCTGGCCAAGAGAATATGGGTAGAAGTGATATATGTCACTCCCTGTCCTGGCCCATAACATCACCCTCTCTGCTGTCTCTTCCCGTGTCTCTGACAGAATATTGATGCCCCGGGCCACAGGACCTCTATGTGTTGAAGATAGTGAAGCCTCCTCAGCCTGGATCTCTGAATGACTATGTGGTCCCCCACTGCCGCCACCACCACCACCTTCTTTCCCTGACATTGAACTTTATATGATTGATAAGTAAAATTCTATTGGAAGACACCATTCAGATTTCAGGCTTTATTGATTACAGCATTACCTTAACTAATCCACATGTGCAGCCTCTGTTTCTTCATCGGTAAAATTATTATTATTCAATAATAGCTACTCAGAGTTGTTGTGATAATTAAATAAGTCCTGTAAAGCACTTAGCATAGTGCCTGGAACCCAGTAAGTATGCAAAAAATATTAGCCACTATATTTACTAAAATATTTTTCCTTTTATTGATTTTTAAATCGGAATATACACTTCTTCAGCAAAAGCCATCTCTAGAATAAGCTTTTCTTCAACTGGCAGTGAATATCACAATCAATAGATTCTTAGAAAGGAAAAAAATGATATTGCTTTTATTATTATTTCTATTATTGCTATTACTATTTTTATACTAAAATATTATTGTTATACCATTACTATCTCTATTACTACTATTAGTAATAATACTATTATTGCTATTGCTATTCTTATTATCATTGCTTTTACTATTGCTATTGTCTGCATTTTTACCTAGGTCATTACAAATCATTTCTGTTCTTTTTCTGCCACTATCTGCCTCTAGTAATAAATAACTTGTCTTTTTATATCAATCTCATCCATTCTTCTGAGGAACCTGTTTGTGAGCTGAGGAAGAGATAAGCTATGTAAACCTGCTGCTGGCAGTGATCTCAGCCTAGCATGCAACCTTCAGCAAGTCCTCTGAGTTATTTAAAAGACAATGCCACACAAGAGATGCTGCTTGAGATATTCATTACTTACTAATTGACAGTGTGTTCTTCAGCGGAGGGCTTGCCTTAGAGCAGTGGAGGTGGGGAGTAGGGGTGGGCAAATCTTTCATTCCCTGCCTGCCCTGACTGGCTGTGGGTGTTGAAGCCCTGCCACCTGCAGCCCACACCTGTCCCTTTCCAAACTGATGTGAATCAGACCTGGCATTATCACAGGAGAGCCTCAACTAAGTATGATATGGGGAAGTGTAAGGCAAAAATTGATCTGTTGCTCAGCCGGATGTACAAAACCTTCCACAGATGCCCAAGAACAGATGACTTTATGTACATCCTCTTACACTGCTACCTACTTCTACCACTGGTTTGCACTATGATTTTCACAAAAAGGGTATACAGCTCTCAATCATAATGATCAACATCCTTATCACCATAGTAATAATGACAGTAGTTCTATTGAGCATCTTTTGTATATTAGGAACTGATTGCTTTATACATATCATCTCTTTAAAATATTCATGACAAATCTTCAATACAGAACTTATTATGATGTAGAAACTGAGGCTCAAAGCAGCTAAAGACTAGAGCCAGAATTAAAATCCAACTTTGATTTTAAAGTGAGTGCATTTCGGCTTCCCCCTTTTAGGAGGATCTGTTCCTCAGTCACTACCTGTTTCCCACCTTCAAGAGTAGGCTGTCCCTTTACATAGCCAATTGATTGGCTTGTCCTCTGCATAAACAAACCCAAATGGGCTGCCTTGCTTCCTTGTACTGAGACTGCTAAGGACCCCAATCTCTTTGACTAGAATTCACAACTGCTGACCACAGCCTACGGACAACATGAACACCTACCTCCCTTTGGACATCGAGAGACCTGGGCAGCTGATCCTTCCTGGTGGAGACAACCTAACCACCTTGCTGGTTCTCTAAGCCCTGTCTTCACAGGTCCCAACTCACTGCTTCCTCTATTGATCCCCCAGTGTGACATCTCTGTGTCACAGTCTCATGAATATGGATAAAACCTAGTGAACAAAATAGATACCAACTACAAAGGCAATTAATAATTACAAAACCAAGTCCTTCTAAAAAAAAACCTCTTATTTTATCATTAATTTATACCATCCTTAGTTTGGCTTTGAAATCATCATTAATTGACTATGACCTTTTCCTTTAGAATTCAGAAATCTACCTACCTCTAGTTTGAAGAGTTAGAAATCTATGATAGGGTCACTTCAATAATACTCAGAGAGTTTTTTTAGAAGGATATGTAGTATCTTCCAATTTAATCCTAAGGAATCTCTGGCCAAGATCAAGTGGGAAAGGTTTTTGTTTTGTTTTTTTGGTATGGAAGTCTGAGAGTGACAAGCTTAGTCTCTAGACTTTCCACTTGATCTTGGACAGAGATTCCTTAGGATTAAAATAGAAGATATATGGCATCACGTGCAGTTTCTGGTGCTGAGTAAATACTCAATAAATGATGGATGATAATCTGAAATTCTCCCTTGCTTGATCCAATAGTAGACAGAAGAGTTATCCTTCCCTTCTATTATCTCTTCTCTCATTCCCTAAGACCTGATCAGCAAAGTTCCCAGGCCCATACCATTCAACAGAGATGAGAACCCCAAGAAATGGTCTGGAAGCAATGGTAGTACACGCACGTCCAAAGTCAGAGAGAGCCAGTTGAGTCAGGAATCAAAATTGAGAGTCCAACCCAGGGACATGCTATCCACAGAGAAGAGAAAATTGGATTTGAAGAACTTATAAAGCAAGATTCATGGAATCCCACCCAGACAATGACATGGAAAATACTGATTCTCAAACTCTATAGGTGAAACAAGCTCTTTCTCCCAAACCTTATACAAGGTAGGTGCTCAATAAACACTAAAGACAGATTTCCATTTGCTCTGTATTATTCTAATTTGTTCTTTACCTTTGTTTCAAGATAGGTTTTGGCATCTAGGCAACTGAGATCCACCGTAAGTTTAAATAGAGGAACAGATTGAAGTTCTCGAGATACTATAGAAAAAAGGAATTTCCAGAAAGTTGAGCCTATGGTTTTGCATTGTGGCTGATTGAAGGAAATGCCAATTTAGAGGTATGGGAAATTGAAATTCACCATGAATAATTTATGGTCTTACTTCTTTGGTACATTAAAGATAAAAGGATTATGTAATATCAAAATTGGAAAGAATGCTAAAAGGTCATAGCATCATGTCTTTATTTGTTCTTTATTAAAGACCTATTAAGTCTTTATTTAATCTTGACTTTGTACAGTGGGTTGAAATTGGATCAATTATTTCCATCTCTATAGTCATTTCCCTTTGCAATGTGACATTGCCATGCCTACCATAAAGAAGTGAATCTACTCCCCCCCCACACCTCCTTAAATAGGACTTTGGCTATACAGTTTGCATGGGCAGAATGGACAATTAGCAATTGTGACATTGGTAGAGGTGAGAAAAGTGCTTGCTCAATGTCACTTATCCTCTTTTGCTGCCCTGAGACCATCTGTGAAAAAGCCCAAGCTAGTCTCCTGGAGTAATATGAGATAAAGTATAGTGAAGACAAGTTGCTCAGCTGTGACAAATGCCAGTCGCATGAGGGAGGTCATCCTAGACCATCAAACCTTAGCTGACACTAGCTAACTTGGCTAATACACAGACTCATGAACATTAATAAAACGGTTAAATTTTAACCCGCTACATGTTGAAGTCAGTCATTACACAGCAATACATAACTGATACACCTTGCTTGATAACTTGATCTGGCATTTCCTATAATTATTAAAAGATTGCTTTTTTAAATTGTAATACCCAGAACGAAATATAACCCATTTACTATATTTGTTAACAAAGTAGTAACTATTGTTTTAATGATATAGTAAATACTGCCCCATCTCAAAAGAATTTAAAGCAGCTTTTAACCAGAATTAAAATAATACAATAATTACAAAATAGAAACAAATAATTTAATTCAATAAATAAGAGGATAAATGTTAAGACCGAGTAAGGAACACAAATATGTTGTTGGTCATAAAGCACTATGCAATAGATAGAACTGACTCTTTATTTGGTCTCTAAAATCCCTGGCAGCCAAATGAAAAGCAAGTTATATATGTTTCAACAATAGAAAAAAAAAGTAAGCATACTAGTTTCTTAGGGGAAACAAAGTACTTCTTGTACTGGATTCTGAAAGACATTTTTTTTTAATGTGGATGCCTCCTATAGGAGACATCAAGGGACGTGGAAGATAACATTTTCCCAAGCCAATCTAAAGGCTAGCTTTAGGATATCATGTTCTACTAAAAGCAAGAGTACAACATAAAAGCATAATTTCATGAAGGCAATTCTTTAAAACTCTGCTGAAGTTAAGGTTACAAATTTTTATGACTCCCAAATGTTCTCTTGTATGAGGCATGGATAGCTTTTGGAGTCAGTAATCAAAAAAAATTTAATCACTCATTAAAGATGCAAGTTTTCTCTTTCAGGAATAGCTCAATTCAATATTTTTGTCAGTACAAATGTGAATCTCTCAATAATGTGCCCATTTAAAGGAGCAAAATTAGGATCTGAACCCAGATTTTACTGATTCCAAAGCTTATGTCTTTTTAAAAAACTAAGTAGTATTATCAGTGACTAAAGAATTAACTGCTGATTTAAGGGAAAACAACTTCTTCTTTAAGATAATCTATTTGTATTTTAATAGAATATTTCAACAACTTGGGGTCAAGTAGGACTTTCTAATGCTTGAGCCAAACTGAAAAGAGTAGATGAGGGAAAGGATTTCAAGAAAGCAGGTGACATTTTATTTTAATCCTCATCCAAGGATATTTTTCCATTGATTTTTAGAGAGCGAAAGAGAGAGGGAATGAAAGAGAGAAATATCAGTGTGAGAGAAACACATCAATTGGTTGCCTACTGCATGAGCTCTGATCAGAGCCTGCAACTGAGGTGCATGCCCTTGAAAATCAAACCTGGGATCCTTCCGTCTGCAGGCCAATACTCTATGCACTGAGCCAAACTGCCTAGGGCCAGGTTGAGATTTTTACCCAAGTTCTTCTATAAGCTTAAATCATAGCATTTAGACCTAGTCAACCAGCATTTTGGGTCTACTCTATCCCACACCACTCAAACAAGTGGGGCAGGCCCACTCTTTCAAAAGCATTGTATGTGTTAACAAATGCTATTTTTCTGGAATGATGGAGTTGGGCATTTTAGTTCTCCTTGAGTGGCTGATTCTCAAATTTCTAACTTAAAAATGAAAGAATATCAATATTTTTATTTCTTACCAAAAAAGACACATACGTTAATGCCAGAAACCAATCACTGTTGCACTAATTAGAAAGGTGTGGACAAGAAACCCGGAAGGCTGGTCAACCTTGAAGCTCTGAAAGGTCAGAGCCAACCACTCCCTATCTAATTGAGACAATGGTAACTGAAGCAACTTCCACACCAAATAATCATGTAAATTCTTACTGATAAAATAATCTGCCTGTTACTGGAATTGCCTGCCTAAGGGCAATGGATGTAAAAGGGATGGCAAGGCCAAAGTAAAGCATAATTATCTCTCGGGCTTCTGCCTGGCCCCCATTTCCCAAATTAATGCTCTTCTAGTCTCTTTTCATTTGTGTTCGGCCTTCTCCAGAACCCGAACCCTGAACCACTCGAGATATGAAAGGGGTTCGCACACGTTAACTCTATTTTGTGACCTCAAGTGAGAGTAAAGTGAATTGACAAAGCTATGAGCTCTACCTCTAGTCAGATTTTTTAACAGCTAACAAATAATTACAAAGCCAGAGCCAAGATTGCCCAAGCACTTGTTGAGATTACAGAATCCACCAGCTATTAATCACAAGCAGTTTTCTTTTCAACTAGCTTCTTGAATGGGCTGTTTGCTCTAAATTTTGTTAATGACTATGAAAACCAGAGTGATACATGCATTAGAGAATAAATTTTGACATCTGCCTTCATGTACATTTCATAATGGAGCCAACCAAGAGGTGGTGTTAATTCTATTTGAAATGCATTCATCAATGTTGAGCCATCCATGGGAAAAATGATTTGTTGAAAGAAATGTCATTTGAACCAATATCTGACCATTTCAAATATCAGCATAAAAACTGCATATGACATAGTTACATCCTATGATCCTATGAATATCCATGAAGAGGTGGACCATTAATAAATTGTACCTACACTAGAATATACCAGTCCTAATTGGAATGTTTATCTTTATAAAAGATAGCTTCTGTCATCAATGGGGAATTAGCTGGCTGTAACACCATCCTTCCTGAGATGGAGTAAAAAAAGTAAATATAACCATGTGCTATTATTAACTATGAGCTTATTACATGCAAAACACAGTATTAGTTATTTCATATGTTTTCACTCATCCATTAACTATTTATAGAGTAAATGTCTAGCATTTCTCTATGCTCTAAAATAAGGTCATGAACAAGACACAATCCTTACCCTTAAGAGTGGAATTTATAACTAAAAGAAGAAACATTAAATGAATAATTCTTAGCTTACTTAATGTTCACAACAATGAACAATTTTCATTAACCCAATGTTTATAGAAGAAGAATTAATGCTTAAAGAAGTTAAATATCCTTTCCAAGATCACCATTGGAAAATAGAGTCAGGATTTGATCTAGAAACTTCTGATTTTAATGATTTTGCTCTTAACTATGTCATTGAATTGTTACTCTTCATGTATCTGTGTAATTGATTGGATGCCTCACTACCCTGATTCTGTTCCAAATTTTCTAAAAGTCCTTTTATCTGTTTCCTTAGCACATTCATTCAACCAGCCAGCATTAAATAATTATGTGCTGGGTATATTCTAGGCACTGGGGACACTATATTTATTAAGAGTACCAGTATACTTTATCATAAACATTGAGCTAGGACTTCTACCTCCTCTATTCATCTGACTCTATCCCCAAGACATCATTTTTTCCTTCTTTTACATTAAATGAAAGAAATTCTTACTAAGTCTAAGTAATAATTCATTTTAGTTTATATCCACATAACAACACAGTTTAACAGACGGTTATGAATGAATGCTAATACCATTTAACAGATGCTTCTGAAAAAAAAGAGTGCCCCAATTTGACTTTCAATAATTAGGCAATATTTCTTTCTCTTTTAATCCATACCCATTTTGAATTCTGAGTCACTTCAACTGCCAAGAAAGAAGACAAATATGCTGGGGTTCTTGGAGATCATGTATTTGATCAGTCCCTGCCTTTCTAGTGTTGACTCACAGAGGCAGTAACTTGTTGAGAGAACTCTGAGAGAATTAAATAGTTTAGTTTCTTAGAAACCATTCATCCAAAGGGTTTTAAACTTGGCTATGCATTAGAATCACATATGGCACTTATTAAAAAAGAAAAACACTTTGGAATAGATCAATGGAACAGAAAAGAAAGCGAAGAAACACACCTACACATGTACAGTGAATTTATTTCCAAAGTAATTGAATAGGGAAACAGTAGTCTTCACAATAAATGGTGCTGGAACAACTGGATATCCATTTGAAACAGAAAATGAAGTCTAATTTGAGCTCATACCATATACAAAAATTAAGTTGAAATGGAATATGCATGTAAAATGTTAAAGCTAAAATTATGAAACTTTTACAAAACAACACAAGAGAAAATCTTGGCAATTTTTGAATAGAAAAAGATTGCTTAGCTAGGGCACAAGACACACAAACCATAAAGAAAAAAGTAATGAATTGGACTTTGTCAACATTAAAAGGCATTTCTTCTTTGAAAGGTACTGCATTGTTTACTAGAATTGTCATATAAAATACCATGGGCTGTCCTGGCCAGTTTAGCTTAGTGGATGGAGCATCGACCTGCAGACTGAGGGGTCCCAGGTTCGATTCCGGTCAAGGGCACATATCTCAGTTCCAGACTCCTCCCTGGCCTGGGCCCTGGTCAGGACTCATGCAGGAGGCAACCAATCACTGTGTTTCTCTCACAGCGATATTTCTCTGTCTTCCCCTCTCTCTTCTACTCTCCCTAAAAATCAATGGAAAAATATCTTCAGATGAGGATTAACAAACAAACAAAATACCATGGCTGTGGCTTAAAAAATTCAAACTTGTTTTCTCACAGCTCTGGAGGCTAGATGGCCAAGATCAAGGTGTTGACAGGTCTGTTATCTTCTGAGCCCTCTCTCTTTAGCTGGCAGATGGTCACCTCTCTGTAACCTCACATGGTCTTTCCTCTGTACTCATGAGCCCCTGGTGTCTCCTTACATGTCCAAAGTTCCTCTTTTTATAAAGACACCAGTCAGATTAAGTTAGGGTCCACCCTAATAGCCTCACTGTAACTTAATCATCTCTTTAAAGACCAGATCTCTGAATACTGTCACATTGTGAGGTATTAGCAGTTAGATTAAACATATGAATTTAGGGAGAACTTGATTCCATCCATAACTGACACTAATAAGAAAATTTAACAGGCAAGACACTGACAGGGGTAAAATGTTAATAATATTAACATCTGACATAGGATTTGTATCCAGATAAAGAACTTTTAAAACTTAACAAGAAGATAACTCAATAAAAAATGGGCAAAAGAGTGAACAGGCACATTGGGAAAGAAGATATAGAAATGGCAATAAGCACAAAAAGATGTTCAACATGTTTATTCGTAAGGAAAAAAAATTAGAATCGCAATAAAATTCCACTACACACTGAGTTGAGTAGATAAAATTAAAAGACTGACAAGGCCAGTACTAGAGTTATCACACATTGTTTTCAGGAACCATAGGCTGGTACTCTAGAAAACACTTTGACAATTTTAAAACTTTAATAGTTATTACCATAAAATGCAACAATTCTACTCCTGAGTACTTAACCGTGTGAAATGAAAATGTCCACCAAAGATTTGTATATAAATGTCCACAGAAGTTTTAGTCATAATAGACAAAAATCAAAACACCATATATACCCATCAATGTGTGAATAAAATGTGGAACATCCTAAAGAAGAACATGATATAGCAATACAAATAACAAACTATTGTATACCTGTAACTATGGATGAACCTCAAAAATATGCTGAAGGAAAGAGGCCAAACAAATAAGATTTCATCCTATAGATGCCATATATCAAATTCTACAGCAGGCAAAAACTAATTTTACTGACAAAAAGCAGATCAGTGGAGCCTGGAAGTGGGAGAGGGAACACTGACCACAAAGAGGCCAAAGGAAATTTTTAGAATTATGTAAATGTTCTACTTATTAAGATGAATATATGTGTGCATAAATGATACAACTCATCAATAAAACTTTTCACTTTGGTGGCTGTATATGTTAATTCAATAAGAATTACAGATATATGGATCCAAATCAGTTGTATTAAATAAAATTTCTGTGAAAAGAGCCTAGGAAGAAGTTTTTAAAAAATCTCATCTACAGGTCATTCTCTTTTAGCCAGAGAAGGATGATGATACGATCCAACTTGACCTTGTGCGGTCATGCCTGTACAGCATCACCCCCAGATTGTAATGCAGCTTCCCCTCTCTGTCTGCAGCTCACTCTCCTCAATGATAGCAGATTCGATTTCAGAATAGCAGATTCGATTTCTCACGATGGCATAGACCTAACCCTCGCTCATTTGACTGCTGACATGGCAGATTCCTATTTTACTTTTCTCTGCTGCAGTTCAGGGCTGCTCTAGAAGTATCTAAAAAACAAGGGATCCAATCAAAGTGAACACATAGCCTCTCCTAGGTTTCAATTAATACATTCAATTAGCACATCCTTTTGACTCACCATTTTCTTAGCATTGGCCTGAATGATAGGGATAGAGTAAGGGATAATGTTTATAATGACGGAGCTAATCCAGACCCTGGCTGGACACTGGACATCTATTTTTGAGTAGGTGGAAGTAGAGAAAAACATGTAGACAAAAGTATATAATGGAGCTCCTTTCCTGTTCATGACCAAAGTTAGAGATCTAAGCTCTTTGAATTGATGAAATTGTTTGATTCATTCCAAAGTCAATGCCAAACCATCATAGAATATAAAAACCTGTATGGTCTCATCAATTCTATTTTTGCTCCTTTCTTCTTCTTTCCTCATGGGTGTCCTCAATGGTCCTTGTGGGCCCTGCCCCATAGCAAAGTCCTGCTTTATACCTATTCCTTCCCCTTGAACCACAGTTTGCGTCAGAGTCCCCAGCCCCACTGACTGGGACAACAAGGCCAATCTGACAACTAAAATGTTTAAAAAAGTGAAAGTGGTTTTATAAAGACAAGAAAACGTGTTCCCAGCTCAAAAAGCCAGATTATTTCATATTACAAAGTACTTTTTACATATAGGATCTCATTTGAGCTGACCTGTGAATAAAAATAATAGCAGCAACCATTTATTCATTAATTTCCTTCTGTCTCTAGATATTGTGCAAATTGCATTGTACTTTTTAAACCTCATTTATTACAATAACTGTATGATGCACTTCCATGTTATTCTCATTTTACAGTTGTGAAAGCTGAGGCTGAAAGAAATTAAGTAACTTTACCCAGGTCACACAGCTAGTAAGTGATAGAATTATGATATCTACCAACTTATGTGTAGCTTCAACCCCATACTCTTAAGTACCACCAACACTAATGACAAGTTTAATAATGCTCTGCTCTTAAAAATAATAGGTTTTCACTTTCCTTTCTGTGTTGATCTGTAAATGCTTTAGATAACTTCATAAATAATTATTTAGTGAAGAAGTCAACTAAATTAAAATCATGACATAGGCTCAGGTTTCCTTAAAAATGTATTAAAGATGCCTTGTATTTTGGGGTAGCTCTCTTCACTAGTGTTTACTAAGCAGAAACTTACCCCATTCTTCTGCCCTCTTCTTCATTCCAGACACCAGCCCTGCACTGCAGCCTATCACCATGGGCTCCCTCCCTTTAGAGGCTGAAGGTTAACAATGAATTAATCAAGGGCTCCTTAAATCACGGGCTCCTTAAAATGAGAAGTTGAACTCCCACTAGCTACTTGGTCAAGCATAAAATCTTCCCAATCACAATAATACCTGGCAAGACTCATGGTTCATGAAGGGGACTCCTTTCAAGGTTTCATGTTCCAAGAAAACAGATCTCCATCAGTTACACTCTTGGTCCTGGCTTTACTCTGTCTGCTAGCTACTCTTCTCCAGGAAGAAGTGACTTTTCAGTTCGGAACGGTATTGTGTATGGCTTAGCCCCTTCTACGATCTTCTTGGAACTTGTCTGCCTAGAGAACACATGCATTCTCTGGGCCATGACAATTTTCTGGGGCAGGTCCTGTCCCTATCAACAATATCTGTAGTTTTCTAGCCCTCAACTGAGTAGATAATGTAACATTTTAGGTGCAATATTAATAAGACCACTTTCCATACACACAAGCCACATGTTCCAACCTAAGATATTTGTACCTCACACAATTTGAAAAAGATCAGTATGCTCAATGAAGATTATCTACTACTCTAACTGGTAAATCTTGAAATCAAGGTAGCATAATACAAAAGCAGTAAATTTCCTACATATGTAAATTCAAGTCTGTGCTTGGAAAGGCTTCCCTTAACTCAGTAATTCAGGACGCCAGGCTACAGGAGGCTCACTGTCTTCAATACTTGGCTTCCAAAATCTTCCTGATCATTAGTCGCTAACTAGAAGCTACCAAGTAGCCTATAAATGTATCCAGAGATGTTAACTTCATTAGTAGTCAAAGAAATGAAAATTCAAATCACAATAAGATGTCCTTTTATAAGAAACAGATTGATAAGACATAAAAACTCTGATAATACCAAATGTTGGCCCAGATACACAGCAGACTATCATTGCTTTTCCATCTCTTAGGCTACCCCCAAATCTAGTTATGGAAGGATAAGAGCAGTCAGACAAACTAACTAAGCTAAGTGCTGGCATGCAATCAAGTGGCATAATTTGGTGTTTAGGAATAAAAATTCTGAGTCAAACAGATTGAGGTTTGAATCCAGCTCAACTCCTTGATGATTTTGTCTCCTTAAATGAATTCTTAGTCTTTCTGAGTTTTATTTTCCTACTGTATAAATTGCATTAACAATAATAGCACAATATGAGGACTAATATATTGCTAATGAGCACAAGTAGATAAATCTATATAGCATATGTTTATACATTGCACTTACTCATTAAATACTGACCATTACTAGTGAGCAGGCTGAGACAGTGATACAGGCACATCATTAGAGGGATGAAAAGGCTTCAACAATATACAACCAAAGAAATAGTGGATGCTTAAGGCCATACGTAAATAAAATTGGAAATGAGAGCTCAACTTCCTGACAGTTGGAGTTTGGAGTTGCTGAAATTGTCCATTTATTTGGAGAAATAACTCTTAAGGTGTGTAAGGTGAATTATTAGATACAGTATTAATAAGACCATTTTGCCACATACACACATAAGCCACACCATCGAATCAACTTTAAATAGTAATGAAGTTAATATTTTGGTCATCAAACTTTCAATTCTATCTGAACTCACAGAGGACTATTTCTTGGACATCCTCAAGCCTGAGCAGTTCACATAAGGCTCCCAGGGTTCTAGTGAACCTCAGCAGTCCCTTAACTTCTCCAATACAAAAATGGGTTAGTGTGGCTGTGTGGTTTAGTGTCGATCTATGAACCAGGATGTTATGGTTCAATTCCCGGTAAGGGCACATGCCCGGGTTGTGGGCCACATCCCCAGAAGCGGGTATGTAGGAGGCAGCCAATGATTCTCTCTCATCCCTGATGTTTTTATCTCTCTATCCCTACCCCTTCCTCTCTGTCTTAAAAAAATTGTTTAAAATAAGTTAAAATAAAATAAAAATGGCTGAGGAAATTGATCCAACCCTGTCCCAGGGTGTCCTCATTGCCAAGGAGAAGCGAGTAATAGTTATGATTCATGGACGGATTGGCAATCACTACTAAGATTACCAGAAATCTTTCTGGAATGTTTTGTATAACTTAAATCTCTAGCATGTGTTTCACTGTTTTCAGTAGCTTGTCAACACCCTAGAGACTGATGTTCGAGGTGACAAAACTCTGAGGGTGAGTGTTCATTGAATTAGAGTAACCCCAGAGAGTGGATACCAGGATACTTCATGGATGAGGGAAGACAGTCATGGCTTTCTTAATGACTTGTCTCCTCTTTTTAAGCTCATTTGTCATTTCAGAAACATTTTGGGTATTATTGCTACTAAGAAGTCCTTCCTGATCTCCCTTTTGTTATTCCACGGTACTCTGTGATATAGTGATATAGGGCACAATGTGTTTTCCTGTCTACATTAGCAGAGGGTAAACTCCAACAGGACAAGAATTGTGACATATTCAGCATTGTGTTTGCCCTCAAGATATAATTGTGCAAAGAAGGATGCAAGGATTTGAATATGCCAATTAATTTGAAAGGTAACCAGAACTTTATAATATAGACCTCAAAAGACAAAGAATAAAATATACAGGCAAAGTATGTGGAATTGGAATCAGAATCTAATTCATTTTCTTCTCCAGTTCCAATCCTGGCATTTGAGTTTGTTGATTATAATGTTGTACAATGAAAGACTGCAGATAGAATGAACAAGTGAAAGACCCTGAGTGGTTATCAGCTGACTAGAAGCCCACTGTATGAAATTCGTGCACTGGTAGTCCCTAGTTGCTGTCAGCTGCCAGCAAGGGCCTCTCTCTCTTCCTCCAGCTGACCTCACCCCTGGTCAAACTCCCAGATGACCTCCTGGTCCAGGGGACAATTTGCATACTATGCTTTTATTATATAGGATGATTTCAACAACACTGTTAGAAGTGATGAAGCCAGGCAACTATATGGAACAAACAAGAACCACTAAGAACATTTGGTATCAATTTGGAGAGTGGGTCATGGCTTAAGGATGCTGGGAATTTGAAAAAACTCTGGAGGATGGATATTAGACCCATAGAGAGGGATGAAAAGTAGGCTTTCTTAGCATGAAGGAAGTTTGAATCCACTACATGGACATGGCTTGATATGTTACTCTATACATAATTCTCAACATTTACTCTTAAGAGAGTGTAAGTATTTTCACATCTATTTTGTAATACACATTGTTGTCTTCACCAAAATAGGGAATGGAAACATGTAGTGTATGGAATCTTATCTTGTATGGAGCAGTTGAAATGGTTGGTTAATTTAGCTGATTAGGGAAAGAGCATAATTTAGTTTGGGTGCTGGGTTAACTGTGACCCAAGCATATGGTAAATATTTGATGCAGGTGGTAAGAAAGATCGGGTGATTATGAAGACATATTTTTAATCACTCAAAATGAAAATGGCAAAATAAACCTAAAATGCAAAATTAAAAATAATCAAAATGAAAAAACAATATGCACAAAGAAGACAGTACTATTACCACACAAAGCACATCATAGTCTGAGAAACTCCATACCTACTTCATAGGGGCAAAGCCTCCCCCAGTAAATCTATTCATGGCCCAGACAGCAGATGAGAATGTATGTTCTTTCCAGGCATACAGACACGTTGAAGAAGCTAAGTCACACACATGCAGTTCCAAATTGAAAAGTCACTCCTTCTCCCAAGGGAAAAGTAGGCAGGGACAGAGATAGGCCATGACCAGGAGACTAACTCATTAAGTTTGGTTTGCTTCCATATATGTATTTCTTCATGATAAACACAAAGCTCTTAGATAAAAGGACTGTGCCCTAATCACCTTTTTATCTTCAGTACTCAGCTCTAGGCTTAATACATAGTAGGTACAAAATTCTTGATTGCTGAATTAATTTTATGACCTAAATTTTCTAATTCTGTAAGTGGTAATATTCTTCTGTTTTCCCAATTACTTTGCCTTGACTCTACCCTTTTCTTTACTCCTTTTTCTTCTCATCTCTCTACCAAGGATTCTGAATCCATTCTTTTTAGACCATTTGCTCTTTGACATTCATTTAACATAAACTTACTAGTATGTACTTTAGAAGCAACCCAAATGAGCCTTAGAGAGCAATGTTAATTGAATTCTATTCGGAAACAATGAAATCAATAGTTGAGATGTCTTGGAGTTTGTATCTTTTTGTTTTTCTCTAAAAGAAAAGGAAGGGAGGGAGAAAGTAAAGAAAGAGAGAGTTAAGTTTGGCCCTTTGACTTGAGTGAGGAGATAAAGCCTTGGGAGAGATGAGAATATCTATTGCACTAATTAGAGAGATAGTTTAGAGTGGTGGTGACATGCAGGGATTCTAGATCCATAAGGCCTGGGTTTAAATTCTGAGTCTGCCTATTATGGATTGTGACATCAGGCAATTTTCTTAACCTTCTGTGTCTCAGTTTCCTCACTGGTAAGGTATCCTATATAATAAAGAGGCAATATGCAAATTGACCCTCATGCCATAACACTCACAAGATGGCAATACACACAGCAGGGGCGGGGCCAGCAGCCACTCTGCACGGCTTTTGCCAGGGTTTCTGCGATCCCATGCGCATGTGGCCCAGAGGCAGGGCATCAAGGTGGCACTCCAGGACTCGAGGCCATCCACAGTGTACCAGCCATACATGGCGGGACTCTGGATCTCGGGGCAGTCCCATGGCGGGGTGAGGAGGGGGGGGGGAGACATTGGTGAGGGGGAGGACGCGGGAGGGGAAGTAGGAGGATGTTCCAGGTCTCACATGATTTCGCACAACGGGTTACTAGTCAGTAATAAAAGAACCTTATAGGGTTGTAGTGAAGAGTAAAGGTAGATAAAATGCTTACAACAATGCTTGTTACATAATAAGTACTACATAGGTGCAGCTATTAATATAACTCTGGGTGGAAGAGGGTTCCCAGTAAGCTTGGAGAATATGGATAAGAAATAAGATGTAACATGCAGTAGGGTTCACTTAAAAAGGGTGAGATGTTCTAGGATAGCAAACACTAGGCATCAAGGCTTCTACGATTTCCACCTATGCCTAAGACAGGCATTTCATATCAACATATGAAATCATTCCTTCCAAACCTGGATGAAGCTTCAGAATTCTCCATCTAATTAGGGTCAAAATATAAGATGAACCCTATTTGCTATACTTGTTAGAGGCTCATATAGGGTCAGTTGCCAGGAAGGTAGCCGTGACCTGACTTTGGGTTGGGTCTTTTGGAAGCCTGGTGGAGGGGCCTTTCTATCACTAACCTAACCTCACTGAAGTTCCTTTTACTGATTAAAATAATAATAATAATAACAATTATATTTTAAAGCAAACAATAAGGGAAACTTCCATAAGGACAACATAACTATGACACCAGAACCCAAGTGCCTGTCCAAATAAATGTGGAAAAAAAAAACAAACAGTAGTGCCCAGTTAGTGTGGCTCAGTGGTTGAGCATCAGCCCATGAACCAGGAGGTCATGGTTCAATTCTCAGTCAGGGCACATGTCTAAGTTTCAGGCTCAATCCCCAGGAGATAGTAAGTCAATGATTCTCTCTAATCGTTGATGTTTCTATCTATCTCTCCCTTTCCCTTCCTATCTCTGAAATCAATTAAAAAATATTTTAAGAAACAGTGGAAGTGTCTAATAGGCACTTGTTTTGCTTTGTTCAGTTTTCATTATTTGGGCCAGATCCTCAGTGTTTTATTTTCAAAAATTCTACTTTCCCTTACTATTCGCATTTTATTCAGTCTTCTGTTTATTTGGAAGGAAACAGACCTAGAGTGAGGAGGACCAAGCCTGAGAGAAGAATTAGTCAGCAAAGGATGCTGAGAGTCACTGCAATTGCTTGAGCAGATTGAGTGAGCATGTTGGGGACTCTCTCTTTTCAGGAATGAAGGAATCAAGCTGCTTTTTCCTATACTGGACAATCATATGTATTAAAGTACTCATCTGCCTGTGTCTGCATTTGCATATCGAGAGCATTATGGTAGAATAAGCACATCCTATATACTAAACGGGTAATATGCAAATTGACTGAATGGTAGAACAACTGGTCCCTATGACAGTCATGGACCACCAGGAGGCAGACGGTCAATGCAGGAGCTACCCCCTGGTGGTCAGTGAGCTCCCATAGGGGAGTGCCACATGGCTGGTGACACAGTGGCAGTAGCAGGAGCCTCTCCGCCTCTGAGGCAGCGCTAAGAATTTTCCACTGTGGCTTAGGCCATAGGTTGGACATCCCCCAAGGACACCCAGACTGCTAAACACTGAAAGCCCAGCTGAGAATACCCCTTTCCCCCCGCCACTCCAGGAGTGCACAAATGTTGTGCACCAGGACTCCAGTGTTATAACTAAAGTCCATTCTCATGAAGACTCAATGAAAGTATTTTCCAAAAGCTTCTACTTAATTTCTACCCCTGGGGTAAATTTTGCATGTGGACTCGAGGCAAAGGATATGAGCTTCGATTGACCAGTGGCAGGTCTCGTTCATTTTCTCAGCCCATCTGATAGAGGAGGGAAAATTTGACCCTAAAATGTGATGGAGAATGAGTGGTATTTTTTCCTTAATGGTTGCAATTGGCTGACTGTACATATAGGCTTTACTTTTCTTTTGACTTTGCATCTCCTTCTCACTGCTGACATCTTTTTTTAAATCCATGCCCATCAGACATCAACATGGGATCCCCAAAACGAGTTGAGAATGAATACTTTCAATCCCCAGCTCGCCCCAGGGCTCAACAACAATTGCAAGTGGTCACCTATAGAGGGAGCTAAACTTCACTGTCTTAGTTCATAATGTAATGGGCAAGGCCATGTCAAATATGAAATGTTTTCAGTGTCTACAGGATTTGATAGATTAGCGTTTCATTCCTTATTCCCACACTTAAGAGGACTCTACAAAGATGCCAGAGGGCAGTCATGTGGGAAAGCAACCAACCCATGAGTAAGAAAGAGAAAGCTACTTACAAAGAAGAGGTTCATAGGTTTCTCAGCTAGTAAATGCCAAATGCGGGAGGGTGGAGGGGCCAGCGGGAAATGTCTGAACTTTGCTTTTCCATATCCATTTCAGAGGATATTTTCTTCTTCAAATTTCCCTGACCCTTACTTTAATGCAGTGATTTTCAACCTTTCTAATGCCATGACCCTTTAATACACTTCCTCCTGTGTGGTGACCCCCAGCCATAAAATTATTTTTGTTGCTACTTCATAACTGTAATTTTGCCACTGTTATGAATCATAATGTAAATATCTGTGTTTTCCAATGGTCTTAGGCGACCCTGCTAGCGGTTCTCATTAACAGTAGCAAAATTACAGTTATGAAGTAGCAACAAAAATAATTTTATGGCTGGGGGTCACCACACAGAAGGAAGTGTATTAAAGGGTCATGGCATTAGAAAGGTTGAGAACCACTGCTTTAATGTATCTGACTGCACCTCAATAAAACAATAGCAATTGCTGTGGTAGAAAAAGGAGGCTGTATGGAGAGCAAAGAGAAGATGTACAGTCTGACTTGCCCTTCATACTTTACCAATTTTATAAGACATTTTCAATGCAATATTTGTATTTCCTTCCAGACATAGACACTTGGGCTAGTGCTCTATCAATGCGAGTCTGGGAGATAGCTGTGTGGAATCTGTGACTCCTAGATATTGTATTAGGACTTGGCTGATTCTCTGCAACATCTCAAAGTTTTCATATAACATGCAGCTAAATAGAAGAGTAAATACTGAGCACCGATGGAATCAGAAAGAAAAAGGATAGTTTCAGACTGACAGCTAACAGATGAACCATCATTCTCTGCAGGTAAACGGTTTCCCGAATTATAGCCTTGGAAGGAGAGAAACAGGAGGCACAGCTGTCAACCCGCTGCAGCCCTGAGCTCTCAGAGGCATCTGGTTGATACTGTACAGCAATGCCAGGAAGAGTGGCTAGGGACCACAGAGAGGCTGCCAGAGGCCTGGCTGCCTCAATGAAAGGAGCCTAGTTCTGTTATACAATTTCCAAGGCAGAATAAATACCAGGTCTCAGCCAGAGCAGAAATAACCTCCCTCAGCAGTCCCCAAACACTTACACCCCCCAACTACAAAAGGCTTATCAGACTGAGGACTAGAGGTCTGCCTCAGCTTATGCTAAAAGGAGTCTCCTGTGTTCTAATTAGTGAACAGAATAGGCTTTAAAGGGTGATTGGGATCAGGACATTAAAAAAAAAAAAGTGGCATTAGGACTGTATTTCACCTGCATACTTCCTGAGGCCAGAGAACATATTAGGGCGAAAAACTGGAACCAAAGTAGTTTCAAAATAATGTGTTTCAGAGCAATATTATCCTTTTGAAAACTGCAGTGACCTCTAAACAGAAAGTGAAAAGTGCATAAGGTGATAAAATACTCAGCTGAGACCTTATGGAGTCATACCTGGATCAGAGCAATGGCTTCCCAAACCCAGGGTCTTCCCTCTACTCACCTATCCCCCAGTTTTCCCTGCATAAAGGGTGAACATTCATCTCCCAAAACTTTCCTTCCATCATCCCCTTCTCAGAAAAAGTTACTTGCATCCTTGCTGCCACTCCTAGAAAGGCAACTTCCCTTATCTAAATGTCCCCACTCCTCAGTATAGAACTTGGCTCAAGTCAGGATATTCACTTACTCTTGGATCAACCAGACATAAGGAGGCCCAGCACGAACAGGAAGGATGTGAGCTTCAACTGACCAGTGGCAGGTCTCATTCATTTTCCCAACCCATCTGTAAAAAAGGATAATACCAAACCTCGGAGAAACTGTCATGACAAAATGGTAAAATGTGTCTAAAGTGTTCGGTGTTACAGAATCAGGAACTCACTAAAAATTCACTGAAAATATATTTTTGCTTATTAATCATGTCCTGTCTTCCAAATTGTCTGTAATATGCTATTTATACTTTAATATTTTAAAATGTATAATTTAAAAAAGGCTAGTCTATCACTTTATCAAAACTAGGGAACATTAAAGGATGCCTCAAGGAAACCAGTAGGGATCTGATGAAGAAGGACAGGGCCTGGAGAAGTCCTAAGAGTGGGTAGCAGTGATATTTACTGGTCGGTCTCCTTTTGTTTGCAAAATAACTATACAAACTCTTCCCGTCATCTTCATTTTCTTCACATCAAAGCTGTGTTGTGACTTCAAATGAGAACAGCAGCTCTGTAGAAGACTCAACTAGAAGACATGAGCTCCAAAGGACACAAAAACCCACCCCATAGAAAGTTCCAGCTTTTCAAAATCACTGTGTTGGAACAAATGATACGCATTGCCTGTACAGTTCGTGTTTTCAACCTGTTCTACAGTGTGGCAAGGCTGACATCACACAGCAGGTTTTGCACTAACTTACATGATCCTAGCTTAGATTCACTTTGTGATGATACCAGGTGTGAGCTGTGCGGGAGACTGTGGGGAATATTTGCTAGATATGCTATTCTGTCTTCCTCCATTCTTTTCTCCCAAGAAACTGAACTCCTATTTGGCTATTCCAGTTTCTTCATGAAACTAGGTAAGCTTTCATCTTCAGAGAAGTAATTAAAAAAGGAAATGAAATTGAAAAGGAAGTTAAATGATGGTCATCTTTTTGCTGCCCAAATTCAAATGTCCGTTGATCCTCAGGGCATATTAAACACAGAAATGATAACATATAAAGACTAGAGAAAGCAAAAACAAATTTAGGATCAGAACAAGAGAGACTATATTAAGAAAACAGAAGATGGTAGATAAGTGGAAATAGTAAATTTGTTCCATTGACAAACACCAGTATATTCTGGAAACAACAGGAGAACAAAGAATAAAGAAGTTTTCATTAATATACTCTTTGAGAAGCAGAGCACCATAATCCAAAAAGAATTCTACTCATAACTTTGTATATGACACAGAAAAATGAATGCCTGTCACAAAGGAATCAAGAACACAATATTCACTAAAATTAGAATAGTTTAGGCAGTAAACAGAAAACTTTCATTATTAGGAAACCAAATGTCTGACTGTGCATCTGAAGAGACCTGTGTCCAAGTGGTGAGGGGAAATTAAAAAAAAAAAAAAAAAAAAAAAAAAAAAAAAAAACACTGTCTCATTCAACTTTAGATTCACCTGTTTTGCACCTCACAAATTGATCCAGTCCAGAGAAAGGGCTATAGGTATTTTCTAGTGCAGGGTCCACTGCATCCTGAACATAGGGTTGTTTTAAACCAACACTGTGTGGAGCTATTGCCTTAACAGAATCTGATGGCCACAGCCAGAAACCCTGGTATGACTCAGACTGGAGAGAAAAATATTAAGTTTCAGATCATGCCACAAACAAAAAATTAAACAAAGACTCAGAGAGCTCAAAATTTCAAAAAGAAATAGCTTCAGCAACTTGAACCATAAGTTTACTAGAGCCTATTGAAAAAAGAGGCTTTTAGTAAGTTTCCAAATAAACTTTATAGACCCAAATTAAATAGGTTGTTATTAGAGACTTACAAAAGATTCAAAATATCCTAACCTCTTACCATATTTCTGGCAATACCTTTTATTTATCTCTTGCCGCTGCTTCCTCAACGGTCTCTACTTTTTCATAATAAGCATTCCTGACCCTCTCTACATTTTCCCATATAAGAAATGCACCCATTCTTTTAAATAGTTGTTTTATTTTATGTTTGGTGCATTTTGTATCCTTTCCAAGAAAATTTTGCCTTTTCCAAGTCGCAAAGACATTCTCTCATGTTTTCTTTTAAAAGCTTTATAATTTCAGCTCTTACATTTTATGATGCATCTTGAATTAATTTGTGTGTATAATGAGAGATAGGAGTAGACATTACTTTTTTCTGCATGCTTAGCCCAGTTGTTCAAATACAACTTGTTGACAAGATTTCCCTCTCCCCATTGAATGGCCTCGGCACCTGTATTGAAAAATAGTTGATTATATATGTGTGGGTTTATTTCTGGACTCAGTTTTGTTCTGATGTTGTATTTATGTATTTTTATGCCTTTACTGCCTTTAGTACCTAAAATTTGTAGATTTCACAGATAGTTTGATGCAGAGGCCAAAGACCTAAGTTGTAGGGTCGACTTTGGAATTATCTAGCTGTGGAATTTTGAACAAGTTATCCAATTTGCCATGCCTTAATTTATTCATCTGCAAAATAGAAGAATGATCAGGGTTATAAACTGAAATACTTGCAGCACAATAGAAAATGGTGGGAGTGTGCCAAAATTCATGTCCCACCTAAAGAAAGTTACCTCTCAATTAATTCTAGCTTGCAGGAATGTAAGCTTGCTGCTTCCAGATCGTCTGATTTTTCCAAAGAAGCCAGAAACTTGCATTTTTATGTGAAATCTTCTGACTTTCAAAGCATTGTGCAAGACAAAGAAACGCAGATTCTCAGCCCTTGAGCTGCCAGTTTGAGATCTATTAGCTGATCTTTCAGAATGCTAATACCTCTTGTAAGAGATATTACAAAGAATAAATGAGGTAACGTATAAAATGCCTAGCATTGTGCCCAGAACATAATACACAGTAAATATGCTGTCTTTTATCCCAAGTTAAACATTCTACAAGTTGTATCCCAATCTTACCACTAGGCTTGCTCTTCTTATAAACTATGAGCCATTTTCTCCCTCAGGTCCAACTAGTAGTTCTCCTGCCATTGATCTCCTACCATTGATTTCTTGATTCAAAATACCACTCCTATTTGTCTTCTGCTCTGCATTCTTACCTCCACTCCATTTGTCTTGAGCCTGATCCATCATGCCAATCCAGTTAAAAGAAATCGTTCCTGGGTTGCCCCTCTGGGACCTCCCTCCATTTTCTCCAGCCCTCTCTGTACAAAGGTTGGCTGACTTATGTGACCTCCATGAATGGGCCTGTTTGTCATTGGCCAATGGGCTCATCAACAAATGATTCCACAGGGGAGAAGTTTGAAGTCAGAGTACGTATTCCCTAGTGCCCTACCTGTTGAATCGGAGTTGATTATGGTCTAGAGTCATAGCTTTCTTAGCTTGCTCCCATATAGACAATTAAGGAAAGAAGTGGTTGATAAATCTCATGTTCTTTTAAACCCTGTCCATTCACTTAAAAAAAAAATTCCTCAGTTTGAGTGTGCTATATCATCTTGTGCATAGACACTCGAACCTCTCACTCTAAATAAAAGTCTCTCTTCTGTTCCCTTTCTCAGTCAGCAGTGTTCCAATTCTGCCAATTAACCAGCCTTTAAATGACGATCCTCTGGTGAAAAGGAAGGTTCTCGTGGCACCTCAATGTCTTAACTCATCCCTAAGGGTGATCCAGGAAAAAAGGCAAGAAACGCCATCCACAAAGAGTAGGGGGATTGGTGAAGCTCAAGGATACTGAGCTAGTCACAATTTCTGGTATGAAATTTCAAATGAAATAACACTTACTGCTTTTGTGATTGCAACTTAATTCCCATCTTTATTTAACCAGGCCAGTAAAAGCTCTAGGTGGCTCTGTGTAATCCTCCCTCCTCTCCTTTATGAATATTTTCTCTTCACTCGTGCCTGGAGCCACTAACACTTTTTCCTGGCACTGGGTACACTCTGAATTGGTCTTTTCACACCATCGGTGGGAGATCTCCTCTCCAGCCTCAACTTAACAGAGAATGCTGTTTGGCCTCCTATGAACCTAAGCTATATATATAGGCTATTTCTAGGGTCTTACAGTTTTCCACGTGGTTTACCCTAGCTTACTGCTATTTTGTACTGGAATTTCAAGCAGAATTCTGTGCTAATAATAGGATTACTCTGCTTCCTCTTGCCTCATTTTTATGTATCTTCCTTAGTGACTTCAGAAGCAGGAGGCTTAGATGGACTAAGAATCTGTAGACTCCTGATTTTACTAGTATAAATTCCAATGTAACACAAAATCAATACAAAATATTGGGCATCAATTTTTATTCGCACCAATTTTTCATCTCCAGTGTTAACTCTATCACATGCCTCAGTTTCTTTATTCAAAAGGCCACTCCTATCTGTCTTCTGCTCTGCATTCTTACCTCCACTCCATTTGTGTTGGGCCTGATCTATCATGCCAATCCAGTTAGAAGAAACTTTGCTCCTTCCCATCCATCTTATCCACCTCTGCCAGATTCACCTTTCTTGTAGAACATTTCCACCAAAACTCTTTATTATATATTACTTCAAATATTCATTCTGTCACAGCTTTTAATGATCTAATAATATGCACAGCCAATCTCAACTGCCCTGAAGAGGGGAAGAGAGTAGAATCTTCCCCATGCTTCTTCTACATACCATGCTCATATCTACCTTGTGCCTTTCCTTGAGATATCCTATCATCTTCCTTCTACCTATAACCAGGCCCTGTGCAGTTCATATTTACTTTCTAATTTAATGCCTTCCTTCTTTGACCATATTTAACTTTTCCTATAAACTTGCATGTACAGATGATGTTGATGATACTTAGCTGGGGTCACACTTTGAGAACCCAGCTCTATTCCAGCCTTCTCATTTTACAAATGAGAAAATGAGGCTCAAGAGAGTTGAATTGATTTGTTTAAACACTCATCACTAATTAGCTCTTCTGATCCACCAATCATTATTACTCTGCTGCCCCTCTCTGATAACTGAATACCATAGTAAAAGTTTTCACTTTATTAACCTTACAGACAGCAGTATTATAAGTAATATAGGTGGTACCCATGTTTATGCATGAATAGGTGAGAGGAGGGGAGATATCTCTGAACAGGGAAGCTATACAGGAAATTACCCAAGCATAAAGTCATCAATCAGTTTGAAAAACACTTGTATTAGTTACCTATTTCTGGGTAACAAATCCCCTTATTTTTATTATTTTTTATGTCATATTCCCCCAAAAGGTGGAAGGGTTTGGACTGTAAGATATAGAAGCCTTAAACCTAGAAGTTCAAACAGTGAACACGCATTATCTCAGTTTCTGAGCATCAGGAATTCATTCGTGGCTTGACTGGATACTTTGCTTTTGGGTCTCTCACAATGCTGCAATCAAGGTGTTATATCTGGTTGAGGTTTCAGCTGAAGGCTTGACTGAGCTGGGACATGTTTCTACGTTCACTTACATGGTTTTGGGAGGATTCAGTTCCTCAGGGCTTTTGGGCTGAGGGTCTCAATTCCCCATTCCCTGTTGGCAAGAGGCCTCCCTCAGTTTTTTGCCATATGAGTGTCTGAAATATAATAGCTTACTTTATCAATGCCAGAGAGATAAGAGGCAGAGAGAATGTGCTGGCAAGGTGGAAGTCACAATCTTTTGAGACCTGACCATTGAAGTGACATGCCATCACCTTTGCCTTATTCCATTGGTTATAAGCAAGTCACTGGATTCCAACCATTTCCAAGGTAAGACATAAAAAGGCAATATAACAGTTGCAATGCACAATCATTTACCTGGTGCTTTGCTCAAATAATACAAAAATAAGCATTTTCTTTTAGATCTCATACATAGTCTAGAAGGCAATTTTCTTTGCCTTTACCAAGAGAATATATATCTCTTAATGAACTTGGGAGGCTTTCCTATATCTTTCAAAATTAAATATACTTTGAAGATATATATCATAGACCTCCTCAAGTGATACTATTCCTCAGATAGCTGACTAGAAGAGGGTACTGGTAAATATGCTCATTTCTGTTTTAGTAAACATTTACTTACCATTAACTGTATATAAGGTATATGCCAGGCTCCAAAGACTCAATAGTGAAAAAGATAAAAAGGATCTACTGCTCTAATAGTCCTTCAGATATACTAGGGGAAACAGGCATTTTAAACATTAAAGATAATTAATCAGTGTGCAAAATACTTTAAAGGTAGAATACAGACTGTTATAGAAGAATATAACAGTGGGTTTTAACTTTTAAAAGGTGTATAAAAAGAAGTGATAATTAAGCTAAAATCTGAACAGGGCATTGAAATTTGCATATTCTGTTTCCTCATCCAGGCCAACGGGGAAAACAAGCGTATTCCAGGCAAAGTCTCCAAAGTGAGAAAGCTAATTTGATTGATAAGATTACAGAAAATAGAAAATAAATAAACAATGAAAACCATCTCTCTACATGACTGAGAACTAGCAAAAACAGTTATCATTGATTATATGCAGTTGAGTCAACAGTTTTAACTCAGTCCTAATCGGTCACACTTGGAGGTTTGGTTCCAGAGTTAACCTGACTCCTGGACAAGAACATGTCTCTGAAGAGTAAAGCTCATAGATCACCCTCTTCCTTCCTTAAAATATGGTGAACATCCAGTTATTAACTTTGGGACAATTTTCAAATTTTCCAAAACAAAACTAGGTCAAAGGCATTCCCCATGGATTGAAAAGGGTTATGCAGAAGAGCTGCACACTATTCATGGAGAACAGTTCCTCCATGGTGTAGAGGAATCAACTAACAAAGAAAGAGAGGTTTTAAAGATTAATCATCGGTAATTTTCATCAATGATGAGTCATTAGTGATACATTATGCACGATCCCCTTTCCAAACACAATAGATAAAAGGATGCATCAGAAAAGAGAACTGTGAGTAAGCTAGGATGACAGCCACTCAAGAGAACTAGACCCTAGAACTACCTGGAGGGTAATGCATTTGCCAAATAGAAAATTCCCCCCTTTCAAAGCATCTTTACAGTGACATCTAGTGGAGATGAAAATTACTGCACAAAAGTACCAACATCTGGGTTCTAGTCTTTTTTTTTAATTTAATAAATCTTTATTGTTCAGATTATTACAGTTGTTCCTCTTCTATGCCCCTGCCCCCCATTGCTCCCCCCACCCAGTTCCCACCCAACCCTCCACTCTTACCTCCCCCGCACATCCATAGGTGTACAATTTTTGTCCAGTCTCTTCCCGCATCCTCCATACTCCTTTCCCCCTGACAATTATTAGTCCATTCCCTTTGTATGCCCCTGATTCTATTATATTCACCAGTTTATTCTGTTCATCAGGGTGCAAAATACTTTAAAGGTAGAATCAGATTTTTTATTCACTTGATTTTTAGATTCACTTGTTGATAGATATGTATTTGTTGTTCATAAGTTTTACCTTTACCTTTTTCTTCTTCTTCCTCTTCTTCCTTTCAGCATTTCATATAATACTGGTTTTGTGGTGATGAACTCCTTTAGCTTTTTCTTATCTGAGAAGCTCTTTATCTGACCTTCAATTCTGAATGATAGCTTTGCTGGATAGAATAATCTTGGTTGTAGGTTCATGCTATTCATCACTTTGAATAGTTCTTGCCACTCCCATCTGGCCTGCATAGTTTCTGTTGAGAAATCAGCTGACAATCATATGGATGCTCCCTTGTAGGTAACTGTTTTTCTCTTGATGCTTTTAATATTCTCTCTTTGTCTTTTGCTCTTGGCATTTTAATTATGATGTGTCTTGGTGTGGTCCACTTTGGATTCCTTTTGTTTGGGGTTCTGTGCATTTCCTGGACTTATAAGTCTATTTCTTTCACCAGGTGGGGGAAGTTTTCAGTCATTATTTCTTCAAATAGGTTTTCAGTATCTTGTTCTCTCTCTTCTTCTGGCACTCCCATAATTCTGATGTTGGTACATTTGAAGTTGTCCCAGATGCTCCTTACACTATCTTCAAATTTTTGGATTCCTTTTTCTTTTTGTTTTTCCAGTTGAATGTTTTTTTTTCTTCTTTGTATTTTAAATCTTTGACTTGATTCTTCTGTTTCTCTAGTCTGCTATTAGGTCTCTGTATAACATTTTTTTATTTCAGTCATTGTATGTTTAATTTCTAGTTAGTCCTTTTTCATATCCTCGAGGGTCTCACTAAATTTATCAACCTTTTCTAGGAAATTCTTGAAAACCCTTATAACTGTGGTTTTGAACTCTATATCCAGTCATTTGTTTTCCTCCATTTCTTTCGTTTGTGATCTGTTCCTTTGTCTCTGCATTTCCACTGCTTCTGTGAGTAGCTTTGTACTAGGTGTCCTATATGGCCCAGTGACTCATCCTCCCTAGTTACCTGAAGTGGACACTCTTGGTGCACCCCTTTGTAGTCTGTGTGTACAGTCTTGTTGTAGTTAAGTCTTGATTATTGTTGGCATCACTGAGAGGATAAATTTCTTATCTTTGTTTCATTTATCTCTTCTTCTGGAGAATTATCTTGTTCTTTCATTTGTGGGTTGTTTCTTTGTTTCCTCATTTTGGCTGCCTGTTTGGGTTTATGACTATGTATTAGATACACCTGTGTATCTAATACATAGTCATAAACCCAGTATATGCCTATGTATTAGATACACATGTATGTGTATCTAATACATAGGCATATACTATGCCTCTCAATCTCTAGTGCAGGACAGTGTCAAATGCTGTTTTTGATTAATTATATCAGGCAAAAACTCAAAGCCTCCAGAGACTGGATCTGGCTATAGACTGATGGAATTCCTATCAATCTGCCCTCTGGCAATAATCCACAATTTTTCCTGGTAAAGAAAAAAAAATCATACAAGTACAGGAGGCAAAGAGAATTCCAAGCAAGAAGAATACAAACAGACCCATGCTCAGATATATCATAATTAAAATGCCAAAAATTAAAAACAAAGAGAGAATCTTTTTTTTTACATTTTAATTTCTTTATTGGTTAAGGTATTACATATTTATCCTCATCCCCCCATTACCTTTCTACCCACCCTCATTTCTGCCCTCACGCCCCTGTTGTCTGTGTCCAATGGTTAGGCTTATATGCATGGATACAAGTCCTTTGGTTGATCTAAAGAGAGAATCTTAATGGCAGCAAAAGAAAAGTAAACTGTTAGCGAAACCAGTTTGGCTCAGTGGATAGAGCGTCAGCTTGCGGACTGAAAGGTCCCAGGTTCGATTCCAGTCAAGGGCATGTATGTACCTTGGTTGTGGGCACACCCCCAGTAAGGGGTGTGCAAGAGGCAGCTGATCGATGTTTCTCTCTCATCAATGTTTCTAGCTCTCTAGCTCTCTCCCTTCCTCTCTGTAAAAAAAAATCAATAAAATATATATTTTTTTTAAAGAAAAGTAAACTGTTACTTACAAAGGCTGACATCTGATTTCTCATCAGAAACTCTGTAGGCGAGAAGGAATGGCATGAAGTACTCAATGGAAAGCAAGGATCTGAAACCAAGATTACTATATCCAAGACTCTCATTCAAAATAGAGTTTCCTGGCCAAAAAAGGCTAGAGTACATCACCACCAACTCAACATTACAAGAAATGCTAAAGGGACTGCTGAAATGAGAAGAAGAAATAGAGAGAAAAACCTAGACATACAGAATTAAAATGGCAATAAACAAATACCTATAAATAATAGCCTTAAATGTAAATGGATTAAATGCTCCAATCAAAAGACATAGGCTAGCTGAATAGATTAGGGGAAAAAAATGACCCAACTATATGCTGTGTACAAGAGACCCACCTCAGAACAAAAGACACACACTGGATGAGAGAGAAGGGATGTGTGGGAAGCCACTGCTTGCCAATACTATTATGAGAGTGCACCAAGAAACGCAGAAGGCCAATGGACCCAGGGCTGATGCTAAGCACTGACTGTTCATGTTGAGATAGTGGTGGCTTAAAGCAATGCCTTCTAAATTCATATTTCTTATATAGCATTTTCATTTGTGCATCAGCCCCTCCTTCAGATCCAGAACCACACTGTGAAGGTTGCAGCAGGGTCAAAAAAAATGTTTCCATGCAAATGGAAAAGAAAAAGAGCTGGAATAGCAATACTCATATCTGACTAAATAGACTTCAAAATGAAGGCCATAACAAGAGACAATAAAGGTTACTACATAATACTAAAGGAATCCACCCAACAAGAGGATATAAACATATATGCACCCAATAAAAAGAGCACCTAAATATATATACATACACACACACACACACACACACACACACACACACACACACTTTTAGAAGACTTTAAAGGAGAGATTGACAAGAATACGATCATACTAGGGGACTTTAACACCCCACTGAAGTCAATGGATAGATCTTTCAGACAAAAAATTAACAAGGAAACAGTGACTTTAAAGGACACATTGGATTAAATGGATTTAATTGACATTTATAGAACATTTCACCTCCAAGCTACAGCATATACATTCTTTTCAAGTGCACATAGGTCATTCACAAAGATAGACCACATATTAAGACACAAAACAAATCTCTACACATTCAAGAAGACTGAAATCACATCAAGCATCTTCTCAGATCACAGTGGAATTAAATTAGAAATCAACTACAGTAAAAATATCCCTAAACATTCAAACACATGGAGGTTCAATAGCATATCATTAAACAATGAATGGGTTACCAACGAGATCAAGAAAAAAATCAAAAACTTACTGGAAACAAATGAAAATGAACAAACAACAACCCAAAATCTCAGGGGCACAGCAAAAATTCATAGCACTATAGCCATACCTCAATATACAAGAAAGAAAAAAACAACAATAAACTATTTGACCCTACAACTTAAAGAACTAGAAAGAGAACAACAAAAATAACCTAGAATAAATAGAAGGAAGGAAATAATAGATTAGAGCAGAAATAAATGACAAAGAGACTAAAAAAAAAAATTCAGTGAAGTCAAGAGCTAGTTCTTTGAAAGGATAAACAAGATTGATTAACTGGTAGCCAGACTCATAAAGAAACAACTCATAGAGAAGACTCAAATAAGTAGAATCAGAAATGAAAGCAGTGAAATAACCACTGACAATATAGAAATACAAAGGATTAGGAGAAACCAAGATGGCGGCATAGTTGAACACCTAAACTGCTACCTTGGACAACAATTTCAAAACTACAACTAAAAGACAGAATGGACATCATCCAGAACCACAAGAAAGCTGGCTGAGTGGAAATTCTACAACTAGCAGGAAAGAAAGGGGCTCACGGAGACACAGAGGCAAAAATCTGAGGTACTGAGACATGCACGTGGAGAGGACAAACTGATGTTTACCAGATGTGGGTTGAGACAAATGGATGAAAAAGATGAAGGGATTAACAAGCACAAATTGTCAGTTATAAAAATTGTCACAAGGATATAAAGCACAGCTTAGGGAATATAGTCTATAATCCTATATAATAAAAGCCTAATATGCTAAGTGTTCAACCATTCATTCGACTGTTCAACCAGTCACTATGACGTCCACTGACTACAAGGGGGCAGACACTTGCTGTTGGGGTCTGGCTGATTAGGACTGGGTGAGATGGGCCAGACACACCCTGGAGCCCTCCTGCAGTCCCTCCCCAGCTGGCCAACCTCTTGCGGTCCCTCCCTAGCCCCTATCATGCATTGGTGAGGCCCCTCAGCCTGACTTGTTCCATCTCACAATCTAGGACCCCTCGAGGGATGTTGGAGAGCCGGTTTTGGCCCAATCCCCACAGGCCAAGCTGAGGGACCACACCAGTGCACAAATCCATACACCAGGCCACTAGCCTTACCTAATAATAGAGAAACATGTAAATTGACCGAACCTCCACTACACCCACAGCCAACCAGAGTGAGTATACAAATTAACCCAACAAAGATGGAGGTTAATTTGCATACGCAGGAGGGTCGGGCAGCAACATGGTCCGCTCCTAGGGGTCCGGGTCTTTCGGGGTGGGGGAGGCCAGGCGGGCAGCACCAGACACCGCCCACAAAATACCAGCCCATTGGGCCAGGGAGGTAGTGAGGGAGGTAGTGCAGGCCCCAGGAAAGGCAGCAGCCCACCTAACCAATCCTGTGGGGCCCTGGGAACACCGCTGCCCCAGGGAGGGGAGGCCAGCCCACTATCCACTCCATGGGATCCCAGGAACATCACTGCCCCTGGGCCTGCTTAGCCACTCCCGTGGGGACCCCAGAACATCGCTGCCCAGGAAGGTGCCTTAGGCCCTGGGAACATCGCAGGCATGGGGTTGCTGAGACCCAGACTGGGCACAGATTCAGTGCTTCATGGATACCAAGGGCAGGGATCTACCTCCCCTGAAGAGAGAGAAAGGTTCTGTAGTGGCCCCAAGATGCGGGTGGGCCAGGCCAGGGATTAAGGGGCATGGAAGGATGCCCAGGCAGAGGGAAAAGAACCCTCAGCCCTAAGACAGGGGTTTGGGGGCAGTGCCACCTCAGTGGAGGAGTGCCGCACTGCATGGTACCGGACTGACCAATGTGATTCAGACAAGCTCCCAGTGCTAACAGGCCTCACCCAGGCAGCCTTCAGACTTCAGGGGTGGGGTCTCCTGCTCCTGCCTTGACCCAATAGCAAGCCTGTGCTGCCCTGCCCCTCATCAGAGCATGCCTTGGCTGTGAGTGTGAAGCCTTCTGCCTGCTCCGGAGAAGAGGGGGTGGCAGTAAAGAATGGGGGCAGAGGACTGGAGAGAGGAAAGAATGTCTGCAATGAAAAGGTGCTTAAGAAAGAGGCTTGGAAGCCCGAAGAGGTTTGTTCTGTTTGCCTGGCAGCTGCCCCTTAGGAAGGGCAGAGAGCATGGCTCTCAGGGCTCCCTGTGTGCTGAGTCAAGTTCCTCAGCCAACTGGAATTGGCCTCAGTTTCCTGGTCTGTAAAATGGATTAAGCATGTCCCAGTGCCTTCACTGAGCTTTGATGGCCAATTGAGCTACTATATAAGGAAAGTGAGGGAAGAAGTGAGAAAGAAAAGGAAAGGCAAAAAATACAAAAGAAAGACTGGAAGAAACATGTAAATCCATTGTCACTTAAATAGGGGATATAGTCAATAGTGTTGTAATGACGTGTAATGCCAGGTGAGTACTGGAAATATCGGGGAACTTTGTAAAGTATATGATTGTCTAACCACTATTCTGTAACTAATATAAAACCTGAAACCAATACAAAATAATATTGAATGTAAAGAAATGAAAAGTAGAGTGAAATTTTTATAAATTTCAAAGTTTAAATAAAGGCTGTAAAGGAAGGAAGGGAGAGATTAAAAATAGTATTTTTCATTTTACCACTTTATTGTCTTTTCAGTACATGAAAAAGACAGTTGTCTTTATATGGTGCTTTTATACTTTTCTAAGTCATTATCTTATTTTAATTTCAGGGCAACTTAAAAACAAGATAATTATTCCCTCCACTATTCAAAGAAAGGAAATCTTGGTGTCTGGTCCCAATGATTCAATCATCAAGCTCTTATTGTAAAGAAGGTTAGTAAAATTTTCTATGAAGGGTCATATCTATACTAATAAAAGCCTTGGGGGTGATCAGGCCACCATGGGAGAGTAATTGAGGGCAATCATGCTGGCAGAGGAGCAGTTAGGTGTCAATCAGACCAGCAAGGGAGCAGTTAGGGGGCAATCAGGCAGGCAGGTGAGCTGTTAGGAGCCAGTCGTCCCGGATTGTGAGAGGGATGTCCAACTGCAGGTTTAGGCCTGATCCCTTGCAGTTGGACATCCCCCGAGGGGTCCCAGATTGGAAAGGGTGCAGGATGGACTGAGGGACATCCTCCCCAGTGCACGAATTTCATGCAACGGGCCTCTAGTCTATATATATAAAATCCTAAGTGACCGCCCAACCGGTCTGACCCACCAGGGGGTAGACACTCAATCCAGGAGCTGCCCCCTGGTGGTGTGCTCCCACAACAGGAGTGCCACTCAGCTGACCAATGGACACTAGATGCAGAACTCACAGCTGGCCACCGCAGCCTGGAGACCACAGCAGAGCAGCAGTGAGCCTACTGAGTGGTGGCAGCGGCAGGTGCAGCAGGGTCGGGATGAGCAGGAGTGGCAGGCAGCACTGGACTGCTGATTTTGACCCAGTGCCCACAGGCCATACCAAGGGACCCCACCGGTGCACAAATCTGTGCACCGGGCCTCTAATATTATAATGAACTAGAGGCCCAGTACATGAAATTTGTGCAAGAGTAGGCCTTCCTTCCCCCGGCTGTCAGCATCAGCTTCCCTCTGGCACCTGGGACCTGGGCTTCCTTCCAGCCACCAGTACCTGGGACCTGGGCTTCCCTTCAGCTGCCAGCAGGCACCTGGGACTCAGGCTTCCTTTGTAGCCCTGGCTTCATCCAGAAAGTCATCTGGAAGGACGTCAGGAAGGACATCCGGTCTACTTGGCATATGAGGTTTTTATTATTATAGATATGTATGGTGTCAGACTTATTGGGATGATCCCTTCATAAATTATATAAACATCTAATTATAATGTAGTACACCTGAAACTAATAGAATATGTCCATTGTAAATGAAAAAAAATCTTTTAATTATAAACATTAAAAAATTTTCAGTTAAGATTTAAAAAAAAGTGTTTTTAAATGATAGAGTGGAGTGGATAGTTAATGGAGAGTAAAAGCAGAAGAGGAGAAGGAACCTTCTTAGAAAGGTATAAAGATGGTAAATGGTGAAGGTGACCTGGCGTGAGCTTCCTCTGAGTGCCCCAGTTTAACTGAGCGATGGAGTGTTGTAGAAGAGAAAGCACAGGCTTTAGAATAAAGGTGGGTCAAAAGCTGGCTCCATTACTTAACAGTGTGACCACAGGAGAGAGGCTTCCCTCTCTGAATCTGTTAGGTAGGTATAGCTATCCTCATCTATAAAAGGGGGTAGCTATGCCTACCTAACATTAATATTCTGAAAATTAAAAGAGAAAAGAAACTGTATACCTAAAACTAATACAAATAACATTGAATGTAAACAATAATTGAAAAAAATTAAATAATGTAATTAATTTTTTTTTAAAAAAAGAAAACAAAGGCAGTACTTGCAAACAAGATGCTTATGGATGTAAATTCCTTTTACACATTTTCCATTAAGTCATCAGCTGGTTTTAGGGAATCAAACAATTCATTCTTTACTACTAGACCATGTGAATTAGGGTTCTGGCTCTTCCAAAGTTTCTTAATCCCCTCCCCCAGCATCCTATTCTGACACTGTTCACTCCAATGAATAAACTGGTTCCAATCAGATTTTTCCATCACAAGACAGACATCTCTAGCTAATCTTTTCCTACAAGTTGCTAGAAGGCTATTCATGCTTCTGTCTGCTCCTTACAGAAAAATCTATAGTAACTGATCTTCCCACGGGTCATCCAACAGAGAAAAAAGCTGCAGCAGGCTGTTTACTCTTGACCCAGAAGATAATTTGCCCAGCTGATATTTCTTTCTGCACATATCCCTCCTATTCTTCTCTCACCTTCAAACAAACACCTTTTGTTTGTTAGTTTTGTTTTTATTCATCAGGACATCAGTCTGTGATCTTACAGTATGAGACAGCTTTTTGCCTCTGCATATCTGAGTGAAACCTTGAAGCTGGGAGAACAATAAAGAACAGCTAGGTTTTAATTCAATGTTTCTGAAAAAAATAAGTATATGTACCCTATTTCTCTGTCAATGATCATTCTTAGGTGGAGGGATGTGTCATCACTTCTAAAAGGCTTCCTCTCTCTGTGTTGTTGGTTTGTTACTCTCAGAGGCAAAAATAATAATATCTTCCTCAGCAAAGGTGATTTTCATCCCAGGAAGCCTGTAGACAACTGAATTGATTTTTCAGGCCAAAATAATTTTGGAGTCTATCTATCTCCTCAAGATAATCACCTTCACCAAATCATTTTGTCATCTGTTTGCTGTGGATTTCTGTAACAGAGAAGACTGTAGGACTTTAAACTTTAAAAAAAAAGATGATAGATAGATAGATAGATAGATAGATAGATAGATTCCATCCTCTTTGTTGAAAGCACTTTGAAACAGAAAACTCTAGATATAGAATAACACAATGTCATCCATGTGAGGGTAGGAGTTAAATGCGTTCTTATTTTTTTTTAACTCTAGATTAGTTTTCTCCAATAGCTCTACAACAATGATTCTATAGCTAGTAAAATTTAGTAAAAATGAGAGGGAGACACTAAGCATATTGAAGACAATTTTTTCACATGCACTTTTGTTCCCATAGGGACATTGAGAAAGAGGCTGAAAATAAGAACCTTGCTTTTTCATTGTAAAATTAATGCATGTGCTGCTTTTTAAAAAAAGCATAAAATATATAGAATTTAAGCTGAAAAGTAAATCTTCCTCTACCTTTATCCCTACACACATTCTATATATACAGTTTTATATATAAATAAAACCCTGTTAACTTGCTTCTTCCATATATTTTGGATATCTTTTTATACCAATACTTATAAATATATCTCATTTTAAGTGATCACATGTCATGAATATTTATTCATATACTATAAATTTTATACAGACCCTGATTCATATTTTTCCAAAATATTAGCAAATAGCAATTACAAAATATGCATCACAGAATATTCTTTTTTAAAATATATTTTATTGATTTTTTACAAAGAGGAAGGGAGAGGGAGAGAGAGTCAGAAACATTGATAAGAGAGAAACATCAATCAGCTGCCTCCTTGACCAGAATTGAACCTGGGACCATTGAGTCTGCAAGCCAATGCTCTATCCTATCCACTGAGCCAAACCGATTAGGGCCAAAGAATATTCTTTTAGATATACATTTATATTTTGAGATGGCAAAAAAACTGCATGGTATATTTGAGCAGTGGAATTATTGGGTCAAAGTGGTAAGAGGGGGAGGAGAGAGGGTGCAAAGCCTTCCTGGTTGATATGTTTACAAATAAAATGGACAAGCAGATGCTGTGTCCATTTTTCATACTTTCTTTTTTTCTTCCTTGCCCTCTTTTTGTCATTTGACAAACATTTGAGTGCCTGCTGTGAAATAGGTACCATGCCTAATACTAACTATAACAGAAAATAAGGAGTCCTTGCCTTTTCAAGCCTACAATCTACAGATGAGATTACTGCATGTTGATGGATTTAAGTAAACATTTCCTTCACTTTACGTCTCTTTGTATTTCTAAATAAAATGGTTAGAAAAAGTATCCTTTATAAATGGCTCTAAAGAAGAATACTTCTAGTGCAGGGGCCACCAACTATAATATCCTATAGGACCAAACAGGTTTAAAAAAAAAAAATGACTGGAACAGCTCATGTCCAAAAAGTATGAAGAGGTAGGGACTTGGATAACTTGAAATAAAAGGTTCATCCAAATTGGATGAGCTCTCTCTGATAATTTTCATGCAGCAATACAGAGCTATATATTAAATCTTTGAATTTTTCAAGAGAAAGTGTAAAACTCACTTGTAATACAATGACCTCACTTTTTTAAAATTTTTTTAAAAATATATTCTATTGATTTTTTACAAAGAGGAAGGGAGAGAGAGAGAGAGCTAGAAACATCAATCAGCTGCCTCCTGCACACCCCCCACTGGGGATGTGCCTGCAACCAAGGTACATGCCCTTGAGTAGAATCAAACCTGGGACCCTTCAGTCCTCAGGCCGATGCTCTATCCACTGAGCCAAACCAGTTCCAGTGAATGACCTCACTTTTGAAACATCATGCAGCCCAATCAGGAAATATCTGAGAGCTAGATGCAGCCAGTGAACTGCCAGTTACTCTTTAAAAACAAACAAACAAACCTTCCTATCAAGATATGGCAAAAGACACCCCAGCTCAAGTTTTATTCTTGGTCTTTTAGAACCCAAATGTGTGACTTTCACTGGTCCATTTATTTTATATATTCTTACAGTAATAGTGAATGTTAAGGAAGTATTATCCAAATATAATTCTATAAAAGTATGCTCCTTTTAAGTTGTGTCTTAAGTCCAGTAAAGGAGTTCAAGTATTGGGAATTAATGCTACGGGTTGTTATCAGAGCTGATTTCTACGGTTGCACTGGAGTTACCATGGAAAAACCTAGAACTTCTTTCTGATCAGTTTAATCCATATCCTGGCTTGACCACCTGAACCTCCTTTTCAGGTTGTCCATTTGCTGGAGGCTAATGAATATCATGGTGATGACTTCCTTTGCAAATCACATGGGGGCTTGACCAAGCGTCACAATCACATCTCAAAAACAGATAATATTTTTGGCAGATTATACCTGTGGTTTACCCAACTATTCTTGCAGGTCTATCTTCCAGCTAAATATGTGGGTCACAAGAAAGTTATAGCTACCCTCTGGAGCAGCATTTTCTAAAATGTGTCCTATGGAATTATAGAACCTAGATGCTCACTGGAAAAAAAGAGCGAGGAGCACACTCCATATTCATGCATATTTAGGAAATACAGCGAGGCATACTCAACACACAAACATGCAATACAAACACACATATATATTTTTTGAAATTTCTTAATAAAATTAGCATATTGAAAGGTCTAAGATGTTGTAAGTATAGAATATGATGAATTTTAACAGTGTTTTCCAAATATACAACCAGGAAATGCAGAAATGCCTTAGGGAAGACTAACAATATGGTTTCCCCACAAAGGTCAAGTCATATTTAATAAAAACAATATATATTTTGATTTATGTTTAAATATATTTTGAATAGATTTATGTTTCTGCTATTTGTCTACTGAACTTTCTGCACTTTAGGACACAGTCCAGTATGGGAAGCCAGCAATGTCAACTGTATGGGCAATATATTAGGAATACAATATATTCCCTACCTTAAAGTAACTGGATAAGAAAAGCAACAGCTTTCAGACAAGGTCCACGATCATCTTCCAAAGGAGAAATTCAAAGAAGAGAAAAATGAGGAAGCTCAACCAAGGAGACTGACAACAGAGAAAAAGTCATTGGTGACTGACTAGTGTCCTTGAAGAGAGCAGTGGAAGCAGTGGTTACACCTGACAATATCCAGTCAAACCTAAATTTAGAATCTACGGTCAGAAATCTCAGAGCTCTAGATAAAACAGTGAGCTATAAGGCTGCAATGTGTTTAAAAAATGCTTTCATACTGTTCTTTTCAACTCTGCAGAGAGCAGTTAAATACTGTATTTCTCCAAGTGCATGTATGAATTTATTTCTGCTGCTTCTGAGCAGGAATTGAAGGATGCTCTCAAAATGCCTTACCTTTTCCCTAAGAAACAGGGCTTCCTGTAGCTGACCACAAGAGCATTTGCTCAGCCTAATTCTACATGTTGGCAAGGCCAGGCTGAGGGAAGTCCCAGGGCTCCTTAGCTGCAGGTATTCTCTGTCTGACCTGACAGCTGGAAGACTGCACAGCTCTGATGTGCTGAGACCAGTAAGCCCCAAGGGCTGCCTTGAGGGGATCAGGGAAGCTTCAGTCTTTTGAACCTGGCTCCCTCCTGGCCTTAGATGTCCTCACCAGGGGAAATAACAATGACAGCAACAACAATCTGTATTTTCCATACAGTAGACAAGGCTACAATGTCTTACTCTTACATTTGAATTTTTACTATTCACCCAATCCCTGTAAGCAGCTCATTGGCTACTTGGTAGGCTCTGTTTCCTCCTCTAGTTCATTCCTACTCACACTTTGAGGTCCTCAAAAGTATTATTTGCTTTGGAGAAGTTGAACTGACTATTGAAGCACAAACAAACTTCCTCAGTTACACATTGCCATGACTATCTTGCAAATGTTTCACATATGACCTTCGCCTTGTCATTAAAATCCAAAATCCTTAAAAAATAATGGTCAGCCAAAACCGGTTTGGCTCAGTGGATAGAGCATCGGCCTGCAGAATGAAAGCCCCAGGTTTGATTCTGGTCAAGAGCATGTACCTTGATTGCGGGCACATCCCCAGTAGGGGGCGTGCAGGAGGCAGCTGATCGATGTTTCTCCATGTTTCTAACTCTATCCCTCTCCCTTCCTCTCTGTAAAAAAAAACAATAAAATATATTTAAAAAATTAAATGAAATGAAAAAATAATGGTCAAAGTAGATGCTTACTTAGCATAGGTTGAATGAAGAAAAGGGGGAGCACTTTGTCATGACACAAAGGAGAATACAATGATTCTGAGAGATTCTATTATCCATAATTAACTCCATCCCCAATTGCCATCCCCATTTCTCTCTCCCCACTTTTAATGGGATGCCATCCAGATTTCTAATAGCAACCATCACTTTAGTATAGAGATTTCATGAGAGGTAAAAGCCAGAACAATAAATATTTGTCAAGGGACAAAATACTAGAAGTTCTATATGCCATTAGTGAAGAGCTCATTTGCAGCTGAGGCTTAGGATCGATCTGATTTTTTTATATGGAAAAATGTGTATACCTGATTTAATGCCTATGGCCTGGCTTGTGAAACTGGACACTAAGGTATCCTCTCCAGACTCCAGCTCCCCAGTCTATAAATGCAGGGGGTGGAAGGAGAGATGTGTTTGACATTTCTTTAAAGTCCATGACCCATCCATCGTCTACATTGAAATTTTAAGTACTGAATTTGCAAAATAAAATTATCTCACTTAATATTTAATACAGAAAGTGTTCTATGATAAAGGATCTACTTTGATTTAAAGCACTGGGAGGAGGCATTTGGCTATTTTAGAGCCTATATTCTAATCAGCCTACCTACCTATCTACGCTTTTGGAAAACAGTTTAATTGGAGAACTGGAGAGACTGAGTTTGATCACAAACCCAAACTCCACTTGGTATGTTCTTTGCCTGTGCAGAGTGGCTCTTTACAATTTCACTGTCTCCTCATTCCAAATGCAATTTCAAAACAAGCAAAGTCAGAGATGCCACTGCCATTGGAGATTTTCTTTATCAAATGATTCAACCTTAAATCTCCTTCGCTTGCTCCTGTCATTATCCCCACTTTCTGCCTCTACCTCCTTCAACTACTCATCATCAGCCTATGTAACACTCACGTTCTCTATCCAAATACTTCTCCATGTGATCATCTTTCCTGAGCGCTCAGGACTCGGACATCTCCCAGTTGTAACAGGCTTCCTTCCCTAATGAAATGAAAATGGGCTCCTCTAGCCTTCTCTGTGGAAGGATAAGCCAATCTTATTACAGTTGCCTGAGTGCATTACATCTTAGTGCTCTAGCAGTTCCTCTGCCTGGAACAACTGTTGCTCAACTCTTGACATTAACTAAATTATTCTTATCCCTCACATCTCAACCCACATACTACTATCTTCATGAGGCCTTTGCTGATCCCCACCCCTCCAACAACTGCCATCCTCCATTATCTCCTTATATATGCTTCCCCAATAACTTTACTAATTACATCATGCTTGCAATTTACTTTTTTAAATTTATTTTTATCTTATTTTTCCCATCTCCATTTATCCCCTCTCTGTCCTCTTCCACCTCCACCCCCTAGGATCCTCCTGCCCACAATCACCACACTGTTGTCCATGTTCATGAGTTCTCTCTTTCTTTTTTCTTTTTTGCTCAATTCCCCTACCTCTGCAACCCCTCCAACTCCACCATCAGAGCTGGCTGCCTGCTCTCTATCTATGAGTCTGTCTCTATTTTCCTTGATAACTCATTTTGTTCACTATATCCCATATATGAGTGAAATCATATGTTACCTGTCTTTTTCTATCTGGTTTATGAAATTACTTTTTCAATCTCTACCATTATCTTAGTCCCTCAGCTTGGCCTGCACTCTCTCCAATCCAGGACCCCTTGGGGGATGTCTGATTGCCTCTCACAATCTGGGATTGCTGGCTCCTAACTGCTCACCTACATGCCTGCCTGACTGCCCCTAACCACTCTGCCTACCTGCCTGATCTTCCCTAACTGCTCCCCTGCTGGCCTGATAATCCTTAATCGCCTCTGCCTCACTCCACACCCAGGATTCCCTCCTCCGGCCAGTTGCAGCCACCTGGGACCTGGGCTTCCCTCACTCTGGCCAGCTGCAGGCACCCAGGACCAAGGCTGGCTTCACCTGGCTGGCCGCAGCCACAGGGGACCATGGTCAGGTGGCTTTGCCCAGACCGCAGCTGCAGGTGCTGAAGCCCAGGACCACAGGGCAGGCAGTTTGTCCCACTTCCAGGCTACAGGCCCAGGTGCTGGCACCTGGAACTGCGGGGCGGGCAGCTTGTCCCTCTCCCAGGCCACAGGTGCAGGCACAGCCATGGCATTTGGGATCATGGGGCAGGCAGTTTATCCCTCTCCCAGACCGCAGCCTGGCTGGTCCCCATTCCTTTTTCGCTAGCTCATTTGTGCCTGGCTGGCCCCCATTCCTCTCTCCCCAGTGTTGAGTGTCTAAGCTATTACTGCATGATATCATGACAAAAATTTGCATATTAGTTCTTCATTATTTCCTATTTATAAAAAGGCAGTGATCTTGATGACCAAAACGACCTTTCGACTGGTCACCATGATGTGCATTGAGCACCTCTTGGTCCCTTCCTCCCTGGTCTACAGTCTCAGATCACAGCAGCGTGTACAGGGAACCACAGCAAATGGAGCAGTGGGTAAGGACTGGCAAGCGGGCAGACAGCAACCTCTTAGTCCCTTCCCGCAGCTGCAGGCTCACAGAGCCATGCTGTGACCAGGGAACCACAGAGCACTGAGGTGAGTGGCAGCAGAGTGGGACTGGTGAGCCACGTGGAACCATCAACCTCTTGGTCCCTCTCCCAGCCCTCAGGTTCCAATCACAATTTGGTGAATGGGGAACCATGGCAAACCCAGGTGAGTGGCAGCGGGGTGGGGAGAGGGCAGAACAGCGACCTGTTGGTCCCTCACCCCAGCCCATAGGCTCTGGGGAACCAGAGCCATGCTGCCATCGGGAAATGATGGAGAGCCAAGGGTTGGTGGTGGGGATTGGTAAGCAGGCAGTAGATGGCCTAGGGACCCTAACTGCACACGAAATCATGCACGCTGGGCCTCTAGTAGGATTATAATTTTATAAGGTCAGAGACTATGTTTAACTTGTTTATCAGTTTATTAGTATCCTGAAAATCTAGGACTATTCCAGAAATGTTCTAGAATGAATTGAAGGCAGAAAGGATAAAAAGGGAGCAAAAGAAAAATGAATAGGCCTGGCTTCTTAGAGTGATGCTTACCCCTTGAGTTCTCTACCTTTGATCCTCACCACTGCCCTGACTGTGATGCTTCTACCAATGATGGGCAGACTGATACCATGTGGAAAGACCTAGGTTTAAATTCAAGTTCTGTTATGTACTAGCTCTAGGACTTGAACAAGTTATCTACCCTGGCTAAACATAATTCTTTATCTAGAATATACTTTTCAGGGTTATTGTGAGGATAAAATGAGATAATGTCTTTAAAGTACATCATGGTTGCTCAATAAATATTAATTACTTTCCATCTCCACTCTCCCTCAACCCCCACCCCAAGTGTGCCACTGTTCCTTTGACACATTGGCTCAAGTGCAGACAGAAACATCTTCTCTCAGTTCTCTTTAGCACATCTGAGACAGACTGGCACTTTACTAATTGCTAAGGAAAAAACAAAAGGTAATTAAATGTAGAGAGCAGCATCAGTGTGAAGCAGCCTGCAGTTCTCAGAACAGGGTTTGGTCTCCAGTGCAGCTACTTGCTTTTCAAAGTCAACATAGGATACAAATCAAAATTATTAAATACTAGAGGCCTGGTGCACAAAATTTGTGCAGGGGGGAAGTTCTTCAGCTCTGCTTGCTCCCTCTAACAATCCGGGACCGTTGGCTCCTAACCACTTGTCTGCCCACCTGTTTAATTGCCCTCTAACAATCCAGGACCATTGGTTCCTCTGCTTGCCTGCCTTCATCACCCATAACTACCTCTGCCTGCCTGTCTCATCACCCTTAACCACTCTGCCTGCCTGCCTGCCTAATCATCTTTAACTGCTCTGCCTGTCTGATGGCCCCAACTGCTCACCTGCCTGCCTGATCACCCCTAATTACCTCTGCCTGCCTGCCTGATCAGTCCTAACTGCTTGCCTGCCTGATCGCCCCTAACTGCCTCTGCCTGCCTCTCTTATTTCCCATAACCTCTCTGCCTGCCTGCCTGATTACACTTTTATTATTATAAATACTTGCCTTGCTTCAAGTTGTAAGGATCTGCTTGTCATAGAGATACAGAGATATAAAAGTTTTAATTTTTACTCTTGATTATGGCAATTAACTGCCACCATAAAGGTTACTTACCAAAGGGTGTATAGCAAACAGTGCTGTTAAGTCCTCTTCCATGAAAACACGCATGTCATGCATTGTATCTGCCTGGTACATGACAGGGTGAAGTTTCTGTCTGTCTTTGCAATCATATGAGCGAATTGTGTAAGACCCCAGCCCAGTCTGATTTGGTGCTCACCGAATAATAGGGCTCTTTTTTTTTTCTTTGTTCCATTGGTAGAGATTTCCTAGAAGTTGCAGGATATCTTCCTTTTAATTTTTCCTCAACACTCTGACTTTATCACCTTTGTTTTCCCTCCATCCCCCACTCACAACAGTGACTTGCTACAGGCCCACTTCACTAGAGTGTCTAGGAGCTTGCACAATGTGTCCACCACCACACCACAATTCCCAGCATTCCTGGTGCTCCCTGTGCTCTTGGCTTCTGCTTCTGGTCCAGGGGCCACAAAAACCAAAAGAATTGGGGATTCTAGCTGCCCCTCCCCACCCCAGCGGGGCTGAAAGAACTGAGATTCCAGGTGCCGTTTAAACCACCACCCCTTTCCCCCTAGTGGGCTGAAAGGATTGGGGACTCCAGTGGCAGGCAAGAGGTGCAGCCAGAGCAGAGGGTCCGGGGACTCCAGCAGTAAGCAAGTGGCGTGGCTCAAAGGACTGGGACAGTCCAGCAGCAGCAGGCAAGTGGCAGGGCTCAAAGGATTAGGGAACTCTGACGGTGGCAGGCAAACAGTGCCCCTTGCCTGCTGTGCCCCCAGTGGGCTCAAAGGACTGGGGGACTCCAGAGGGGCTGAGGGGACTGGGCACCGCCATCTTGTAGCTAGGGGCATCGCCATCTTTGTGGCGGTGTGATGGTCAATTTGCATATTCCCTCTTTATTAGATTAGACAGGATATGTCCTGCCTATACAGAATGCCTGGCAAATCTGCTCCAAGAGGAGCAGTCTACAATTAAAGGCTTGAGGCTTGAGAAGAACATGAATCGAAGGAGGAGACTCAATCATTGGCGATATGCATATATGCACAGGGCACAAGGTATAGGGTAGACAGAGGAGTGAGTACAGTGAGAAAGAGGGGTCCCAGGTCCTCGATATGGAGCTGGCACAACCAAAAGAGAACATTAGCAGGCTAGGAAAGAAGGAGAAACCAGCAGAAACAAGGAGCTTAAGGAGCAGATTGGTTAGCCCCTGCAAAGGAGTGATACTAAAAATAAAATCAGTAGCTGGCAAGCAGGCACAAAGCAATAAGAATGGGTGCAGTCCTGGAGGCCCTTTGCCATGCCAGCATTAACTCTTCAGTTGTTGGACTATGGGGAGGAGACTCTGGAGAGGATCTACGATCTGTGTAGGGGGTTATTCAGGAAGCTAAGGGCGGAACTATTTACCCCTTTTTAAAAAAAGTGTTTTAACAATTAGTACAGCTATTTCACTGTGTACCACAGAATACCAGACCTGCCCCAGTCATCTCTCAGAAGGGTCAATCTGCCCATGAGGTTCCGGTACAGACTTTGGCCCTTACTCTACTCCCTGTTGGTTGTAGCCTGGTCCTTTTATTTAAGTTCTATGCAGAATGGTTTGGCTGACTCGTGATAGGCATCTGGCATCTTCTGAAGCTACAGGAGAGGCTAAGAAAGAAGCCAGACTAAGTAGGTATTTTACCTGTAACACTTATCTCACATCTCTCGCTTCATTTGGAAAGAATGAAATCAACATCACCCTGACTAGAAACTCCAAGAGGAAAGAGTCTGAGATAATTAAACAAAGCTATAATACCAAGTATAACGTGGGGAATAACATCATAGTAGAAGCAATTAAGCAATATTGAAGGTCATTTTTTTACTCAACATGCATTTGTCTTTAGCACTTGTCATGTGACAGGTATTGTGCCATACCTTGAGATAATAGTAATTAAAATAAGATAAATGCTAGCTCACATTCATCGAATGTTTCCTTTGTTCAACTCCATGCTGTGTATTTGACACACATCGTTATTAATATTCAAAACTTCTCTTTGAAGGATATTATTGCAGCCATCTTATAAATGAGCTAGCTGAGATTCAGTCAGTTACTTTTCCACAAAGGCACTGCTGGGAAGTGCCAGAGCCAGGACTTGAACCCAAGACTATCTAACACTAAAAACCACACCTTAAAGGAACCTACCTTCTAACAAAGAAAACTCATAAATAAACAGTAACAATGGGGAGATAAGGACACAAATGTAATACCTTATTCAATAAAGAAAAAAACTTAAAAAATTAAAATAAAATAAATAAAAATAGTGCAGGGTGATGAGGGCTCTGATAGAGGGAAATACAAGGCACATAGGCACCCAAAGGTGAGTCCCTGGTCCAGCCTGGGGAATATCCAGAACAGCTTTTCAATACACCCCAAAGAAGGTGATGGGCTTTAATCCCAAATGACTCTCAATCATTCCAAAATAACTAAGTCAGCAACTACATACACTGACTCATTTCCTTAAGTATACCAGAGGCAAAACACTTAATAAATGATTACACCATTGGAGAATTTCAACAAACTGCCAACCAGACAGGGTAATAGGAAAAATGTAAACCTCAGTGAACAACTTAAAAGTGTAATGGGGCGCATGGTGAGCGTCCCAATTATTATCATATATCCTGTCATAGTGATCGATGCTACAGAATAAAATTCTGCCAAAATGCTATCTGTCATGTCAAAAAGACAAGTTGTAGCTGCCATCAGGTAGCTGTGCACTGCTTGGCATCCTAAAGGAAAGGGAGTAGATGCTAACTCTTGGGAATGGTAAGAATGGCATAAGCTACTGAGAAATAGTTAACCAAGTGAAGGGCTCACTTCAGAGCACTGTCTTGGGTTCTGCCTGTTTTCCCATTCAAGCTGAGGATAGCCTGAAAAGTAGAATAGTGGTGGAAGAGGTGGCTGTGAATACTGCCTGGGAAGGGACAGCAGGACAGAGCAGAGGCAGCACCAGGCCAGGTCTCAGAGATGGCACTTCTCATCCCAGCTCCTGCTGGATAGTCCTTCACCTCTCTCTAGACCTGTTCCTCCTCTGTAAGAGGAACCCAGTACCAGCACTTCATCTTTTCTGACTTTCTTTTCATCTCTCAACCCTATGCTACTCAGAGGGCTAAAATTAGGATTTGTATTAGAAGAAACTAGATTCTTGTGACTAGAGATGGTGAACTTAAACATAGACTCTCTTTAGGAGGCTATGTTTAATGACAAAGGATTAACTTTCCACTTTTTCTCATAAATCAGAAAAAAACTTACCAAGGCAAAAATGGTATCTTCTCTGATTTTTTTATCAGGTTCCACATCTTTCTCATTATGAAGTGAAATTATGTGAATAATGTGCTCACCACAGGAGCTGGTAGTAAAAAAAAATGCTTGCTCAATAAATATTATTTCTTCCTCATGCTTTCTCTAAGGACCTTGGGCCCTTCTAAGTAGAGATTAGCTAATCCCTGGTTGAAATGATAACTGGAGATATACAGAAATTGTTCCTGATCAGAGATCTCCACTCAGATAAAGACACCAACTCTGATGAGGATGCTCAGAGTCTGGACAACATTGTCTACACAAGGCTCAAAAAATAGCACTCCACATCCCTTCCTGAGTCCCCAAAATTTTGAAAAATAAAACCAAGAGTATGAGAAGAAATCCCACATATCCCAATACTGATAGAAACTAAGTTGAAACAGTACAGTGTGAAAAGCAAGGCCAGGCAGGTAACTCCTCCCCCAAACTAAGCCCACTGAGGCAGAGGCTGGCCTTCCCTCCAGAGGAGGAGCAGTGGAAGAATGTTCTCTGTAGACAAGTCTGTGTCTAAGAAGGAAGGGCTGAGCAGAGCTAGTGTTTTTCCCCAAGTTTACAATCAAATAAAACCCTGCATGTCCCAAGAATGGAACAGCAAAGATTTTGAGAGAGGTTAGGTCTATGCTTAGGAAAAATATTTCTAAGTGGAGCCCAGGACTGGGAAAGGCATTCTCTTTATTGTCCATGAAAGACGATCTGTCCAGGAAATCATGGAAGCAATAAATGAACAAAACCAGTCTCAGTAACTCTAGGGAAAGAGTAGAAGTAGATCCAAGTAATAAAAGCCTCAATGGACCACATAAAAGCATTCAAGATGATCAGATCTCCCTTTCAAACTCTGAATATCTAAATGTTTTCCCTTCATGTCCAAAGAGAAGGGGTAATCAGGGTAAAGTCTTGACCATTTTGAGAAGAAAAGCTAAGGCTAATTTGCTGTGTCCAGCGAAACAAAGAGAGTTGCAATAAGGAAAATGATGTCCTCTGGGATGAGCACTGAGCTGAAAAATTACTTGACCAACACAAACCCGGGGCAGCTCCACTGCCCAGAAGGGGGCCAGCTGCTAATTACAGTAGCTCTGGAAAGAAGTACTTCCAACAGTATTTCTGAGTTGTTAGTTGATTCGTTTTCAGTTAAATCAATAAAGCCTCCAGGGTTAACTATCTAGGAGATATTGTTCCTCAATTATAATGCACAGAAAAGTGTTTCTTATCAACTTTCTCTTAACTTTGGCTTAATTATTTAAGCACTTGTGATTTGATAGTTATTTTCCTGTCTCCCCAGAAACCAATCTGAGAAGGAAGTTGGCAAACATTTTACAGAGGGCCAGATCTCTTTCTAATGGAGAAGTGATTCAAATGAAAATGAACCTATTTCTCAATTATTATTCAGGAGGAGCACAATATATCGAAACAATCAATGGGCATTTGGCTTAGAACAGTAAGAGCCACCATGTATTGAGTGCTTATTATGTGTCAAGTTTGAGCTAAGTGCTTTGCCAACTTTTAATTTTACAACTTCCTTGCAAAGTAAGCATTATTATCCCCATTTCAGATGCAAAAAAAAAAAAAAAAAAAAGCCAAGTCAGTAAGAGAGACAGGATCCAAACTCAAGTCTGTTGTTGTTATGTGTTGAATTGTATCCCTCCAAAATTCAGATATTGAAGTACTAACCCCCAGTACCTCAGAATGTGACCTTATTTAATAATACTAGAGGTAGAGGCCCAGTGTACGAATTCGTGCACCAGTGGCATCCCTCCAGCTAGCCTGCGGGATCAGGCCTAAACTGACCCTCCTATATCCCCCAAGAAGTCCGGGATTGCGAGAGGATGCAGGCGAGGCTGAGGAACCCCACTGGTGCACAATCAGGGCTGGGAGGGATGCAGAAGGTTGGCCAGCGGAGCAGGGACCACGGGAGGGCTCCAGGGCATATCCGGCCCATCTCGCTCAGTCCCAATCAACTGGACCACAGCAGCAAGTTAACCTACCAGTTGGAGTGTCTGCTCCCTGGTGGTCAGTGCACATCAGAGTGACTGGTCAACCAGTTGACTGTTTGTCCCCTGGTGGTCCCGTGCATGTCATAGCAGTGGTTGAGCATATCATTAGTATACTATGCTTTGATTGGTTAAATAGCCAACTGGACACTTAGCATATTAGACTTTTATTATAGGTTAACTATAGGTTAGTTTTTGGGGATGTAATTAGTGGAGTTCAAATGAAATCATACGGGAGTTGGGAGGGTCCCAAACCTAATATGACTGGTGTCATTAAAATGGGAAATTTAGACACAAATATGCACACAGAAAGAATGCTATGTGTGAAGGCAGAGGAGCCAAGGAACTCCAAAGATTGTAAGCAAACCACCAGAAGCTGAGACAGCAGCATGAAACAGATTCTTGCTCATATCCCTCAGAAGGAAACATCTTGATAGACACCTTGATTTTGGTCTTCTAGCCTTCAGAACCATGACACAATAAATGTCTATTGTTTAGTTTGTGGGAGTTTGTTATGGTAACTCTGACAAACTAATATAATTGGTTTCAAAAATCTGTGTCTTCCCATTGGGTCATGTGCTCTAGGTAGGCATAGTTTCCTGTTCCTCTTGAATGTTAGACATCCTGGCACCAACCTTACTGGTACTTCCCATTTGGCAGGTTGTCTTTTTGTTTGTTTTGTTTTGTTTTGTTTTGTTTTGTTTTTGGGTAGAACTTTAGACATTGTTTATTCTGGCTTTCCTGATTTTATGGCTTCCAATAACATTCTCTAAATATTCCTTTGGGGGCCAAAAGCACTTGAATTTGTAAATGAAGGCTATGCAGCCTCAATCTTACAGTGTCTGGCTGCTCTCCTCACCAACTGTCCTTCTATGGCCTGCAATTGTCCTGAGCACTTTAACATCAGATGGTGCGCTGCCATTAAGATGCATCCAGAAATTCTTTGATAATCCCCCTTTCAGGAAGTAGAACTTAATTTCCTCCCTGTGAGTGTAGTGACTTGCTTCTAATGAATAGAATATGATGATGATGGTGTCTTCTGAGGTCACAGGCAGTATGGCCTGCTCCACGCTTTCTCTTGAAGTACTTGCTCTGAGGGAAGCCAGAGGTCATGAGGACACTTAAGTAACCCTATGGAGAGGCCCATAAGTGGAGGGACTGAGTTCTCCCACCCATGTGAGTGAGCAAACCCTCCAGCCCTGGCCCAGCCCTCAGATGACCATAGACCTGACATCTTGATTACAAACTCATGAGAGATCCTGAGTTAGAACCAACAGCTAAACTGCTACTGAATTCCTGACCAGAATCTGTGAGATCTGTAAAGTTTGTGTTTCGAGATGTAAGGTGTCATGTGGCAATAGATAACTAAGAGATAAAGTCACCTAGGCCATACTACCCCCATGGCCTGGCCTTTGTTGTTCCATTTAGCAAGGACAAGAAATCAAGATGTATCTCCTCAAAGCTGTGATGACATGCAGATGATGGGAGCCTTAGAAGTCTTCCCTCCATTTCCTTCTTTGGAAATGGTTCTTGGCTTACCCAGACAGAAAGCTCTGGGTAATAAACAGACAAAAGCCCCGCTCCCTGTGCACTCTCTCCTCTCTACACCTCAAACACAAATGTATCTTTTTGTTTTGTTGATGATTTTCTTTACTAAGCAAAAACTGTTTTGTTTGATGTAATCCTATTTGTTTATTTTTTCTTTTGTTTCCCTTGGCAAAGAAGACATACCCCAAAAAATATTACTAAGAGCAATGTCAGAGTTTACTGCCCATGTTTTCTTCTAGGAGTTTTATGGTTTCAAGTCTTACATTTAAATATTTAGTTCATTACTGGATATGGGGTAAGAAAGCAGTCTAGTTTCATTTTTTTGCATTTACCTGTCAAGTTTTCCCAACACCAGAGATGAAAGATCTAAGACCTATAGAAACACCAGTATTTTACCAACATGAACTAAGAAACTTTGTTTACATACAATGAGCTACCCAGAGAACTAGCCAAGTAATATTGGTCTGAGGAAATCCCAGTTGCTAACAAGTAATATCACAGATGGCTTACAGCAGAGATCTGAGTCCAACCTCAGCATGGCTCTTTTCTGTGTACTGTTGGTTAAACTATTTATAACTTCGTCACAGTAGGAGCTAATATATGACAGCTCTTCTGAACTGTGTGCTATCTCTTAATAACTCATATTAGACTTATATAGCCCTTTGAAGTAGGTATTATCACTGTTAGGTCAGAGGAATTCCAGAAGCCAATGCATGCAACCAATGGTGACACAGATAATAGACTAGTGCACCAGACAGATGGTGACACAAATGCTGGTCCCTTCCTGAAACCCATGATGGACCAGTGCTCCAGGCAAATGGTGGTCCAGATATTGGCTCCATTCCTGGAACTCCTGCCCGTGGTGGAAATTCCACCCGCCCTCAGCTCATGGTCCTCCACCTTCACTGAACAGCTGTATAAAAAATGCCTCAGCTCCTGTCCAATGCAACTTCTTCGGCCCTACCCTCAGGGCCAGTGAACCTCGCCTGGGAGTGCAAGATTAAACTTCCTTTTGATTGGCCTGGACTGTCTTTGTTCCCTGCCCCTTGAACCTCACAATTACTATCTTCATTTTACAGAAGAAGAAACAGAGGTTCAGACAGGTTCAATAATTTGCACAAGTCACACAGCTACTAAGTGGTAGAGTTCAGATATAAACCCTGGCAATCAATCCAGAGTTCCTGCTTATAACTATTACACCATACAGCCATTAGAGTGTAAGTGTAAATTCCATATTACTGACCTCAATTGTCTTATTCTCCCCATGGCTATCACTTCCCCAAGCACAGAAAAGAAAAGAGCATTGGGCTAAACTTAAGTCAGGATGCCTGGGTTCTACTCACAGTTTCTCCAACTATCTCTGTGAATCTCAGCAAAGTTACTTGATCTCTCTGGACCTCTGAATCCCCATCTCTAAAATTAAAATATCTAGAGGTCATGAACTCATGCTTGAAGATGTCCAAGAATAATGCCATGAATGAAACAGATTAAAGAGTACTCTTTTGGCCTGGCTGGCATGGCTCATTGGTTGAGCATGGACCTATGAACTAGGAGGTTCGATTCCTGATCAGGACACATGGCCAAGGTCAGGCTCAATCCTCCATTCGGGGCATGCAGAAGACAGCCAATCAATGATTCTCTCTTATCATTGATGTTTCTCTCTCTCTCCTCTCTCTCTCTCTCTCTCTTTCTCCCTCTCCCTTCCTCTCTGAAATCATCAAAAATATATTTTTAAAAGAGTATTCTTTGATACAGAAACATTTTGCTTGTATATATCATACATACATGAGCACATAGGAATCACTCAATAAAATTGCAGTTATCTATCATTTATTTTTCCCTTTCCTTTTCTCCTCTCAAAACTCCAGTTTTCAACCATAGGAAATGTTAGAAAAACTGCTTCTCTCACTAACCCTTACTACTTCAGATCCCAGAGAAAGCTATTAGCATGGAAATACCCTTGCAGAGAGAAGGCCAGAGGAAGCCAGCAACCAGCCCATTTCTGAGCCTATGTAGTCATCCAACAGCTGGCCTTGACCTTCTGGCTAGCTCTGAGCCAGCCACATCAAAGGCTCTTTAGTCTCAAGGCCATGAATCAGAAGTAGTCATAACCTTTGAAATCTACTTAATCCCCTAATCCCCACCTCCTGAAGGACAGGAGCCCACACAGGATAGCTTCCTCAGCTTTTACCCAAAAGCAACAGCAAATATCTAAGCCCAGTCACAGCACTCTGCTCTGATCATGAGGCCTCTGCTCTGACCTTCTCAAACCCTAAAGTTCCTGCTTTTCTGAGAAAATGTTCTTGTGCATGGCTAGATTTTGCTAATACAAGTGATGAAATCCAAGGTACATTTGGTATTTGGACAATGTTAGGTGTTTTCCCTATGTACAGATATGAAATATAAATGAGAAGTTTTTTAAAAAGCAAAAGGCAAGTAAACAGGCTGCTCTAAGCCTAGTTCCTCTTCTCTCTTCCCATACAGGATTTCAGAAAAGTCAGATCCCTATTCCATCCCAGAATGTTAATCTTATTATATTATTCTCCCTATAGCTATTACTTCCCCCAACAGCAGGAAAAAAAAGAGAAGGCTAGGAGTAAGTCAAATGCCCTGGGTTCCACTCACAGCTTCTCCCTGACCAGCTCTGTAATCCCAGGCAAGTTATTTCATCCCTCTGGGTCTCAGAATCTTGTAACATGAAAATGCCTGAAGATCACAAATTCATGTTCACAGAGAACCAGAGGGTAAGGCAATGAGAGAAACAGACTAAGGAGCATTCTTTCAACACAGAAATAGTTTGCTTTCATGTATAACACATAATATTTTCCACTTTCATAAAGAAACTAGTGCATCAAAATTCATGCACTGGAGGGGGTCCCTCAGCCCCGCCTACCCCTTCTCACAGTCCAGGAGCCCTCAGGGGATGTCCTACTGATGGCTTAGGCTCTCAGGGAGGCAACCAGCTGATCATGGGAAGGTACCGCCCCCGTCACCCCTCACTGCTGGTGCCTCTGGCCTCCCTCTGCAGGAGCCTACCGGGCAGATCAAGGAAAGGCAATGCCCCCATCATGCTGCTGCTGCTGCCACTGCTGGCCTCCACGGCTTACCTCAGCCTCAGCCGGGCCCTCACAGCAGCAGCAGCCGCTATGGCTTTGTCCAGAAGGATATCCGGAAGACATTCAGTCTAACTAGCATATTTCTATTTTATTAGCCAGATATGCATAGATATGCTTGAATTCATTTGGTAATATTTTAATTTTAGACTTCTTTTAATATTTACTAAAAAGTGGCAAAAATGGTACCCACACTCAGTTTTCCCTTTTTTTTTTTATGCGAAGCATAACAATTACTAAAGGTCGACTTATTTACTTTATTTTTCAAAATACTCTGCTGGCCAAATAAAACAGACGTGCTGACTGGATTTGGCCTGTGACTTTCGGTTTGTGATCTCCGTTGTATTTGTTTCCCTTGGCTAAGGACAAAGTGCTAGCAGGGCTAGTTCCTTTTGGAGGTCCTAAGGGAACGTCTGCCTCCTTGCCCTTGTCATCTCCTAGTTGTTGCCTGTTTTCTTTGGCTTGTGGTCCCATGCTTCATGTCCAAAGTACATCACTCCAGCTCTGCTTCTGCCATCATACTGTCTTCTCTTTGGGCTCCAAGTCCCTCTGAATTTCTCTTGTAAGAAGTATGATGGTTGCATCGGGCCCACACAGATAACCCAAGATAATATCCCCATCTCAAAATCCTCAACTTAATAGCATTCAAAAATTTCCTTTCACCCTATAACATTTATAGGTTCCAAAATGTTAGGACATGGATATATGTGGGGGTTATTATTCAGTCTACCCTAGTAATTTAGAAGCTAAGTTCTTTTCCAACTTTTACATTAAAGGATTCACTCAGATTATTCCCAACCACACAAGTCTTGGCTCTATCAGAGAAGCAACTTCAGCAAATATTTGTGGAACAGCTATCATATAACCAGCAGTGTTGTAGGGACATGGGGGAGAGGGGGGCGGTAAATAAAAGAACAAATATTCTTTTTTGTTCCAAAGATTTCTGATGTAATTATGAAAGGGTAAGAACTTACAGAAGGTGCAATAATGTGAGGATTCACTTCACTAGAAAGATTTTCACTATATCGGGGGGAATGTGAGGCAGGAATTGGCAATGTACACTTCTTTTGTTTGTGTGTCTGTGTGTGTGTGTGTGTTTTACAGGAGCATATTAGGCATTTACTGACACTAGATAGAATATTCATTAGTCACTATTTCCACACAACAGGGGACACAATCTGTGGAACCACAGGATCTAGGAAGAAGGACATGAGAAAAGTCAACATCTCTAAGATAAAACTCTCAGAGGTGACATGGCCAGGACCACCCTATTTCCCTAACCCAGACTTTCTACCCAAACACTACAGCCATAATCTATAAAGCAGGGAGGGCATCTGAGAAAAAAAAAAAAAAAAACAAAATATTCTTTAAAAAAAAAAAAAGCTGATTTCAGAGAGAGGAAGAGGGCAGGGAGAGAGAGAAAAACACTGATGTGACAGAGACTCATTGCTCGATTGCCACTCACAAGTGCCCCAATGAGGACTGAACCAGCAACCTAGGTATGTTCCCTGACTGGAAAATGAACCTGCAACTTTTTGGTGTATCCGATAATGCTCCAAACCACTTAGCAACACTGACCAGGGTGGAAGGGCATCTTTTAATTGGAACCCCATAATAGACATCTTTTGGAGTATCTGCCTTTACAGATGTCAATGACCCTAGGGAAATACATTCCGCCCTAACTCAATGAAATGTCTTGTTGGCATATATTTGAAATCACTGACTACCACAAATCACTTTATCTTAGACAACTTGAACCAGAATAGACAGTTAATACATACAGTTCCATCCCAGGACATGTGAAATTAAAAAAAAAAAAAAAGAATCAAGTTAGTTAGTTGAGGCCTCTGACACAGAAATTGGTTTGTAAAACGTGACCATCTTTCACCATCATGGACTAGGGATGTAGTGAAACCCACTCCACACAGAGAGAGCAAGCAAGACATGAAACAAACACAGAGAGACTAAAGTAAAAATCCAGAGAAGTCCCCTGGCTTTTACATTTCTGTTTGCAGTCACTTCCCTGAGGTTTGGCTGCAGTATTGCCCGTAGGTTCCAAGAGACAACCTTGTTTCTTAAAATAAATTCCCCGTCTTTCCTTAGATGAGAATAAGTTGGTTTCTGTTAACTTGAAAATGAAAACGTATTATAGTCTCCTGAGATCTCCCAACAAACTTCCCCTGAAGGCTCCCCACCTAACTGCTGTCTCCTCTAAAAATGTTTTCTACTATTATTACATGCAGATCCCTGTCTTTTAGGAACTATTTCAGAAGAATTTGGCACCTAGCATCTGCAAGACTTGAGAACAGAGGACACCTTAGGCAACACAATTCACACATCAGTTTTGCAAAAGTGAAATGTTTGGCCTAATTTCTCAAAATAGTCATTTTCATGGCTGGTTAAATTTCTCATGTCCCAGTTGCTGAATGGATTCATGTAAACCTTGACGTCTGTAGGGATTGTACCCTCATCCCACAATGCTGTCCAAATGTTAAGGATCAAGATGAGGTTTGATAGATACCTGTTTGGTGCTTTCACTTATAAAGAGTACTGAAAGTATTTAAAGACAGATTACTCCATGTTTTCCCACTTACAGAATGTTTTCCCTCACAGTACCTCATTTGATCCTTATAATAATCCAGTGGGGAAAACAGGGTAGGATCCTGTATTCTCATTTCATAGGTTTCTGGAGTGTTGAATGATTTGTTTTAGGAAAATGGCACTGGATTCTGAGCCCCTGGCGGGTATTAAATCTAACTAATCACTCTGCTCAGTAACTGACATATAGTGTTTGCAGGGGTGACAAATCATTTCATCTCATACAGCAACCCTACCCCATCGACAGTTGTGTCTGCAATTACGTGTGGAGAGGGTTCTGAGAACGCACCTGGACTTCTCTTGAGGAAGTGCTGTGACTGAATGGTGCTCCCTGATGACAGCTCAGAGAGGAGAGCCACAGCACGGTGCTCAGCATTTCCATTCCAATAGTAAATGTTCAAAAGCGATCAATGTGATCTTATCTTTTCTCTTCCATAGAAGAAAGTTGCCTATCTTTGTGCTTTGGTGACAAGATTTTTCTTAATTTGTCATCCTTCCATAACATAATTTTTGGTGGCTGCAAAGTATTTTCTACATTGATTACTTTACTATAATTTCTCTAACTAGATGTTTGTTGATCCTGGGATTTTTCTCAAACATTTTTCAATACAGAAAATAATACACATAATATTATTGAATATGTTCAAATTGTCTTACATTCTTAGCAGGATTTACAGGGTAAAGGGAACACACTTAACATTTTTGAGAGGTCATGTCAGTTAGGAAGAATGCTCAGGCTTGTAACACACGTTTAGCCCTCTTTCTTGTCTGAAAGAAATGGGCATCTTTCAGGATGACTTTGCCTCTCAACAGAAAGCTGTATGAAAAACAGAAGGGCCAAAATGTTAGCTGTTAGTTAATATGCTATGGATTCCTGGGTGTCTGTTGACTGCAATCACAGGAGCATGCCTTTGGAAGTTACTGCTCTTTTTTAGTCACACCCCAGTAATATTTTTAGTGTTCCTTTAAACAGTGTGACAATTAGCTGCTCTTTTAGAGATTCTTGGAACCATTTTCCCTGCAATTTGATATTAACTGAAGGATAACTATAGGTATGTTTTGCCACAGATATATCCTCATTCTCCGATGAACATTTTTGCCAAATCATATTACCACATGGGGTTTGGTAGGGTGGCTAAATGTCGCTCTCAACATGGAAAGCACCGGAAGCACTTGTCCAGCTGTGGCAGGAGGAGGTACATATTCAGGAGACAGACTACCCAGGTTTGGATCCTGGCTCTGCCACTTGCCAGCTGTGAGTTTTTTGCCATGTTACGAAGCCTTTCTCATTTTAGCTTCCTCATCCTTAAAAAGAGATCATGAATAGCACGCTATTACCTGCCTGGCACATAGTAAGCATCATATTAATGTTTGTTAACTAGTCTAATCAGTATAAAATGTATTAGGATTACCTCCTACCTATGTGTATACATTGTGGTTTTGAAAGCAGTAAGCTCAGTCTATCATACCAGTCTACCAGACCATTAGCTAAAATTAAACTTGAGTCAACTGAAATAATTACATCAGCATTTCCCTGAGTTTGCTACATGGGTGGCAGGCACATTTCTCTGTACGGATAATGGGTTATAATTAAATATGTTTGAAAAATGTTGCTCCTCTTCTATAGTTACAATGCATATTAGCATAGCCAGTGTTCTGAGAAGTCCTGAAAAGCAAGAAATCCCGTTGAATTTAATTTAACCACGCATTTTCAAAAATTATTTAATACAAACTTATTTCACTGAATAGCCCCTCCTTAGGGGCTATTAGGCAATGCTGTCCTCCTAGTAGCATTGTGTTTTTAAAGACATCAGTCTGTGAAATGAGCCATTAGCTGTACGTTCCCTTAGAAATATCTGCTAAGTCTTCTCCCATCAACCACATCTTATATTATTGACTTACTGAAACTTTTGGCAGAACTTTGCACTCTTCCTAATCAGTTTTCTCTTATCTTTCTAGCTTTAGTCTTTCATTCTAGCTTACCATGATTTCGGCAGAATCTTATGATTAAATATGCATTCTAAGTCTGTCTCCTGAAAAATGTATTGGCTTGATTTTATTCCGACTTCCTCCAAACATTTGGCAAAAATTTCAAGGAAAATAGGTTCATGGGTAATGCAGTCTGCTCTGGATTGTTTTCCAGTTACCTGTGTGTCAGTGATGTCTAATGACCCTGAAAATAATTCTCATGACTATGTTGGTGGGGACAAATATTAAATTACTCTTCCAAGTATTTTTGATAGGAGCCTGATGAAGACATCATCTTTAATGGAACAGAAAATGATTTAATTTCAAGTGCCTACTTATCAATTGGTAGCTGCAGGGGCCAGGCTTTAAGATAGATTGAGGAGACATTTCTGGGATCCGTGGTATCTGCCACAGAAGCAGAAGGCAGGAGTTACCATGTTTATGTCACATATTTGCCAACGGTGCCTTATCCCAAAGAAGAGATTAATATTCTTCCTTCCATCTGATTCAGTGGCACACCTTACTCACAATTGGGGTCAGAGATAATTGTGAAACCTCTTGGGCTTCCTGCCTCCTAATCTACTAGTATCCATTCCTAGAATTAACCCCCAGAATTTCATTGATTAGCTGGGATACAACTTCATTAGCAAAGTACTATTTATATTAACAAAGCAAAAGCAACAGTTTAATAAAATTTTCTTAAAGTCAAAGCAATGTAACCAAAGTCATCAGAACTTGGATTCAAAATAATTCATGAAAATAAGAAACCTAGGTTTTGTTTTGTTTTTGCAAAGGGCCATGGAATTCTATCACAATAGAGTTTATGGTTCTTCACCTTAAAGTCTATGAAGGTTAACATTATGTCAATGTCACTTACAAACAATATTATCATATTTTGAGAGGGATATTTGAAATGTACTTTTAAAAAAATATTGAGAAAATAAAGTGCCTTTGCAGCACATTAAAATGATAGAAAGAATGAGGTGGGATAAGATAAGTGTCCTAAAGCATTTGATGAACTGTGCTTTGTTACAACTTCCACTGGCATTTGCTAATGATAACCAAATCCTATGCTGAGTCCAGACCTTGCTCTTGTGCTCCAGACCCATATTCTGACAAACTACCTATATATATAAAAGCCTAAGTGACCATCCAACTGGTAGCTATAATGCACAGTGACCACCAGGGGGCACACACTCAACATAGAAGCTGCCAAGCTGTGGTGACGTGGCAGCTGGGGTTCTCTGGTGATGCAGCATGAACCAGAGAGGAGGGAGCCTGATTCTGGGGTGCATCACCTGAGAACTACCCTTTTGCAATCCGGGACCCCTCAGGATGTCGGAGATCCCTGCAGGCCAGGCCGAGGGACCCCCAACCAGTGCACAAATCTGTGCACTGGGCCTCTAGCTACTAATAATCTCTGAAGGATTATAGAAACACCTAAAAATTCACAAGTTCAAAACTAGACTCAGGAGAGAATCCAAGATGGCGGCATAGGTAAACACCTACACTGCTGCCTCACACAACAATTTCAAAACTACAACTAAAAGACAGAACGGACATCATCCAGAACCACAGGAAAGCTGGCTGAGTGTAAGTTCTACAGCTAGAAGGAAAGAGAGATGCTCACAGAAACCCAGAGGAGCTGCAAAAAGCTGAGGTACGGAGACGTGCGCACTAAGAGAGCGGGTGCCGGAGTACCTGGCTGGCTTTCTCTGGCGGGAGGGAAACGGAGACTCCCAACAGCATTAAACCCCTTATCTTACAACACTAAACCCCAGGTCCAGCCAAAACTCATACGGGGGTAGTTTGGACTGTGAAAAGGGAGAGGTGCACGGAAATTTAGGGGAGTTGCAAAAGATCAGAGGTCTGCTGGCATGCACGGCACTGCGCAGAGGACAGATTGCTGATTGTGCCGCTGGCTTTCGCGAGTGGGCGGGAGACAGACCCTCCCAAATGTGTCACTTCTGACTCCATTAAGCCCCTATTTGGGGGGAAACCCTGGAGATCTAGACTCGTGTGGTCCTGGTGCGAAGGGGAGCTGGAAAGGCAGCAGTCTAGAGGCACTGCGGGCACTCGCACACAAGGACTGCTCCAGTGATTACCCAGTAACGTGAGACTCAGGGGCCGTGGAGGGCGGGGCCGACTGGAAGGCAAGGCGGTCCCTTAAGCCCTGAGACTCCACCCATCCCAAGCTCAACAGAGGCTTCTTCGGTTTTGCAAGTCTGGTATCATAAGGCTGAATTCAACACAGAAGTTTCCCCAGCATACTGAAAATGCTGAGACAAGGGAAGGGATCACAAACAAAAGAAATGGAGGGAAAAAAACGACTGGATATAGAGTTCAAAACCACGCTTATAAGGTTTTTCAAGAATATGCTAGAAAAGTTGGATAAACATAGCGAGAGCCAAGAGGAGATGAAAAAGGATCAACTAGAGATGCAAAAGAGCCAACTAGAGATGATAAAGGTCCAACTAGAGATGAAAAAGGACCAACTAGAAATTAAACATACACTGACTGAAATAAAAGATATTATACAGAGTCCTAACAGCAGACTAGAGAAAGGCAAGAATCAAGTAAAAAATTTGAAATATAAAGAAGCAGAAAACACTCAACTGGAAAAGCAAGAAGAAAAAAGAATCCAAAAATGTGAAGATAACATAAGAAGCCTCTGGGACAGCTTCAAGCATACCAACATCAGAGTTGTGAGGGTGCCAAAAGAAGAGAGAGAGCAAGATACTGAAAACCTATTTAAAGAAATAATGACTGAAAACTTCCCACATCTGCTAAAAGAAATAGACTTACAAGTCCAGGAAGCTCACAGAACCCCATATAAAAGGAATCCAAAGAGGACTACACCAAGACACATCATAATTAAAATACCAAGAGCAAAAGGCAAAGAGAGAATATTAAAAGCAGCAAGAGAAAACAGTTCATTACCTACAAGGGAGCACCCATACCACTGTCAGCTGATTTCTCAACAGAAACGATGCAGGCCAGACGGGAGTGGCAAGAAATATTCAACATGATGAACAGCAGGAACCTTCAACCAAGAATACTCTATCCAGCAAAGCTATCATTCAGAATTGAAGGGCAGATAAAGAGCTTCACAGATAAGAAAAAGCTAAAGGAGTTCATCAACTCCAAACCAGTATTATATGAAATGCTGAATGGTACTCTTTCAGAAGAGGAAGAAGAAAAAGGTAAAAGACAAAAAACTATGAACAACAAATACATATCTATCAACAAGAGAATCTAAAAATTAAGTGAATTAAAAATTTAATCAACAGAATAAACTGGTGAATATAATAGAATCAGGAGCACAGAAAGGGAGTGGACTGATAATTTTCAGGGGGAAAGGTGTGAAGGGTGTACAGAGAGAGACTGGACAAAAATCATACACCTATGGATGAGGTCAACGGGAGGGAGGTAAGGGTAGAGGGAAGAGTGGGAGCTGGGTGGAGGGGAGCTATGGAGGGGAAAAAGAGAAATAAATATAATAATCTGAATAATAAAGATTTAATTTTAAAAATCTGATGAACAGGATAAACTGATGAATATAATAGAATCAGGCCCATAGAAAGGGAGTGGACTGACAATTCTTGGGGGGAAAGGAGTGTGGGGTGGTGCGGGAAGAGACTCCACAAAAATTGTACACCTATGAATGAGGACAATGGGGAGCAAGGTAAGGGCAGAGGGTGGGGTGGGAACCAGGTGGAAGGGAGCTATCAGGAAAAAAAAGAGGAACAATTATAATAATGTGAACAATAGACTTATTAAATTTGAAAATTTTAAAAATAAAAGAGAAGGGACCCTCCTCCAAAAAAAAAAAAAGGGTCACAGCATTAGAAAGGTTGAGAACCCACTGCTCTAGATTCTCTCTCATCTGAAAATTGAGAAGAGGCAAACCATTGAGTGGAAAGCTCTTGGACTTGGACTTTGTCTAAACCGAGATGAATTGGCAATTTAAAGTAGTGTGCTTATGAGCAAAGCCATGATACCTATCAGAGGATCCATTTCTTCAGTGCCCTTCTAAACCTTTCAGTAGTGACATAGAATTGTTCTCATATGCTTGTCCCAGCTCTGTGGCCTCTGCCCCTTTGTGCATGTGCCTCCTCACATAAGAATGCCCTTTTCATTTATCTTATTCATCCTTATCCTATCAGCCTTCAAGGACAATACCATCCTTAATTTTTCTACATGAAGTTGATTTCTGTGTGTGTCTAGATGTTGCATTGTGCTTTGGACTCTTTAGAAAAAGTTCTATTATTTATCTCAGGCACCCTTTGAAGTCTGCTATGGTGCCTGGTACATAACAGGTGCTCAAAAAATGATTTTTTTTAATGCATGCACTAATTTTGTTTTGCACCAAACAGAATTAAATAAGAATCCACCAGCTGACATTTGAAAATGTTGGTGTTACTGGCTCACCTGTTTGGGGGAAGGGATGAGTTTTCGTTGAAGTCTTGGTGACTTTCACATCTGTCAGACATGTGGTACACTCTTTAATGCAATCACTTAGTACAAGGAGAGACAGTTACTCAGGATTCAGGTATTTTTGTACAGTTGGATTATTATGTCTGGAATTTAATATTGCTCTGTCCTTTGATATTTATTTCAGGGTCAGTAGAAATGTAACCATCCTCACTCTCTATCCATGTTCAATCTAATCACATAGCATAAATATTAGACACAGTACACACTGGTCTTTTAAGCTTTAGATAACTATTTTTTTAAATGTAATGCTATAATATTTTCCAAATATACTTATATGTAATAATTATTCATTAGTATTTTAATCTTCTTTCAATATGTTAACATTCTTCTTAACATGTAGTCTCTGAAGATGATGCATATGTTAGCCTGAAGGCTTTTATACAAAATTTTTCTATAATATTTTATTGTAATTATCTATATAATATATATAATAAAAGCATAATATGCTAATTAGACTGGATATCCTTCTGGACATCCTTCCAGATGAAGCCGTGGCTGCAAGAGAAGCCCAGGTTCCGGGTGCCAGAGGGAAGCCAGTGCTGGCAGCTGGGAGAAGGAAGACCTACACTTGCATGAATTTCATGCTTCAGGCCTCTAGTATGTATAGATAAGGTAGGGTACTACTTTCTTCAACCTACGTCAAAATGAAATTGGAATTTCATTGTGGAATAAAGATGTAAAGACATCTATAATAATAAAAGCATAATATGCTAATTAGACCAGACAGCCAAATGACCTTCTGGACAACCTTCCAGACGACCTTCCAGACAAAACTGGGGCTGTAAGGGAAGTCCAGGTCCAGGGTGCCTGCTGGCAGTCAGGGGGAAGCCTGGGTCCCAGGTGCCAGAGGGAAACCAGTGACGGCAGCTGGGGGAAGGAAGGCCTACTCTTGCACGAATTTTGTGCATTGGGCCTCTAGTTCATTAATAAAATACCTTATATATGATGCATTTTGGAACCTTTCCAACCCATCAACTTATGTGACAATGCTTTTGAGATACATTAGCTAGTGTTATTATCACCAATTTATGCATTAAAAAACACTTAGACACAAAGAGATTATTTAAGAAGATACAGTTGCCCAGCCAGTGTTGCTCAATGGTTGAGTTTCGATCTATGAATCAAGAGGTCATGGTTCAATTCCCGGTCCGTGCACATACCTGGATTGTGGACTCAGTTCCCCTTGGGAGTTGGGCAGGAGGAAGCCAATTAGTAATTATTATCATTGATGTTTCTATCTTTCTCTCCCTCTCCCTTCCTCTCTGAATTCAATAAAAATATTTTTTTTAAAGAAGAAGATACAGCAAGTTGTCAGATGCACAATGAGAATGCTCTCCTTTCCTCAATTGGAGGCACTTGCCAAAGATCCTAACTAAATAAACCTCATCCCACCAATAATTAGTGAATGGACTGGATGACCCTTAAGCTCACATAATCAGAATCATAATATTCTGTGAATCAGAATCAGAATATTCCAGCAAGGCCAATCATAGTATAGCTTTAGTTATATTGTTTTTCTGAATTTCAGTTTTTTCATCATAATTTGGGGATAATAATAGCACTTTCCAGAGTTGTTATAAAGTTTAGCAAACTAGGACATAGTAAACACTCAATAAATGTTAAATGCTAAAATTAATGTTGCTGCTGCTATTATCATTATTATTATATTGTAGGGTATATTTATACTTTTAGAACTATGATATAAGGATATTAAGGATAAACTAGTTAAATGTCTTCCCTATAGAAATTTTATATAAACCAGGATCATTCATGTTCTAGAAGACAGAGCATTTAGATGCCCTAAAACTGGAATTGAACCATGAATTTAAAGATCCAGTCTCCTCACTTAATAAAGATAAATTATCCAGTGAAAATGATTCGCCAAATATTTATTAAAACTTTCCTATAGGAGAAAAAGATTCAGAAAATTTCACTCTATTAAAAGTGGAAAAATAGATGGAATGAACTTAAACCTCAAGGCTTTAATCTTTCTTTATAACATTCCATAAAAGTCCTTTCAAGAAGTGAAATACATTTAAATACTTCCAGACCTTGATCTCAGCTGAAATGGGTGTCAAATCTCAAATTGGAAAACCTTTTTTGGTTAACTCCCATTGGATTTAGCTGCAGCACTTCTGTTATTTGTATTGTTGGGAGAAAAGCTTTAGTATAAAAGCTTCAGTGTCAGTGATGGAAACTGACAAACCAGTAGAAAGCAAAACATAAGCACTGAAGACAGAATCGAACTCTTTTGTACTCTTAAAAAGGGAAAACCATTTCTTTATTAAGAATACCACTAAAGTAAAGCTTTATGACAATACTACTATCAAAGATAGAAGGAATGAATATCAAGTCCCCATTATGCAGCAGATATACATATCGCCCATCAATTACTCTTCACAGAACCTTATAACAAAAGGTAGTTAGTAATATAACGTATTACTAAAATGGTGCAGATTTAGAAAAGCATGTAGCCTGTACTCACATAGCTAGTGAATCCACAAGTGGATTCAATACACAGAGCCTATGCCCTCTCAGCTATTTTAGGCTGTTTTTTTTATTTAATCAACAGAAGTTTACAGAGGTATATCATTTTTTTTCCAGGCTTTTTATTGATTTTAGAAAGACAGGAAGCGAGAGAGAGGTGGGAAAGGAGGGGTTATTTAGAGGCAGACATGATAGTTAGGAGTAAGTCTGTAAAAGGAGGAGAAATGGGTTGTACAGAGGGAGTTATCTCTGCCAGCTCATCTAGCAGCTCTAGAGCATGGATTGCCACTTATAGGCATCCCAGATTGGGAAGAAATGGCAGAGCCCTTATTCCTCAGCCCTGCTCGGGGACTGCACGGGAGCCACCCGGAGAAGAGTACAACCTCAGCTCACAAGCTGAGACAGACCCTAAAGGACCTAACAGCAGAAGGCCTTAACCAACCCTACTCTTGACAGGTGGGCAGCAAGTCCTTTCCTGAAAAGAGGCCTGAACAGCCGTCTCCAGGTTGGCCACAGCAGTAATTGTTTGGGATGCCAGATCAGAAGGATTCTGAGGAAATGTTGGAATTCAACAGATACCCCAAGGGGAGATGTCATGATTAAGATAGGAGCCATGGATCTTACTCAAGAAAGAGAGGCCCACCTACCAGGAATTTGCCTTATCGAATAGGTTGTCTCAAAAGGTTCCTCCACCCCTAAGTCAGTTATTTATTCCTTCTTCCGTAGTTTCTCTCCCATGCCAAGGCGGCAGGAGGGCCCTGATCCCTAAACATAGTACTGTGCCCTTCTAAGGGTGGGAGGGGGGTGCCAAAAGTTCAGAAGCTCCAGATGCACAGAATCATGGCACCTTGCTCAAGGCCCCACCTTCAGCTTTGGCTCTGGATGTCCTCCCCAGAAACTCCTCCAAGGCCCAGAGTTTCTCAGCCTCATTCGCATTGTCAGTACAGATCTTGAAGAATGACAGATTGACCTAGAGGACCACTAATCATTTACACTCCACTGCCTTCCAAAATGGATTTGCAGAATCTTCAAAATCAGTACAACTAGGCTACATCTACTGGGGGCTTTTATCTAAATTAATGATTAACAAAATATAGACCGAGTACAACTGTGGGGAAAGTTTCTGTAGAAAAGAGGACTTGATACAAATAAAATGCTTTCAGAGAACAAAATCAGTTATCAGCTCAAACAGGTAATAAATGGATCATTGAGCACTTAAGTATTTTCTTGTTTTGCAACTGTGCTTTCAGTGGGGGGGGATCTGTGATTTAGTAATAGGACTCGTTTTTGCTGTCCATCCTTTTTCATTTTATGGGTAAGCACAGTGAGGATCGGGGCTGAGGCGGGTGTTCGTTCAGCTGCACCTGGCACAGCAGAGCTGGCAGGCTGAGCAGCTGATAGCAATCTCTCTCACCTGGTGGCGGCCACCTGCAGTGAGGTAAATTTCCTAGGAAACTAAAAGTCTCAGTTGCAACTTTAAAGTCTAAAACCTCCAAACTCCAAATGCACAAAGGATTTAATTCTGAATTTCAGATTTCAAATGTGTTCAGATTTTTAAAAAATATTTCTTTGTGAAGCACAAGTGGTGATCATGAACAGTCCTAGAACAGAGCCGGGTTCTCAGTTCCATAAATGCTTGCTGACTGTCCAAGAAATAACAAGGCAAACCTTGAAGTTCATAAAGCAGATTTATTAAGTTTAAGACCAACATCCTTCACACACTGTGTCGAGCAAAATGTCTTCTCTATGGTTCCAAATGATGAACTTATCACTCTTCTCCCACTTCCCATTACCCCCGTGTCCCTAAACATCAACTTCTCACTCTCTCTTGTGCCCTTCAGGATGCCTGTGGCTGAACCTTGTTCCCAACAGAGACACCCATCAGAACCCCAGATTTGAGCTTCTTACCTCTCAACTAGCTGTAGAAATTAAGACTGAAACTCACTTTAACGGTGAAGAATGTAAGTAAGCAAGAGGTGAACCATGGGAGAGTTGCAACTAAACTGCTCCTGGGATTACTCCAAAATGCCACAGCCAGGGCCAGGGGTGCCTTTCCTAGTTCCAGGCAACAAAACACCAGGGAATACTCCATGACTCATCCTCAGCAGCCGCTTCAAGGGCACCTGAGCTCTGCAGGCTGAGCAGGTGGTCTGTCTTCTCTCATTTATTTGACAGACTTTTTTGCATAGGTAAATGCCAGGAGAAATGAAAATTATAGTTATAGATTATAAGACTCTCCTAAAGAAACACAAGGTTGGCCTTGGGCAAATTTGGATATCAGATAATTGGGCTTTTAAGAGCATTCAATTTCATTTGTGATAGTCTTCTTGCTCAATGATGCTCTGATTACCACACTTTATTTGCACTTTCCACTCTCCCATAACATATATTCTCATGTACCTATCAGAAAATCCCCGTGAACATCTGATAAGGATGCTCTGATCCTTCCTGTGACTAGCTTCGAGCTTTTCTGTGATTTTATTGGAACACACTGTAGCCCAAAGCATATTGTATTATTGCCTATTATCCATGTATATCCTAACTTGATAGATTGTAAGATCCCTAAAGGCTGTGACCTCGTATTACCCATCTTAACCTAGCACAGAGTAGTAAGCTAGCTGGATTATAATTGATTTGCATTGATACAAATGAGTACTTTGCACTAAATAAATGGCCCATGTCTCAAATGTCAGCAGCCTCAGGCATGGATACTGTTAGATACAAAGAGATGAAGCCCAGTAGCTTTCATGACAAGATGTATGCATGCTTCAAAGAATTCCAATTAAGTGTGCATACTTAATTGGCAGCACCTCAGAGGTGACATCAGCCATTTCCCCACGGTGTACTACCAATATAGGACTAGTTTCCCTTGATCCATCCTCCTTCAGACCTGCATTATTTAGAGCAGTCGTTCTCAACCTTTCTAATGCCGCGACCCTTTAATACAGTTCCTCATGTTGTGGAGACCGCCCAACCATAAAATTATTGCTAATTCATAACTGTAGTTTTGCTACTGTTAATGATCATAATGTAAATATCTGTGTTTTCCAATGGTCTTAAGGGACCCTGCCAGCGGTTCTCAACCTGTGACTGCTGCGGTAGAGCCTAAAACCATTGGAAAACACAGATATTTACATTATGATCATTAACAGTAGCAAAACTATAGTCATGAAGTAGCAACGAAAATAATGTTATGGTTGGGGATCACCACAACATGAGGAACTGTATTAAAGGATGGCGGCATTAGAAAGGTTGAGAACCACTGCTGTAGAGGAAGAACCAAGGCGCTGCTCCCTAAAACCATAACACACAAAGGAACAGAAATGCTCCTTCAGGCCCCGTGCTTATACCAATAGGATTTAAAAGGTCAAGTCAGTCTGTGCCAATCTACACAAAGCCTCCCTCACCAAACATCTATACTAATAAAAGGGTAATATGCTAATTAGAATGGAGACCTTCTGGACATCCTTCCAGATAAAGCCATGGTGGTGGGGAGGAGGCAGAGGCAGTTAGGGGTGATCAGGCCAGGAGGGGAGGGCAGTTGGGCATAACTGGGCCATGGTGGGTGGGAGGGGAGGGCAGTTGAAGGCGAGCAGGCTGGCAGACGAAGTGGTTAGGGGCAGGCTGGTGAGTGGTTAGGAGCCAGCGGTCCCAGATTGCGAGAGGGATGTCCAACTGCCAGTTTTCAGGGATCAGGCCTAAACTGGCAGTCAGTCATCCCCTGAGGGGTCCCAGATTGGAGAGGGTGCAGGCTGGGCTGTGGAATACCCTATCCCCCCTGCGCAAATTTCATGTACCAGGCCACTAGTGTATATATAAACTCCTCTACCTTTAGGAATCTGAGCTAAGAAAAAGATCAGAAGCAGATAAAGAATTGTATATATTTTTCACACCTCCTAAATTGCCTAATTGATATTATTCACTTCTGAGACTTTATCTTACACCACATTATCTCACCTTCTATTTCTGTTGTCATTTAGTCTTCCCTTTTATAAACCTTTATGACCTTCTTATTTCCCTTTATAAGGACCCTGATGATTACATTGGACCCTCCAGGTAATTCAGAATAATCTCCTCATCTCAAGATCCTTAATCAGATTGTCAGTGTCCCTATTGTCATGTAAGGTAATATAGCGAGCTAAGGGAATGAAGATGTAGAAATTTTGGGAAGGGTGGCATCAATAGCCTACCATGGTTACTATACAGCCTCAGAGATCATTTCCCTGCCTGACTCCATAGAGTTCCTTATTATAGTCTCCTAGAGGTCTGGTGCATGAAATTCATGCATGAGTGGGGGGGGGGGAGGGTGTCCTTCAGCCCAGCCTGCTCCTTCTCCAATCTGGGACCCCTTGAGGGATGTCCAACTGCCCATTTAGGCCCAATCCTAACTCCAGCCTGATTGATACCAAACTGCTCCCCTGCCAGCCTGTTTGCCCCTAATTGCCCTCCATTATGGGCTTGGTTACCCCTAACTGCCCTCCTCTTCAGGCCTGGGACTCCTTGAACCACCCTTCCCTACAGGCCTCGTCACCCCCAACTTTCCTCCTCTGCTGGCCTGTTCACCCCTAACTGCTCTCCCTTGTAGGCTTGATCATCCCCAACTGACCTACCCTGCTGGACATCTTATGGTGGCCATCTTGTGTCCACATGGGGGTAGAATCTTTTGACTACATGGGACAGTCATCTTGTGTGTTGGAATGATAGTCAATCTGTATATTACTCTTTTATTAGACAGGATAGAGGCCTGGTGTACAGGTGGGGGCCAGCTGGTTTGCCCTGAAGGGTGTCCTAGATCAGGATGGGTATTCCCTTGGGGTATGGGGTGGCCTGGGCCATGGGCCTGTGGTGGTTTGCAGGCCAGCCACACACCCCAGCGACCCAAGTGGAAGCCCTGGTATCTGGGATTTATTTATCTTCTACAATTGAAACTTTGTAGCCTGGAGGGGAGCCAAGCCTTCTGTTCGCACAGCCATTAAAACTTTGTTGCCTTAAGTGGAGGCCTGGGCGGCCAGGGTTTGTGGAAAGCTTGGCTTCCTCCATTGCCAGGGGCAACACAAGCTTCCCTCCTGCTCTCTTTATGGCTGTAGCCATCTTGGGTTAATTTGCATACTCACTCTGGCTGATAGGCGTGGCTTGTGGGTGTGGCTTGTGAGTGGATGTATGGTTAATTTTCATATTACTCTTATATAAGATAGGATGTGGCAGAAAGAATGCCTCTTCCTGGGCACATAGGAAGACCCCTGAGAACTCCCTTACAAATCTACCTTGGGAGGACACAATGAGATGGCCACCTATGAACCCAAAAGCAGGTTTTCACCAGACACCAAATCTGCCAATGCCTCAATTTTGGATTTCTAGCTTCCAGAAATGTAAGGAACACATTTCTGTTGTTTAGAAACTACTCACTCTGTCATCTTTTGTTATTGAAGCCAAACTGGACTAAGAAATCTACAAAACCTAAAATATTTACTATCTCTTCCTTTTCATAAAAGTTTGCTAACCTCTGATACAGACCACAACAGAGTTAAGTTTTCCCTATATAATCCTAGGACTAGAGAATACTGATTTACTTGAGTATATTCATTGACGATTCTCTATCACTACTATGCCTTCTTACACTTTGGCAATAACCACAAAAAAATTCTTCAAGAACTTATTCATTAACTAGAGGCCTGATGCATGAAATTCATGCATGGGGTGTAGCGGGAATTCCTCAGCCCAGCCTTCACCCTCTTGCAATCCAGGACATCTCAGGGGATATCTGATTGCTGGTTTAGGACCGATGCAGGATAGGGCCTAAACTGGCAGTCAAACATCCCTCTTACAATCCAGGATTGTTGGTTCCTAACCACTCACCTTCCTACCTACCTGATTGCCCCTAACCACTCTACCTGCTTGCTTGATCACTCCTAATCACTCTTCCTGCCTGCCTGATTGCCCCTAACTGCTCACCTGCCTGCCAGTTTGCCCCTAACCACTCTGCCTCTGCCCCTGCTGCCATCGCTTTGTCTAGAAGGATGTCCAGAATGACATCCAGAAGATTGTTCGGCTGTCCGGTCTAATTAGCATATTGCAGTTTTATTATTATAGATTCTTTGAGTATTTACTTACTAGTATGTCCCTTGTAAGAGCTATCTGTTATCAAGTATGAGTCTCTCCAATATAGAACTGGATAGGTCCTTGGGAAGCAATAAGGAGTTTCAAGTGTCAAGTTTTTAGACCTGAAGAGTGCTGAGACAAGAGGGTTGTATGAATGAAAACCAGGCAGTTCCCAATGTTATGAACATTCTAGATTACCTCATGACCTCTTTTCTCGAGTTACAAGTCAAAATGGGCTTTTATGTCTTTCATCATTCTATGGACAATGTAGTTTATTAAAACTGAGATAGCTACCTGTCATCTTCCAGAATGGTACACAAGACTTCAAAAACCCTATGACTGATTTTTTTAAAAATCCTTAAATGTGCCATGCCACACAAAAGCACTTTTTTTCCCAACTATTCTTTCAGGCTTGTACCTTTTAAAATAGTAATATCTGCAGAAATGTCACATCAAAAGAAATTGCTCAGAAGTACAAGTACTTAACTGAAATGGCTTTTATTAGTATATTAGGGGAAAATTGCTGGTTTGAGAATGGAAAAGGGATTAGTACTGAATAAAAACACTGTAAATGCAAAAAAAGAGGTTTTATTTATTCATTTTTGCTATAAAATTCCCACAATCAAAATAAGAAGATTGACTGTAGTGGTTTCTTTTTGTTTTTAAAAATAATAACCCTTTTAGAGTCTCCTCAGAATTCTGATTCCTAAATGAAGCCTAGGGCTAATCCATAAGTAGATTAGATGGCACTTATACTAGTCTCTATATGGAGTCACACTCTCTGCTACACAGTTGTCAACTATGTCAATCCCCCAGGTACCCCTTTAAAGTTACTCACACCAGAGCTCTCAGCAGACATTGTGTCCTCAGTTTCTTCTGTGCTATACACAGGCTCTTCCTCTTTGTCTGAAAAACCTCAAGTCCACAGTTTTCATGAATCCCCCTTCTGCTACCATATGATTCACCATATGTACAGATTTTGATGATCCTTAGTCCCCTCCCATTCTCACCATCTCATGGAGAATCCTATTACTCCCCAAAGTGTTCCCAATATTTAGGAGGTACGCACAGAGATGCCATGTATGTCCACATACCAGTCGTCCAGTTTCGCTCTTTAGCCTGTGCCATTCTGACACATTTCTTCTCAGGCTCAAATCCTGTCTAGGATTTGAGAACAGTCCCCACTGCAGATGGTGCCAGACGAGTGCATGACAAAGTCCTTGCCATGGACATTGTCACTGAAAATGCTAAGATGAAAGAAAGGGATACTGGCTTTCCTGCTGAGGTAGGAAAATGTTCTTCTCCCTCTAACTCTATGACACATTTTGTCACCAGAGCCTCCAAAAAACATTTCTTTTATTTTCTTAAAGCAGGTCCCTGAGCAAGAACCCACACATCTTTCTCCAAAGTTGTCAACTATGCAACAAAAATATGCAACAATTCTTCCTCCTCAGGATAGTCCAAAACTAGTCACTTAAAATTCTCATTTTGTCAACATGGCATATTCCTTACAATCAGCTCCCCAGTCACAACTCCATAAACATGTTCCTTTGAAAAGAAATGCTTGGCTTTATGTAGCCCCATTTATGGATCACAACTTTGGACAGTCATAAAGGCCAATAAATATATTATCTATATATATAAAAGCCTGGCACCCAGAACGGCAGAATGACTAGAACGACCAGAACGACCAGTGGCTATGATGTGCACTGCAGCAGCAAACCGGCCTGATTCAGGCCCCAATTGGCCATCCCCTCAGCTGATCTAGCCCCCGAACAGCCCCAACACTTCCATCAGGAGTGGGGCTGGCCACCAACCACCTTTGGCCCCTCCCCCTGGTGGGCCTGACCCAATGGGTTCCCATCGGGATGGACCAGCAGACCCCACCAGTGCATGAATTTGTGCACTGGGCCTCTGGTTTGAAATAAACATCTTACTAATCCCTCAGAAATATTTCTAGAGAGTCATCTAAATATCTCTTTTCTTACTCTGATCCCTTTTGATAGATACTGAGTCAACCTCAGATGAGCATGTAGGAATCCTCTCTGCCTCTAGCTTCTCTCTATTTCCACACTTCTGCTCTGGCTGATGGTTTTCATGCTCTTTCCAAAATCCAGGCCATACGCATCTTTATTTCTGGCTCTCCCACAGTTGGAGAATGAAATGAATTTTTCAAATTCTTCATAGTGAGCATCTATCAGCCAAGCATTCCTTTTTGTCATTAATAGCATCACATGATACATTATGCCCAAAGAAACCTTTTCCAACAGCACCAAGAAGGAAAAATAATGAAGGCAGAAAATTCCTCATGCCCCATGTATGTTTATCTAATTAAAAGTTTCTGCACAAGAGATGATTAAAATCTCTATACTTTAGAAGACAAAAACATGCATTATACAATGGCAATTTCTCCAGTTTTGATGTTTCCAAGATCTTAGGGCCAGGCTTTAATCTCAGGTTCACCTTAAGGTACCAAAGGCATCCTGTGGCTCATGAGCTGCCGCGGTTTGCCGCTCTGTTGACTAATGAGTTTACTGACAACTGTCCTAAGTGTCTGGCCCAAGAATCTGAGTTCAGGCCTGAGATAACTGCTTTAACCACATGAATCAGTTAAATTCATTCAGCTTCAAGTAATGGAGACCCAATATAACAATGGCCTAAACAAAATAGACATTGTTTTCTCTTTCAAGTAAAATTCTAGTCATACAGTAAAGCGCTGGACTAGCAGCTCTGATCCAAAAAGTCCTCAGCTTTTCAGGTCACTGGACCCCCAAGAGCATACATAGCCTTCACCCTCTTAGCCCAAAACACCCACATGACAAGGAGCAGAATGGAGGAAGGATAAAAAAGAAGAGGGTAAAAGTTGCTTGCTTCCTGTCTTCTGAAGATCCTAAAAGCTGTCACACATTTTAATTGTATCTTTTTTGTTCAAAACATGACCATTTCTGGTTGCAAGGGAGGTGGGGACATTTTACTCTTTGTTTTGGGCAGCCATATGACCAGCTAAAAATTCTATTCCTATGGCAGAACAGAGGGAGAATGTCTCTGTCTCATTGTGCTCCTGAAATCATTACCTTTTTCTGTGATAAAAATAAAGTCTGGAGTTACCTAAAGTAGAATGCTTTTAAATTCAATTTTTGTAAAAAATTGAGGTATAAGTCAAAATTCTGTCACTCAAAGTAAGTGTAGATAACTGTGGTTTCACTCTTTGTTTTATATCTGTCTTGCCACTTAAAAAAATTATTCTAAGGATTGACTGAAAATAAATTCAGATAACAAAGGTGAAAATAATTTTTGAAATGTGAAATAAATAACTCTCAACACAAAGCATCATTAAATTAATCACTTATCTTTTGTCTCCTTTGAATATATATAACCGTCATTCAAATTACCTCCATTTTCCTTTTAGGTTTTTTAATAAAATGTGGCACGTGGATGTCAAGAAAGCAAAGGACCAGAAACAAAAGTATGTGATCTAATATTAGGTGATTCAAATAGGGTCAGAGAATGAAAAGGAAATTCTCTAAAAATGTCTAACGTTTATGAAGATTCTCACCATCAACCTGGCCTCTCAAACATCTCTCTGTAATTGCTATTATTATATAAGGGAGTAGATCTTCATAACAGAAGCTATTTTTTTCCAGGCAAAATTCTAGGTTCTAGCAATTGTTTTGCAAAAGAAGCTATCCTGGCCATTTAGGACAAACAGAGCAGCTATAAAATCAGCTGGTGTTTTTGCAATTTTCTAGAATTTTTAGTTTTGCTGCCATTATTGTTGCTTCTGTTGCTGTTTATTGAAAAGCAGTAGAAATATGGAATGTGTGCAAAGCCCTGCTAATCTAAACTGCTTCAAGGGAGAAAAAAACTCCAGACAAAAGGCGTCTTACTAAACGTAACTTGTACAGATGCTATGGTTTTGTCTGCTCTGCCACTCACTGTGACATTAAGCATCTTAATGGACTGCTCTGACCCTCATTTCTTTATTTGTATTATATAGATGATAAAAATATGTACTTCACAAGGCCGTTGATAACACTCAGTGGTGTCATGCATGTATTTAACACAGTGACTGGTACCAAGTAAATGCTTAATAAAGGTTTGCACTATGTAAAATGAGAACAATAATACTTTCCTCAAAGACATGCAAGAGCTTAAGGAAGCTATGAAAGCACTATAAGAGAGGGAATCCAAGATGGCGGCATAGGTAAACACCTACACTGCTGCCTCGCACAACAATTTCAAAACTACAACTAAAAGACAGAACGGACATCATCCAGAACCACAGGAAAGCTGGCTGAGTGGAAGTTCTACAACTAGAGGGAAAGAGAGGGGCTCACAGAGACCCAGAGGAGCTGCAAAAAGCCGAGGTACGGAGACAGGCGTGCTGAGAGAGAGGGTGCCGGAGTACCTGGCTGGCTTTCTCTGGTGGGAGAGAAATGGAGACTCCCAATGGCATTGAACCCCTTATCTTACGACACTAAACCCCAGATCCAGCCAAAACTCATACGGGGGGAGTTTGGACTGTGAAAAGGGAGAGGTACACAGAAATTTAGGGGAGTCGCAGAAGATCAGGTCTGGTCTCGCACACACACTGTGCTGCCCGGAGGACAGATTGCTGATTGTGCTACTGGCTTTCGTGTGTGGGCGGGAGACAGACCCTCCGAACTGTGCCACTTCTGACTCCACTGGGCCCCTGTTTCGGGCGAAACCCTGGGGACCTAGACTCATGTGGTCCTGGTGCGCAGGGGAGCTGGAAAGGCAGCGGTTAGAGGCACTGCGGGGGCGTGCACAAGGACTGCTCCAGGGATTACCCAGTCACGTGAGACTCAGGGGCCGTGGAGGGCGGGGCCAACTGGAAGGCAAGGCGGTCCCTTAAGTCCTGAGACTCCACTCCTCCCAAGCTCAATAGAGGCTTCTTCAGTTTTGCATCTGGTATCATAATGCTGAATTCAACACAGAAGTTTCCCCGGCATAGTGAAAATGCCCAAACAAGGGAAGGGATCACAAACAAAAGAAATGGAGGAAAAAAAACGACTGGATATAGAGTTCAAAACCACACTTACAAGGTTTTTCAAGAATATGCTAGAAAATTGGATAAATTTAGTGAGACCCAAGAGGAGATGAAAAAGGACCAACTAGAGATGCAAAAGAGCCAACTAGAGATGGAAAAGGTCCAACTAAAGATGATAAAGGACCAAATAGAAATTAAACATACACTGACTGAAATAAAAAATATTATACAGAGTCCTAACAGCAGACTATAGAAAGGCAAGAATCAAGTAAAAAAATTTGAAATATAAAGAAGCAGACAACATTCAACTGGAAAAGCAAGAAGAGAAAAGAATCCAAAAATGTGAACATAATGTAAGGAGACTCTGGGACAGCTTTAAGCGTACCAACATCAGAATTGTGGGGGTGCCAGAAGAAGAGAGAGAGCAAGATACTGAAAACCTATTTAAAGAAATAATGACTGAAAACTTCCCATATCTGGTAAAAGAACTAGACTTACAAGTCCAGGAAGCACACAGAACCCTATATAAAAGGAATCCAAAGAGGACTACACCAAGACACATCATAATTAAAATACCAAGAGCAAAAGACAAAGAGAGAATATTAAAAGCAGCAAGAGAAAAACAGTTTATTACCTACAAGGGAGCACCCATACGACTGTCAGCTGATTTCTCAACAGAAACGATGCAGGCCAGACGGGAGTGGCAAGAAATATTCAACGTGATGAATAGCAAGAACCTACAACCAAGAATAATCTATCCAGCAAAGCTAACATTCAGAATTGAAGGGCAGATAAAGAGCTTCACAGAGAAGAAAAAGCTAAAGGAGTTCTACAACTCCAAACCAGTATTATATGAAATGCTGAAAGGTACTCTTTTAGAAGAGGAAGAAGAAAAAGGTAAAAGACAAAAAATTATGAACAACGAATACATATTTATCAACAAGTGAATCTAAAAATTAAGTGAATTAAAAATTTGATCAACAGAATAAACTGGTGAATATAATAGAATCAGGAACACAGAAAGGGAGTGGACTGATAATTCTCAGGGGGGAAGGGGTGAGGGGTGTACAGGGAGAGACTGGACAAAAATCATACACCTATGGATGAGATCAATGGGAGGCAGCTAAGGGCAGAGGGAGGGGTAGGAGCTGGGTGGAGGGGTGCTATGGAGGGGAAAAAAGAGAAACAAATGTAATAATCTGAATAATAAAGATTTAATTTTTAAAAAAAGCACTATAAACTGTTCTTTCAGTGTTTTTTATGTATGACTTTATGTGTGTACATACATAGGGTGGGGCCAAGTAAGTTTATAGTTGCGAGTATGAAAAATACATTTATTATTGTAGTATTATTTATTAATCCTTGTATTATTTTTCATATGAATAACTATAAACCTGCTTTTGCCTGACCTTGCATATAAGATGCTCTTTCCTAAACAAAATGTTGTAAAAGCAGCTAGGATGTGCATTTTGTGCAGGGGATAACACCAGGCCCATCAGTATATTACTTTTCAGCATAGCTTACATCAAGCATCAATATATTATTAGTTACTTGGATGTACATCCCATTCTAAGTGCTTTTTGCTTTAGTTTCTAGAAACTTGCCAACCAGCATCAAAACAAAATTCAAATCCACAAGTATTTACTGAATGCTTACTCTATGCAAGATACAATTGCTGCAAAGCCTATGAAATATTTTTACTAGCTTCATGCATTATCAGTTGACTGATACCAAATGTACTGACTTCTTACTGGAACATCATCATGGAATATTCTGAGTTCCATTACTGCTTTAAAAGGAGCTATCAAGAGAATGCCATGCCACTTTGCTCCATCTTGCTGTAAGGAAAAGAAAATACAGCAGAGATGAGTATTACATTTCATTGCATTGTTCACAGTGTGTTACTATATCATCTGATGAAATGAAGTTCCATCTGGCTGCTCCAGTGGATGACAACAAGCCGTTTACCTGCTAACATGAAAACTAACCCTCCTGACTCTTTCACTGAAAACTATAAAGTACATTATTATATTTTCATATTCAGAAACATTGGCAACCAGAGGGCTTTTCAATTTATTTTCAGTTATATCAGTTGACCTACTGTGAATGTAAAATGCACAAGGGTCAGATATTAGGCCAGAGAATTATGACCTCTGCAAATTTACTCAGCAAGTTCGGTGCAGAGCAATAGAAATATAATGTGAGGCACTCATGTGATTTAAAATTTTCCAATAACCACATTTTAAAGTACTTACAAATTAAAAGGAATAGGTGAGATTGACTTAACATGTTTGTAGCCTAATATATGCATAATGTCATTTCAATATAATCAATACAGAAATCATTGAGATAGTTTACATGCTTTCTTATTTTGTCTTTGAAATTCAGAGGGTATTTTATATTTCCAGTAAATCTTACTTTTGATTAGCTGCATTTCAATTGCTTAATAGCCACAAGTAGTTAGTCACTACCATATTAGAAAGTGCAACTCTATTATTGTTGGGTAAGTTGATAGGGTAAAAACAATAAAAAATTAGCACTTTAAGGAGGTTGGGGTATGCCTGGGAGGGAGGGGGGGGCAATGGGGAGATATGTATACATGTAACACAATTTAAAAAAAAAGAAAAGAACTACAAAAAAAATTAGCACTTTATATGAAAATATTATACCTTACATGTTACATATACTTTGTAATTTAAATAAAGAAAAAGAATTTAAATGACCATAATGGATAAATTTCAATTAGAAAAAAAATTAAAGATTTTTTTTTTCAAGTGAGTTTGTTTAATTCCAGGTGGTACAGAATTCATGGAAGAATAAAAACTGAAAAACACACTTTGGCAGGATTCTGGACTGGGTTTCCTCTGACCTCAGAGCTAACATTGAAATAGCAGAGTGAGAGAACTACAAAGATAAGTGACTAAATGATTTTTTTTTTTACAAAAGTTTATTCTTAAATGTACAACAGGCTCCAAAACAACACTTCATTTTAGCTCTAAGTGGAAAAAGATGTTATAACAGGAGATCTAGATGTTAAAACATGAAGGGAATTAAGAATCACCAATGCCCAAGCTCCAAGGTACAACTCACTTTTTGCCAGATTTTTGAATTCTGCCTGTGGCCAGGAGGCCCTTCCCCAAGCCTTCACTTTTAGCTCCTCAAGTTTCTTCTGCTTTTTTGTTTGCATCTGCTTGAATGCTTTATCTCATCCATCTCCTTGGCCTGTCTTTTGGGCTGTTTCAGGAGCTATTTGCTACCTCTGTCGATGGACACCCCTTCCCTAGAACCTGCCAAATGAAGCTGATGAACTTTTTTTACATTACTATTACAAAACATATATAAACACAGGCAAAAGAAAAGGATACCAGATCATAAAAGGCAAGTAATTTGTTAAGATATGAGCACATACTCAACTTACTATTTTTAAATCTGAACATAAAGAAATGATTTGCAGACAAATTATTTATAAATGAAAAAAGGATATAGGTCATTGAGTATATGCACAGGGAGAAAGTCTCGGGATTCTCACACAATTAAGACCATTACTTGACCAGAATTCATGAGAAGTTTGTTGTGCTATTTAAAAAATTGACTATTTTCTATGCTGTACTCTATGACTATTTTGCAATTGCCAATGTGTATTTCTTAATCCCTTCACCTTTTTACCCATCCCTCAAATCGCCTTGCATCTGGCAACTCCAGTTTGTTCTCTGTATCTATGAGTCTGTTTCTGTTTTCTTTTTCTTTTATCCTCACCGAGGATATTTTTCTAGAGAAAGTGGAAGAGAGAGTGAAAGACAGAGAAATATTGATTTGAGAGAAACACATCAATTGGTTGCCTCCTGCATGGGTCCTGACTAGGGTCCAGGCCAGAGAGTAGTCTGCAACCAAGGTATGTACTTTTGACTGGAATCGAACCCCTGATACTTCAGTCCGCAGGCCAATGTTCTATCCAGTGAGCCGAACCAGCAAGGGTTCTGTTTTCTTTTTTTCACTTATTGATTTCAGATGGGAAAGGAGAGGGAGAGAGAGATAGAAACATCAATTATGACGATCATTTTTTTTTTGTCTGCTCTTTTTTTTTCCAGTTTTTTTTATTAATTTTTTATACATATCTCCCCATTGCCCCCCCTCCCTCCCAGGCATACCCCAACCCCCCAGTGTCTATGTTCATTGGTTATGATTATATGCATAGATACAAGTCCTTTGATTGATCTCTTATCTACCTCACCTAACTTTAATCTTCCTGCTGTAATTTCACAGTCTGTTTGAAGCTTTACTGTCTCTGTATCTATCCTTTTGTTCATCAGTTTATAATGTTCTTTATTATCCCCCAATGAGTGCGATCATGTGATGCTTCTCCTTCATTGACTGGCTTATTTCGCTAAGCATAAGGCTCTCCAGTTCCAACCAGGTTGCTGCAAATGGTAAGAATTCCTTCTTTTTAATGGCAGCATAGAATTCCATTGTGTAGATGTACCACAGTTTTCTGATCCACTCATCTGCTGACGGGCACCTAGGCTGTTTCCAAATTGTGGCTATTGTAAATTGTGCTGCTATGAACATAGGGGTGCATAAATCCTTTCTGATTGGTGTTTGTAATTTCTTAGGATAAATTCCTAAGAGTGGTATTACAGGGCAATTATGACGATCATTGATCCACTGCTTCTTGCATGCCCCCTACTGAGGATGGAGCCTACAATCTGGGCATGTGCCTTGACCAGGAATCAAACCATGACCTCCTGGTTCATAGGTCGATGCTCAACCACTGAGCCACACCAGCTGGACTATTATTGAGAATTTATCCATTTCTTCCAGACTGTGTAATTTGTTACCATGTGATAGTTGTAGTATTTCCTCATAAGCATTTGTATTTCTGCAGTGTCAATTGTCACTTCTCCACTTCGTTTATTTTATTTATTGGGTCTTTTTTTTTTTTCTTGATAAGTCTGGTTAAAGGTTTATCAATCTTGTGTATCTTTTCATAGAACCAACTCTTAGTTTCATTGATGATTTGTATTGTTATTTTTTTAGATTCTATTTCATTTATTTCTGTTCTCATCTTTATTTTCTTCTTTCTACTCACTTTGGGCTTTGTTTGTTGTTCTTTTTTTATATCTTTTGGTTTAAGATTAGATTGTTTATTTGAGTTTTTCTTGTGTCTTGAGATTTTTTTTTCTATGAATTTTCCTATTCGAACTGCTTTTACTGTGTGTTCCATAGATTTGGGGTTGCTGTATTTTCATTTTTACTTATCTCAAGTATCTTTTGATTTCTTCTTTGATCTCCTTTTTAATCCATTATTGTTTAGTAATGTTATTTATATACATGTCCATATATTTGTGTTTCTCAGGTTTTTTTATTGTAATTGATTTCTAGTTACATACCACTGTGGTTGGAGAATATATTTGATATTATTTCAGTCCTCTTAAATTTACTGAGACTTGTTTTGTAGCCTAACATGTCGTCTATCCTGGAAAATGTTCCATATATATGTATATGTATATGTATATGTATATGTATATGTATGTGTATATATATATATGTGTGTGTGTGTGTGTGTATGTATGTATATATATATATATATATATATATATATATATATATATATCCCTGGTGAACAGAAATCTTGCTGCTTTTCATAGCCAGATATTATGTGGGCACTTTTTCCAGCTCTGGTCTCTGGAATGTGAAACCTGGCTTGGGGTTTGGACCCCATGCTTCTGGGGGGAAACCCCCACAGCTGAGATAAATCTCTGGAACCTCAGCCACAATCCGTGGAAGGTAGGCCAGCCCTTTTCACATCTCTGCCTTTCCTATCAGTCTTGATGTGGCTTTTTCTGTAAATCCTTGGTTATAAGACTTCTCTTCAGCTAATCTTCAATTAGTTATTCAGAATGGTTGTTCTCCAATTAAGTTGTAATTCTAGTTGGGGCTTGGAGAAATGTATTTTCCACTTACTCCACTGTCTTCTTGGATCTCTCTCAAACTATTTCTTAATTCCAGATAACACTTATATAAATGTTGTATTAGTACTTTCTGTGTCAGATACTTTGCTAAGTTTTGTCTGTGTCACATCTTTGAAAAAAATAAATTGTAATACTGTATAGATCCAACTTTTGTCATTCATTTGCCTGAACCCCTGTTGTTAACTTGTACAAAAGAAAAATGTACATCCATGTTGAATGGTCTTGTGTTAAATTTTTTTACCATAACCTAAAATGGACCCTTAATGCTGATAATCTATTATACTACTCCTAACTCACTGTTAACTCAATCCTCTCCCAGTCTCAGACAAGTATTCTAATCTTTTCCTCTCTCCACAAACCCTGGACAATTAATCCACCATCCTTAGTCTCAGATAATAACCTTACATTCTACATTACTGAGAAAATAAAAATAATTCCAGGACAACTTACACAGAGCCTTTAACCCCACTTACCACCCTCTGCACCCACCACACCTACCAACACACAGTGTCTGCATTCACCACACCTACCCAATCACCAACATCTATACCCACTACACCTCCATAAACCATCAGTATCTGCACTCACATTTGCCTCCCACCTGATAGTGGGATGTACTCTCCATTTTCTTGTCTAGAGTCAGTCCCTCCAATTGTGCTCTAAAACCTATCTCTTCTTATCTACTAAAGGACACTCCAGAAATTCTCCTCTCTTCCTCCAACATCACCATTTTCCATTCTCTACTCAATCATTTGCCTTACTACACAAACAGACCATTATTTCTCCTATCTTAAACATAAAAAGAAAATTCTATTTACCCCACTTCTATGTTACCAAATCATCCATTTCTTTGTTCATCTTTGTAGCAAAACTCCTGGGAAAAGTTGCCTATATCAACTTTTTAAATATTTACCTTTTGCCAATCACTAAAACACACACTAATCAGAGTTTTGATCCCTTTACTCCAAAGGAACTTCTCTAGCCAAGGACACTTGTGACCTTCACATTGCCATGTACACTGCACAATTCAAGGTCCCCATCTTATTTAACCAGTCAGCAGCATTTGGCACAATTGTCACTTATTCCTCCTTGATATACTCTCTTTTACTTGGCTTTTCTTCATTCCATTCTTTTCTTAATGGGCAGTTTCCTTTGGGAAAAGGAAGAAAAAACTTTATGTTGGAATACACCAAGCTCAACTCTTGGTCCTTTTATCTTTTCTATTTATACCCACTGTTCTGGGCTCCCAAATTTATATCTTCAGCCAATATACTATTTCTCCCAAATTTCAGATTCAGCATTCTATACATGTCTTAAAGACACCTCAAGCTCAACATGTCCACACTGACTTTTCCCAAAAACTTACTACATCTGTAGCCATCCCATTTCAACCAACAGTAAGTTTGCCTTTCAGGTTGTTCAAGTCCAGAATCTTTAGAATCATCATTGTCTCTTCTTTCATTCAACATTCATCCATCAGAAAATTATGTTAGCTCTACTTTCAAAACATATCCAGAATCTGATTATGTCTGATTACCTCCACTGCTACCTTACTAGTCTGAACAAATATTATTTCTCACCTGGTTGCTTCAATGGCATCTAATACGTCTCCTGTTTCTACTTTTGTTCCCTACATAGCAGCCAAAGGATACTTTTAGACCTAAATCAGATCATGTCACTCCTCTACTCAAAATCCTACAATTGGTCCCCTCTTATAGAAAGTCTACACTAGTCATTCCATTGGCCTAATTGGTCCTACATGATTTTAACTTCTGTTGTATCTCTGACATCATATCCCAATATTTCCACCATTGTTCTTTTGCTCCAGACACACTGATTAGTTAATAAGTATTTTTAAACAAACTAAACACAGTCTCCAAGGAGCTCAGAGACTACTGGACAAAAAGAAAGGTAGATGAATGACTACAAACAATAGGTGGTAATTAAAGATCTCTTCTGTTTCCCATTCAAAACTCTGGGAGATGAATGTTAAAAGTTGAGAAATTTGCGAAGGGCCGAGACCGGTTTGGCTCAGTGGATAGAGCGTCAGCCTGCGGACTGAAAGGTCCCAGGTTCGATTCCGGTCGGGGGCATGTACCTTGATTGCAGGCACCTCCAGTGTAGGGCGTGCAGGAGGCGGCTGATCGATGTCTCTCTCTCATCGATGTTTCTGACTTTCTATCTCTCTCCCTTTTTCTCTGTAAAAAATCAATAAAATATATTTTTTTAAAAAAAAAAGAAAGAAATTTGCGAAGGCTTGGAGTGATGTTAGAAACACAGGAAGGAAGGGAGGACTTTTCAGATGGACAAACATTGCAAGAGCAAAGATCTAGAGAGATGAATCAGTAGAATATTTACAGAATTACAAATAAAGCATCAAAAATAACATTTGAGATAAGAGAATCTGGATGTAGGAGGCAAAAATGAATAAGGTTTATACTTTAGATTCGAGTCAGATCATGAAACACTTTCTACTTGTTTCTTTCCTAATATTTGAATAAATTTTAATCACAGAGCAATTTATTAAATAATCACCTCCTCAACAGGGCCAAAGCAATACTTGGGAAGGAATCTGATTCCCTCAAGTTAAAAATACAAAAGAAAAACCTAAAGTCACATTTAATTTGACAAGGTAAAGAATTGCATGTACTACCACATCAAATTTAATTTGTATAAAACCATCATCTCTGGTAACATTATTTTTCTTGATCTACTTCGTTTAGACTACTTTAGCAAGGTTTGATCTCCCTGTCTATCTAAACATCGAATTGCTTACAGCAAGCTTCAGGATAACATTGGTCTTATTAATTCCTGATAAATCCACAAGGTGTTAGTTGCACACCATATTCTATAAAAGGTGAACTGAGACTTAACTCAGTCACCAGCCTTCTCCAGACAAGGCAGCAGACCACAGGTGAGTCTCAGCATCTATAGTTATCAAGTGGTAACAGTTACTTTCAAATTACAGATTTTTCAGGATCTGGAGAACAAATCTAGAGCTTTTGAACTGTCATGTAGGAAATTTGTGCTTGTCAACCTAGCTTTTTAAATATAGTTAATACAGTGTATACTCCCTGTTAGCAAGAAATTGACTTTACAGACGTCTGAAACAAAGTGAGTAAAAGCAAATGAAAATATTTATGAGATGCTAAAAATGATGAACTAACTTTGTAGTACAGATTTTTCTTCTTCTTTTTAAACAAAAATAATCTTTAAAATGATATCAAAGGGACAAATATGATGATCACAATTACTTGCTTCAGAGTAATCACTTTAATTTGGTAATACTCTAATATTTAAATACTGCTTTATTTACACCATTATATTGGAGTTTTGACCTATGTTTCTACTTTGTCCAAAAAAAAAATGAAGAAAGAGGAAGGTAAGAACAACTATTTGTTCAAGAAACTAGGAAGAAAAATAATTGCTGCAGCAAATGTGACTGGGGCAGATGAGTAAACCAATTCATTTTGGTTTGGTCAACTTATGTCATGATTATAACTCTTTGAGTTTTGTTCTCTCATGGCATTAATTGTTTGCTTCATAGTCCAGGATGAAGTCAGTCCAGTTGTGCTTTCTATTCTGTTGCTGGAAAGCAATGTGCTGCAACAGCTGTGAGCTGACCAACATCACCATCACAGTGGAGAAAGAGGAATGTCGCTTCTGCCTCAGTATCAACACCACTTGGTGTGCAGGCTACTGCTACACCCGGGTAGGAACTCTGCTTTGCTGGAAGTGAGGGTGCTGAAGGTCTATAGAAGACAAATTTTATTAATTCCCATTTTATTATTATTTTAAGTTTCCAAAGTAATGGCCATGAGTCCCTTAGCCAACTATTGTCTGTGTTATGATTAAGGTTAATTACCATGAGATCAATTAGATATTTGGGTAAATTTACGGAGGCCTCAGATCTGATTTGATCAATCAGGCAGTATGCCAACTCTGCATTAAAATTAAAAGGAATTCTATGATATATTTTACATATAGAGAGGTAAACATGCAAACATAGATATATTTAGTAATAGAAGATTTACAATATTTGCCAAAAGCTAACTTCTAGGGAAATGTATTTCATGTATGTTATATATTTCTATTTCTATGTAACTAAAGCTATATATTTGCAATGGAGACAGTACCAAAATATGTTTCTAAGCCACATTATACTAGTAAACACTGCCATATTGTTCCTCCTGAATACAAATGCCAGCAACTGTCCTGAGAACACCTTCAATCCTTGCAGACTGTTATAACCAAATGAATCTGCAAACCCACTCACTATTGAGAAAACCAAGCACAAGGCATAAGTCCACTGGTTTGTAGTCACAGTTTCTTTGTGTCAGTCCAAGAAAGAAGGCAGCTCCTACTTTTCCTTTAATTTGTCCCCTATAACACCTGTTTTTTTATGCAGAATTCTATTCTATAAACTGAAACTGAAAATAGCAACTTTGTGTTTGTGTGTGTGGTAGGTTTTTTGTTGTTGTTGTTTATTTTTCACGTTTTTAATCCTCACCCGATGATATTTTCCTATTGATTTTTAGGGAGAGTGGAAGAGAGAGGGAAGGACAGAGAGAAATATCAATGTGAGAGAAACACATAGATTGGTTGCCTCCTGTACCAACCCCAATCAGGGCCCAGGCCAGGAGGAGCCTGCAACCGAGATGTATGCCCTTGATCAGAATCAAACCTGGGACCCTTCTATCTGCAGGCCGACACTCTATCCACTGAGCCAAACTGGCTAGGGCAAAATAGCAACTTTTTAATGACATATACTTTATTGGTAGCAAGTAAGTATGATCAACCTCCACTTAATATACAGTTTATTGTACCTCTTAGGATATAGACTTGTTAGCATGATATTGAAATAAATTAAGCAGCTGTGATAATTTCTTCCCTCAGTGCAAACAATTTTTTTTATTCAAAAGTGTTGGGACACACCTGTTCTTCCTGGATTAAAATTTCTTATATGCAAACATTGCGCCCTTTGAAACTGAGAGCACTGCAAAATATAAAGCACTGAAGGGAAGAAAATGTCTACAGGACGGTAGAATATTTAAAATCTTTTGTGAGCCTTTATAGTCATGTTAAACTAAGCATTAACATTCCACATTATGTGTCTTTGACCTTCTAAAACACACAGAGACAATGTATTTGGAAACATTTATTGAGAAATTAAACTTCAGTGTTTTATGGTTTAAGTTGTCATTAATATAGCTTTCAACTAAGTACAAAAAAGTCAACTTAAGCCCTAGCTGGTTTGACTCAGTGGACAGAGTATCAGCCTGTGGACTGAAGGGTCCTGGGTTCAATTCCGGTAAAGAGCAAGTACCTCAGTTGCAAGCATGGGATGGGGGGGAGGTGCAGGAGGCAACCAATCAATGTTTCTCTCTCACATCAATATTTCTCTCTGTCTCTCCACTTCCCTTCCACTACATCTAAAAATCATTGCAAAAATATCATCAGGTGAGAATTAACAACAACAAAAAAGTCAACTTAAAATGTCTGTCATGCCTCCCTTGCTCATCATTTTTCTATATTGAAAAATACATTTTGATATAGTCTATATACTCAAAGTTTCTCTATGGTTTGAGAAATAATTAATATTTTTATATAGACAGAGGAGGAAAAGAAATGAATTATATTTTCTGTAAGATTTCTAGAACAACCAGGAACATAGTATAGCTTATAGGTAGGTCATTTATGAGATCGTGTTACCTTGGTTAGGTATTTCTTAAGGGAGCTCTAATGGGTAAATGGGCAAGCAGTATTAAATTCCTATCTCATTTTCATTAAGTTAAGCAGAAACTCCCAGAATACTGTAACCTAACTCTCTCCTTCCTAAACTCCTCAGGATCTGGTGTACAAGGATCCAACCAGGCGCAATACCCAGAAAATATGTACCTTCAAGGAGCTGCTGTATGAGACAGTGAGGGTGCCTGGCTGTGCTCACCATGCAGACTCAGTGTATACGTACCCAGTAGCCACTGAATGTCACTGTGGCAAGTGTAACAGAGACAGTACCGACTGCACCGTGCAAGGCCTGGGGCCCAGCTACTGCTCCTTCAGTGAAATAAAAGAATAAGAAGCAATGGACATTTTAGGCTGCCTACCCTTGTCCTGAAGGACCAAGATATCTGAAAAGTCCATGTGTGTACAACATGCAAAGGCTGCAAGCCACTATCGCCTAGGGGAGCATCAGACCCCACTGACCCTGGTCTCTCCAGAGCTTGAGAGTGAAAGAATTGAGAGTGGTGGAACCAGGAGCCTGGCACCACTCCAACCTGTATCTTAGGTTGGGTTCCTTAAGTTTTACTTAATCTTAATTAACTTATAGACACATGGGTACTTTCTGTTTATTAATCTTAGAAACCCTTTTAGTCAATCCCTTCCCCTTTAGATAGGGATACCTACACCCAGAGGGAGGAAATGAGATGGGAGTGGGTGAAAGTACTAGATGCTGCATTCTTCTGATGGACTCTTGAGCCCTCAAAAGCAAGGCCAGCATTGTAGCCTCAGTGTCCTTAACACCATACCCAGAATTTAGTGAGAAACTCAACAACGGCTTCCTTAAGGAAAGTAAGAACAAAAAGGGAGGGAGTAGGAAAACACTGAAAAGGATGGCTGACAAGGCTGCCCCAACAATGTCCAAGGGAAGGAGGGCATCAGTTCCACCTCATCTCTCCTCCTCTGGTACATGGGATAAGTTGCACCTCTAAATTTCTCGGTACAGAAGGGAATTAAGATTTCCAAGCTATTACTTCCAAGCCCTATGGATAAGGGGCAAAATCAAGAAATGTTAATGTGGGCCTATAGAAATTAGCCCACATCTATTCCAACATTTAAATAAATTGAACAAATCCTGCAAAACTCCCTTTAAAAAGGAAAACAAAAGAAAACAGAAATGTGTTACCCTGCCCTCTGGACTGGATTTGCTCCTTGGAATAGAAGGGGATTTGAAAGTAGGTTTGAAAGCAATTTCAGCAACTTATTAAGTGCATTTATCTTGTCTACAAATACATTTGCATAAATAAATAGCTCTTTTAGAAAGAATTAGCCATGAAAAAAAAGAAAACCTGTTTTCTAGAATCCTCTCTACATCAGACTTCTCTTTTGTTTATTCACAGTCTCCTAAATCTGATTTCTTTCAAGAAGGTATACATTGAAACTGTTTCATGAGTTGATTTTTTAAAAATGTTACCTATTTATGTACTTGTTTCACACTTAAAATGTTTTAATTACTGTAACTTATTCAACCCTACTTTATTTTTTTAAATAAAGATGCTAGCCATTATAGTCATAAATTTGAATTTTTTCATAAACAGCTAACATATGTGTATGTTTATAACAGTAGCAGGAAAAAAAGTCTTAACATATAATTCCTAGTGCTTCTGTAAATATTTTATGTGCTTGCCTTTGAAAATATTAAAAATTATTTGGTCGCATTTCTAAAAGTACTTCTTTAAATTTCTTGTCATTTTTTGAAGTTATTTTCTGATGTAATAGGAAAACAAAGCTGAGGAAGAATCACAGAGAGAGGATCTTAGAGATTCTCCAGTTCATTTCTTAAATGTTTGACATGGAAAAATTAAAGATCAAAGATGTTAAGATCACAATCAACATCACAAAGACTATTCATGGCAGTGCCTGGTTTAGAACCTTAGCTTCATAGCTTTTAGCCCACTTCTCCTGTGACTACCTCACCATACTAAGAAGTCATGTGGTAAGGACCAATGTAGGAGTTAATAATCAGCTTTGTCCATTCAAATCTGGTATTGAATATGGCTTACAGCTATATTCTGTACAATATTTTGACACATTGAAATTAGGACTATAATAACAAAGTTTGACAAAATGCTTTAAATTATAGCATAGCCTTTTCCTTCTCGCTATACTTTTAGAAGTCAAAACAATTGCCTTCCCGGTAGAGGTAGTACAGGGCAATGGCCCCGGATTTAGGTTGTCTTAATCTTCTTGACCAGATGTGTCATCTTGAACAAGTCATTTAAATTCTCTGGACCTCAGTTTCTTCTATGACAGGTTTAGATGTTTCTTCCATTGACACTACATAGTAATTAGTTGTCAACTCAGATTTCTATGAAAGTTTTACCACCTTCTCATTCAAACTATCTTCTGGCCTGTCTTAGTTCACTCTGCTATAATAGAATACTACACACTGGCCCTTTATAAACAACAGAAATGTATTTCTCACAGTTCTGAGGCTGAGAAGTCTAACATCAAGGCACCAGCAGATTTGGTGTCTGGTGAGAGCCCACATCCTGTTTCATCAGTTGTCTTTTTTGCTCTATCTGCACAGTGGCAGGGGAGAAAAGGAGCTCTCTGGGGCCTCTTTTATAAAAGCATTTATTCCTTTCCATTTATTCCTGCCCTCTTGACTAATTACTTTTCATCCAAATACCATCACATCAGGAATTAGATTTCAACATATAAATTTGGAGTGAAGGCAAACATTAAGTCTATAGCATGGCCTGTGAGAATGAAATATGAACAACCTTCTTTATGCAAAAAATGGAAGGAAATCTATAGTTCAAAATGGTTGGCAATTTCAGCATTGAAAAGACATAAACAAACAAAATCTTAGCTGAATATAACTGAGTATGAAGTTGGGTCGATGCTTTATATACATAAGTTCCTAGAAACATTTTTAAACTGTCTTAGGAATTTGCATTTAATTCATTTATATTCACTATAACAAAAACAGTACTTCAATTTATAAGATAGCTCTAGGCATTTCATTTGTTAGGCTGATCTACAGTAAATTGGCTTATTGCAGCATAATAAAAAATAGTCTTTGCTCTATGCCACTACAATAAATTAATCAAGCAATTAAAATTGAATTTTCACACTACAATCTTATTTTGTTTTCTCACATATATAAAATAATAGTATCTAGCATCATTTAAAACCAATAATATGATTTGTGCTTTGCAGAAACCAACAACAAATTAAAAATCAAAACCTTTGCACTAGCAGCAACAGAAACAGCCAAGAGCATCTGAGAAATGAGCATGATTTTTCCTTCACCGTTACTATAGCACATGGAATCTGGGAACAAATGGAGCCTAGTGCAAATTGTATGGTTGTTTTAAAGGCTGTAACACTTCAGGACAATGCAAATGGCTTCTCACATTAAAAAGACATTAAATCGCTCATCAATTTAGAAGAAAAGGCAAAAGACTGCTCTCGAATTTTAAAATACATTTCTGTGAAAAATTACCTCTGAGCTGCAGGAGACCCTGAGGCTATTGTGATGTGCCTCTTCGTGAGTGCTGGAAGTGATGGTAGCCCTCCCCAGGGTTGAGAAAGGCAGAAGTTCTGTTGTTCAAAATATTTAAAGTGAGTGATTAATCATGAGCTGTGTCATAGGCATGTGAAGTGATGGAAGATGGAAAAACTGAGAAACCAAGTGGCTTTGCGGAGGAGGTGTAAGCAACCCCTGATTAATTGTGCTAATGGAAAGAAGTGTTGTGGATAACACAAACATCAGTAAATGCCAAATGAAAACTAGCCTGAGTTTGTCCCAAAATATATAAATTGAAATTTTAAGATAGGAAATTTTCCTCCCTTGGAACTGTTATCCATGGGGGTAGGTCTATAATTTAACCCAAACAGTATCTTCAAAAGAATAATGCCTTGCAGTGTTAAAGGAATTAGAATAACAACATCTGACAAAGGGAATGCATTCCAGATACATCACTTGTAGAGTAAGCATAGTTCTCTATGCACTGCCCCAACGCCTATCCACTAGCCTTCAGATGGACTGAAAACTACAAAGGCGAAAGCTTTCTTGTTCAAAAATAAAAGTTCTGCCAGGGTTTCCCCGATGCGTCAGATAAATCTAGGTTTATGAAAGATTTTCTTTTACAGGTATACAAACAAGGCTGCTTCACAAAGACACTCAATAAAACAGGGAGAACAGCCCACTCTTCAGCAGCTATTTCCATCTAGCCCTGCAGCATGGGTGTTTATTCAAGCTTTCAAAAGATAAAATTTGGTGGGCATTCTGTTTCAGACAGAATGCTAAATACTACTGAGAATGGACTATGGAAAAAGCATATCTGGTTGCTGCCCTGATAGAATAAAGCACCCAGCAACTCTTAGCACACAATAAATGCACAAGAAATATAACTGGTTTTTCCTTTCCAATGTTCACTTGATTCTGAAATCTCTCTGGGCTGAGAAGCCAACTGCTAAAATATCAACTTAGATTTTTAAAGAAGGGTTTGGGTAGAGCATAAGTATTAGGGCAACATCCTACCTAATAAAGAGGGAATATGCAAATTGACTGTCACAAAGATGGCGATGCCTATAGATACAAGATGGCAGTGCCCAGTCCCCCCTCAACCCCAACAGAGTCCCAGAGTCCTCTCAGCCCAGGCCGGGTCAGGGGGTGGGGAGGGGCAGCAGGTGCATGGTGTAGCCAGACCTGCCCTCAGGCCCCAGCCGCCCAGGGCCGGTCCGAAGCACAGGCAAGCCTCGAATGTCAGCTCCCCAGCCAGCGCCCAAGGCACAGGCAAGCCTCAGATGGCGACTACCCAGTCAATGCCTGAGGTGCAGACAAGCCTTGGATAGTGGCTGCCCAGCCAATGCCCAAAGCGCAGGCAAGCCTCAGATGGCAGCTGCCAGAGGTGTGATGGGGGTGTTGCCTTCCCCTGATCGCTGGGTTGCCTCCCATCCCTGAGGGCTCCCGGATTGTAAGAGGGTGCAGGTTGGGCTGAGGGACTGCCCCCCTCCAGTGCATGAATTTTCATGCACGGGGCCTCTTGTGCTAGTTATAATGTCCTCTGTAATGAAAAGTATAAATAAGAAAATAAATCAGACTTGGTATAAAAATCCATGTGGAATGATAGGACTTTAGGAGTTTGAAGATTGTCAATATTTAAGATCATTTAAGAAGTGATTCCCAAGGAGATTGTTTGAAGTGTAGTGCCAACACAGAAGAGTCCAAAAAATTTTGGGACAATGTCAAATAAAAAAGATACAAAATTAAAAATGACACATGATTACACCAAGAGAATTTTGGGAGTTGAGGAAGAAGGCAGGAAAATACCTAGTCAATAAATCAGAGATTGTTCTTAAATATTTTATTAGATCCCTAATTATTCACATTTATTGGTTTTTATCACTATATAAATAAGAAGCACAAGAATTTTGATAATCTATACACAAACATCCATGCCTCTAGAATTTCATCTTGAGATTTTTGTTATTTCTTGTATGGAACCACTGAATTTCCCAGATTCCCACACCCTGTCATTCTGAGCATACAAATCAGTTATATTCTAAATGTCTAGTACCCAATTGAAATAAACACATATAGTTGGTATGCTTATGCATGAAGAAACACAGATGAAAATAAGCAAATGTTTCCTTTTTAAACTGGGGACTTTTTGAACATTTGTTTTTCAATTATAGTTGATGTACGATATTATTAGTTTCAGGTGTGCAACAGAGAGTAGATATTTATATATCTTACAAAGTGATTACATTGATACATCTGGTATCCATCTGACACCATACATAGTCTAACTTCTGTCCAACCATTTTACCAACAGTGATCTTATTTAGGTCGATAAAATCTCCTGGTTTTTATTTTTTATTTTATTTATTTTTAAACATATTTCATTGATTTTTTACAGAGAGGAAGGAGGAGAGATAGAGAGTTAGAAACATCGATGAGAGAGAGACATTGATCAGCTGCCTCCTGCACACCCCCTACTGGGGATGTGCCCGCAACCAAGGTATGTGGTCCTGACCGGAATCGAACCTGGGACCTTTCAGTCTGCAGGCCGGTGCTCTATTCACTGAGCCAAACCGGTTTCGGCAAAATCTCCTGGTTTTTAAATCCAATGGTTCAACTTTCAACATATATTTTCACAGGAACTCTTTGCTATATACAATCCTATATATCATTCTCTCCTTCCTTCTTAAAGTGAGAAGGAAGGTGGTCTTGCAGAACTTGTTATCTAAATGCAGAGGCCATGGAACTGTGAAAAATGCACTGCTCTGGCAGGGGGGCGGGGAGAGTGGGGGGTAAGAAGGGAGGTTTGTTATGCTAGTGCCAGAATGGATAATTGGATGTGGCCTGACACTTGCAGGGCCAGGAAGGGGGCAGAGGGCATATCTGCAAGACAAAGACCCCAGCAGAATATATATAGACAGGCTCTCTGCATGTTTATACACTCTGATTTGGAAATTATTCCCAGAGTCCACTAATGTTAATAAACAGGGTCCCTCCCTTTCTCTAGGAAGAGTGCTTGGTATTTCTTTGGTCTTCTGTAACATATGGTTCCCTGACCGTGAAGTTAACTTCATTTAGCCTCCAGTGAGTGGATAGGGTTTGGGTCCTGGGGGCGAGGGATAGGCCTCTAGGCGCAAGCTGCTGCTGATTTTAGCAGAACTAAACCAGGGGAGGTGGGAACTCCAGGCACTCCTGGACCTCAACCCATGACCTGGCCGGCATCTGAAGAAAGTGGATGGACACCTCTGGACCTGTTACAGAATCTGTAAGGTAGGGGCCCCAGTCAGTCAGGCCCACTCCAAGTGAGAAGGGGAAGCTTGATCACCTTCCCAGAAGTCATAGGACTTCGTTAGGTACATCAGGAATCAGGAATCCGGAGGTGAGTAACTTCAAATTCAATTAAGAAATTACAGGTTCACTCTTCTGTTTCTGTGTGACAATTTGCTACTGAGGAGGGAGGTTGGACACAGCCTTAACTTCTCGGTAGGTTCTCACAGAGATGTCAGTCAAGAATTCTGATCTGGGGTGTGGGTGCTGGGAGTGTCCCCATGCCCATCTGAGGAGTTGGGCATTATCTGCTCAGCTCCAGTATGGACTAGTCTGAGAGAGTGTGAGTATGTATGTTTGTCTGTCTTGGCATAATTATCTGCTGATTAATTGGGCTGTGTGAAATCGAAAGCTACTTTGATTTTCTGGTCACTCAAATGGTTAAAATGTTTGATTTGCTGAAGGCTGAATCCATGATGGTCTGCAAAAGTCTCAAGCAGTGCTTTTGAGCTAGTTTTCTGAGACGTTTTCTCTCTATCACGGGAGGAATCAGCCCACTTAGTAAAATTTCTGTCTATGTTTGTGTACTAAGGACTTTGGTTTGCTCTGTGATTTTGCTGTGTTGGGTTGGAATTTGGGGATTCTGGGGTAGATTTAAAGATATCTGTGGCTTTTCTTGTCTGACTGGGACTTTTAGGGGCGGGGACTCACAGCTCCCTAGGGCAGAGAGATTTAAGGAGCCCTGCCCGCCCCTCCCCCCGACCATGCCTGTGCTAAATTAAGGACTTTTTTTTTTTTTTTCAGGAGACCCTTCAGGCTTTTAATAAAATTTCCCTGCACCCTTGTCACCCTCTGCCTTCTTTTCCAGGTTAAGAGTCCTTTTCCTCCACAGGTCAGATCCCAGCCTCCGGGAGGGACGACCTGTAGTTTTCCCCGAACTCCCACTGTTTCTATTTCTCCCCTCTGTAGGAATTGTCTTCCTCTATCTCACAATAGGAAATAATACAGGCCAGTGTCATTTGGTTTGCTGGTTAAAAGAAGAAGACAACGGGCCCTGGAATCTGTAAAAGTGGCTGGGAATGAAGCTGGTCAAATGTACTGAAAGGGTTCTGTACCTGTTGCTGCTAGCAGAGGAGGGGCTGTATTCCCTTCCAGTGCACTCCCTCGGGAGAGGCCTGATGGATGCTCTGCCACAGGGAACGGGCACAAAGACAGGGGCCTGGTACCCAACCCACTGCCTCAGGAGCACTTTGAAATAGGCAGGGCTGTTTCTCACTGCAACTCTGGCTGTTTTGGACTGGCAGCTTATGGCAGGACCCTGTAACTAGTAAACAGGGTTAACAAAAGGCAAAGGAAAGGTGCTCTCCCTGGACCCAGGAGGGAGCCTTCAGGACTTTGAGATTCTCCAAGAGAAGAGAAATCTGACTGAGAGGCTGGCAGAGACTCCGCTGAGTTGGGAGGACCGGAGGCTGCATATTGAACTTGTAGACTGCAGTTTGCTAGGCAGAGGTCCAAGCCCAGTTGTATAGGGGTTAAGTTACCTGTATACAGTGAAGCAACTTTCTCCTGTGCCAGAATACATTTGGGGGAATTGGACAGACTGTGTTTGTGGCTGGAAAGAGGAACCAGCCACCACGCACAGCCCTGACAGTAGCCTGAAGAAAACTGTATAATAGACTTAGAAGATGCCTATGTCTTCATGGACATGGCTCCAGAGAGACAGGGATGTTGTAACTCTTATTATTCTAATTGCTACAGTTTGTCTCTGCCATGTCACAAGCCCACCTCCTTATATGTCCAGGCCTCATTGTCCTTCTGACAGCGAAGATCTCTTGGCTCTGAGATAAACTTCTGACCCATCTCAGCATGGAAACAATTACAGAAGAGAATTTCAATGCCCATTTTCCCTGAAAGAACTCAGAGCCAGGATCCTTGAGGCAATATATTAGGCAGTAAGACAGACAGGAGCAGAGCAAGGATGATGGGCCAACTGGCACTACCACATATGTATGTGAGACAAGGGGCATAACCAAAGGGGTCCTTGCCCAGAGTCTTGGGCCTCAGAAAAGACCAGTAGCCTACTTGTCCAAGAGACTCGACCCTGTTACATCCGGTTAGCCTGCTTGCCTCCAGGCAGTAGCAGCCACAGGTATGTGGTTGAGGCTTTGCTCAGGAGCACACCGGAGCACTGGATGTCAAATGCTCAAGTCATCCAGTTTCAGAATCTTCTGCTACCAGCCTCCTTCCTGAAGATGACTCTGAGAAACCTCTACATAACTGTTTAGAGTCAACAACTTTGTAAAGACAGCCAACCTGGGCCTCAATGACACCCCACTGGGCTTGCCGGGTGAGGTACTATTCATGGATGGGAACAGTTCTATCTAAGGAGGAATGAGGTATGCGGGGGCAGTGGAGGTTGCTTTGGACCAAACCATCTCATCTCAGACACTCGCCCACTGGACTTTGGCACAGAAGGCTGAGTTAATTGCCCTTACTCAGGCTCTCTGGTGGGCAAGAGAAGAATCAGTGATAATTTGTGCTGATGGCGGGTATGCAATTGCAACAGCTCACATGTGGAGTGCTATTGCAGGGTATGTGGACTCCACAGAGGCAAGAGGGAACCGGGCCACAGACGAAGCAGTCCGGAAGGCTGCCCTTGAAACTAGTGGGAACTAATTTCTGGTGGGTAAAGGTTGAAATCCATAACTAATTTTTACTCAAGTTCTTACAGGCTTTACAGTCTACCCAGAAAGCAATCCAGAAGCATGTCTAAAGATGTTCTCCCTGTACCAACTTCTGGTCTGTTCAATCCCTTCCAACCTGGTGATTCTGTTTGGGTAATAAGCACCCAAGGACTGACTCCTACCTGAAGGGGACCATATACCATCATCCTGACCACCCCCACTGCTCTCAAGGTTGCAGGAGTGAACACCTAGATACCAGAAACAGCCCCTGCTGATTTGTTGCTCCAGAAGGCTAAAAGAAGCTTGTAGTACAAGGGGGTAGGGTGGAGATGAGGAGGAAACTGGTCTTGCAGAACTTGTTATCTAAATGCAGAGGCCATAGAACTGTGAACAATGCACTGCCAGGAGGTACCATAAAATGTGGCCTGATACCTGGGAGCCTTCCTGCAGGGCCACGAATGGGGCAGGAGGCATATCTGCAAGACAAAGACCCCAGCGGGATGTATATAGACAGGATCTCTGCATGTTTCTTCACTCTGATTTGGAAATTATTCCCAGAGTCCACTAGTGTTAATAAACAGAGTCCCTCCCTTTCTCTAGGAAATGTGCTTGGTATTTCTTTGCTCTTCTGTAACAAAAGTTCCTATTTCCTTGTTCTCCTATGGCACTCCATTCTCTGGGTTCTCTTGTCTCTATCAATCACTTCTGTGTCTTCTATGTAATATCTCCCAAGGTGTTCTCCTCCACTCAGTACTCATACTTTTCCTAGTAGACCACATAATATCTTTCACTGACAACTTAATGAACAACGAAGCAAATTCTTTAGTAAAGGCTAGATTAAAAAAAAAAAAACAGCCCATGCCCATTAACTTGCAGTTGAACACTATAAAGTGAAAGATATTATGATGTCCCAAATCAAATTCATCATCTCCATTGCCAAAGTATTCCAGGTCTATATTCTCTACTTGAATCTACCTATGACTGAAAGCTAAGAATCATTCTTGATTCCCGCCTCTCCCTCACATTTCATTTCTAGGTGCAGTAGTGTAAATAGCCTGGTGATTCAGAGATTAGTACTAAACAGGTCCTTATTCCTGATTCATTAACTATATTGTTGCAGAAGACCAAAGAAAACTGAGGATGCTTTTAAGAAAAAAGGAGGGACACTGTTTAATAGGCCAGTAGACTCAGGGAACAGCCTTCCAAATCTGAGTGAAGGAACATGTATGGGGCCCTCCCTTATATCTCCTTGTGGTCCTTGTCCTGCAAACATGGATTATGCTTCTGGTCCTTTTCGCGAGCCTTGCAAGAAGACCCCCAGGTGTAGGGGGTCTCGAGGCCATATCTGATGGTCTGGCCTGGCGTCAGCATTAATAACCCTCCCTCTGGGCAGTGCACTGTCCACAGCCCAATGGCCTCTGTAACTGGTTCTGCAAGACCAGTATCTGGGAAAGAGGTAGTGACTTAATTATAGGTTATCAAGAATGTACACTAAGCTTGCTGGCATGGATACAGATCACTATCCCCACAATATCAGGGTTACATTGGAATTTTAGCCTTCTCAATATTGGCCAAAGTTATTGGATAGAAATTTCATATAGTTCAACCTAGTACTTCAGTCTTTTTAACCTTATTTTCACCCTATCTGTATAATGGGAAAAGGTATGGTACATATTACACAGAGATTTGTTTTAAAGATTAAATAAGGTAATGCAGGCAAAGCACTTAGCTTCTTGCTTAATACATAATAAATTTTCAATAAGTACAGATAGTGGACCACCAACATACACCAAATACAAAAATAAACTCAAAATGGATACAGGACTTAAACATTAGAAGGGAAACCATAAAAATACTAGAGGAATCCACAGGCAGCACAATCTCAGATATATGCCGAAAAGAACTTCTTCACTGATACTGCTCCAAAGGCAATGGAAGCCAAAGAAAAAATAAACAAATGGGACTACATCAAAATAAAAAGCTTTTGCACAGCAAAAGAAACCATGAACAAAACAACAAGAAAGATCAATGCATGGGAGAACATATTTGCAAATGCTATCACTGATAAAGGTTTAATCTCCAAAATCTACAACCAACTTATACAACTTAATAAAAGGAAGATGAAGGATCCAATAAAAAAATGGGCAACGGACCTAAATAGAACCTTTTCAAAAGACGACAGAAGGAAAGCCAAGAGACACATGAAAACATGTTCAAAGTCATTAATCATCCGAGAGATGCAAATCAAAATGACAATGCGATACCATCTTACACCTGTCAGAATGGCAATCATCAACAAATCAACAAACGACAAGTGTTGGCGAGGATGCGGAGAAAAAGGAACCCTTGTGCACTGTTGGTGGGAATGCAGACTGGTGCAGCCACTGTGGAGAACAGTATGGAGTTTCCTCAAAAAACTAAAAATGGATCTCCCATTTGACCCTGTAATACCACTCTTAGGAATTTATCCTAAGAAATTACAAACACCAATCAGAAAGGATTTATGCATCCCTATGTTCATAGCAGCACAATTTACAATAGCCACAATTTGGAAACAGCCTAGGTGCCCGTCAGCAGATGAGTGGATCAGAAAACTGTGGTACATCTACACAATGGAATTCTATGCTGCCATTAAAAAGAAGGAATTCTTACCATTTGCAGCAACCTGGTTGGAACTGGAGAGCCTTATGCTTAGCGAAATAAGCCAGTCAATGAAGGAGAAGCATCACATGATCTCACTCATTGGTGGATAATAAAGAACATTATAAACTGATGAACAAAAGGATAGATACAGAGACAGTAAAGCTTCAAACAGACTGTGAAATTACAGCAGGAAGATTAAAGTTAGGTGAGGTAGATAAGAGATCAATCAAAGGACTTGTATCTATGTATATAATCATAACCAATGAACATAGACACTGGGGGGTTGGGGTATGCCTGGGAGGGGGGGGGGCAATGGGGAGATATGTATAAAAAAATTAATAAAATAAAAATAAAATAAAAAAGAATTGAAAAAAATAAGTACAGATAGTTTTATCAAGTTCAAGTCCTATTTACCTCCAAAATACATCATGAATTTCTTTCCTCTACCTTATCACTGTTTACTCCACTCATTTGTTCACTGAGCATATTTTTATTGAATGACCATGTATCCCAGGTACTACAATAGACCTTCAGAACTCATGATGGACAAAATAGACATAGCCCCTGCTCAAGTGTACTTTCAGAATGGAGGGGAAGACAGACTGTTACACAGCAATTACATGGAAGTGATTAATAGTCATGACTGCAGAGTTTCCTCGGGTTAGTGAGAGAATACATTTTCCAAGACTCATCCCCTTCCCCTGGGCTGTGGTCGACAAAGCTGCTCTGTTGACTAATGAGTTTGCTGACCACTGACCTAGACTCTCGATTCCAATAATTGTTCCTTGTGATTAAGCCCCTATCCCAGTGGTTGGCAAACTCATTAGTCAATAGAGCTGCAAACTGGGGCTCACGAGCCGCATGTGGTTTGCCGACCACTGCCCTAGGATACTGGGTGAGGAAACAACATACCATAAGACCAGAGATGAGAGAAGTACTGAAAAAACTGCCAGAGTGATCTATCTAAACCACAAATCTGACTATATCATTCACTGAGTAAAGCATTCTGACCCTTCATTGCCTTCAGGGTAAGTTAAACTCCTTAAAATGACAGATCTCCCACCTCATCTTTTAGCATTCTCTCTCTCTCTCTTTCTCTCTCTCTCTCTCTCTCTCTCTCTCTCTCTCTCTCTCTTTCATATTTTATGTTTCAATAATACTGACCTATTTGTATTTCTCTATACATGCCATTTTAAAAAATGTTTCTATGTCTTCGTTCCTCCTGCCCCTGAAACTTCCTTCACCCTCTCTCTGCCTTAGTAATTCTATATTAGCTGGGATTATTGTGGCTGCAAGAAAATAAAGCAAACTCAAACTAGCTTAAGAAAAGAGAAATGTAATATAAGAATAATGGGGTGCCTCATGAAACAGAAGGGTAAGGAAGTAACTGCACATCTCTTGTAGGTAACATTAGAACCAGAGGCTTGAGTGCTGGGAGAATGGGCTCTCTCCACAACTTGTCTCTGCTTCTTCTGGTATATGTCAATGTCATTTAAAACTATTGTTATTATTGTTTCCACCTACCAAAGACCAGAAAACAAAGCAATTGACAGTCTCAAGTTTTACTGGGTCCCATATTGAAAATAACCTAGGGAGGTTGCAGCAATCTTGGGAAAGAACAAAGTTGGAGATATTATGCTACCTGTTATCAAATATACTACAAGGCTATAGTAATCAAAACAGCATGGTACTGGCATAAAAACAGACACATGGACCAATGGAATAGAATAGAGAGCCTAAAATAAATCCACACCTATATAGTCAATTAACATATGACAAAGGAAGCAAGAATATATAATGGGGTAAAGACTGTCTCTTCAATAAATGGTGTAGGAAAAATTGAACAGATACATGCAAAAAATAAAATTAGCCAATCTTCCTATACCAGATATAAGAAAAAACTAAAAATGGATTAAAGATATAAATGTAAGATCCCAAACCATAAATCTCCTAGAAAAAACATAGGCTGTAAACTCTCTGACATAGCTCTTAGTAATATTTTTTCTGATATATCTCTTCAAGCAAGGAAAACAAATAGGACTATGTCAAACTAAAGAGTTTTTGTGCTGCAAAGAAAACCATTAACAAAACAAAAAGATAATTTACCTATTGAGAGAAGATATTCGCCAATGATATATCCAGTAAGAAATTAATATCCAAAATTCATAAAGAACTCATACAATTTAACACCAAACAAGCAAACAATCCAATTTAAAAAATAGGCAGAGAACCTGAATAGACAATGTACAGGTGCCAATAAACCTATGAAAAGATTCTCAATGTCACTAATTATCAGACAAATGATAATTTAAGAAAACCACAATGAGATATCATCTCACACCTTTCAGATAACAGGTGCTGGTGAGAACGTGGCAACCCTCCTGCATTGTTGGTGACATGGCAAATTGGTGTGGCCACTATAGAAAACAGTATGGAGGTTCCTCAAAAAACTAGAACCAGAACTACCTTATGAACCAGCATTTCCACTTCTGGGTATTTATCTGAAGAAATCCAAAACAATAATTTGAAAAAATATAGGCACTCTTATGTTGAATGTAGCATTATTTACAATAGCCAAGATATGGAAGCAACCTAAGTGCCCATCAATAGAGGATTAGATAAAGGTGTGATGCATATATACAATGGAATATTACATGACCATAAACAAGAATAAAATCTTAGCATTTGCGACAACATGGATGCACCTAGAAGATATTATACTAAGTGAAATAAGTTATACAGAGAAAGACAAATATATGATTTCACATATATGTGGGATCTAAAGAAGAAAATAAACAAATAAAACAAAAGCAGACTCATAGATGCAGAGAACAAACTGATGGTTGCCAGACGAAAGGGTGTTTGGGGGATTGAGTGAAAGATGAAAGGCTTAAGAATCACAAATTGGTAGTTACAAAATAGATATAGGGATGTAAAATACAGCATAGAAAATATAGTCAATAATATTATAATTACAATGTATGACACTATGTGGGTACTAGAATTACTGAGATCACTTTGTAAATTATATAAATATCTAACCACTATGCTGCACATCTGAAACTAATATAAAATAATGCTGAATGCCAACTGTAATTGAAAAAGAAAAAAAAGATCATGCAGTTACTAAAAGAAACTACTAGGGAGAAACACTGCCCTAGCATATTTCAGGTGTCTAAGCATTGACAAAAATTTGTGGCGAGTACACTGAATGGCTGCTCTTGCCATAATCATGTAGATGGGGGATAGAAGCCCCTAGAAAAGCCGAGGAAAGAGGTCAGGGCAGATTAAGAAATATAGGGAGTAGAATACTTTCCAATTCTACCTTTATAACCTAGCTCAGGTGGCCCTTCTCCAGGAAGCACTCCAGGTTTCCCTTACTGGGTTGGATGTCTGTGTTCTTTGCATTACTACGCCAGGGGTATGGAAAAAACACACCTCCTCCTGTGTTTTCCTTTACACTATATAATCCTCTACTTCTTACACCAGATGTGTTGGTTCTCCACACACCAAATAGTTCTGACACCAATTGGGTGCCCTACTATATTAACTGAATTCTGACACTACCTGGAGATAGCCTCAGATCCCAAAGGTTAAGGGTTCTGTCCTACAAGAATGCCCCTTCTGCACTTCAGACTCCAATCATAAATAAGTTCAGGTTGTTACATATGCTTCTGACCCATGGGAAATTGTCAGTTTCCACGACTCTCCCCGCCCCCACAACCGCCTGCCTCAATTAAATTATGAAAGCAGCTCACAGAATTCAGGAAAACATTTTACTTATTAGACTAAAGGTTTATTAGAAAAACTACATAACTCAGAAACATAGTGATATAACTGATGCACAATGTTAGGTCAGATCAAATAATTGAATCCATACTCCCTTCCCTGAAAACTGACTTTTAGACCACTTTACAACAGACATTCCCTTTTTCAATGCATTTTTTATTGTTGATATTATTACAGATATCTTTCATTTCCCCACCCCCCACCTTTGTGACATACTCTTTTATTAGACCATATTTCACTTGCTAAGACCACATTCCACTTGCTAAGATCATTATCTTTCCCTTCAGCACCTGCCCAGAGAATTCTCCACCCAGGAAATCTGCCTACAGTTTTTTTAAATCTCAAACTCCCTGTCCCTAGGTGCTAGAGCCATTTGGGGGCTCAGTCCATCTTATTTTCCAGATGACCTAATCCTATCAAATAAAAGAGTAATATGCAAATTGACCATACCTTCACTACACCCACAAGCCATACCCACCATCCAATCAGGAGTGAGTATGCAAATTAACTCAACCAAGATGGCTGCGGCCACGGAGCAAGCAGGAAGCTTGGGTTTCCCTGGCAATGGAGGAAGCCAAGCTTTCCTGCCCACCCTGGACAGCCCAGGCCTCCGCTCAAGGCTACAAGGTTTCAATTATAGAAGATAAATAAATCCCAACAAAAATGGCTGCTGCTGCAGAACCAACAGAAGGCTTGGCTCTGCTCAAGGCTACAAAGTTTCAATTATAGAAGATAAATAAATCCCAGATACCAGGGCTTCTGCTTGGATTGCTGAAGGGTGCATGGCCGGCCTGCAAACCACCACAAGCCACTCACGTCCCAAGGGAACACTCACCCTTATTCAGGACACCCTTCAGGGCAAACCAGCTGGCCCCCACCTGTGCACCAGTGTAATATGAGTAATATGCAGATTGACCATCACTCCAACATAAAAGATAGCTGCCCTCATGTGGACACAAGATGGCCACTACAAGATGGCCAGCAGGGGAGAACAGTTGGGAGGGACCTGGTCTGAAAAGGGGGGCAGTTGTGAGTGATCAGGCCAGCCGGGGAAGGCAGTTGGGGGTGATCAAGCCTGCAGGGGAGGGCAGTTAGAGGTGACCAGGCTGGCAGAGGAAAGAAGTTGGGGGCAACTGGGCCTGCAGGGAAAGGCAGTTGGGGGGGACCCAGGCCTGCATGGGAGAGCAGTTGGAAGGGACCAGGCCTGCAGAGAAAGGCAGTTAGGGGTGACCAGGCCTGCAGGGGAGGGCAGTTAGGGGTGACCAGGCCTGCAAAGGAGGGAAGTTAGGGGCAAACAGGCTGGCAGGGGAAGGTTAGGCATCAATCAGGCTGGAAGAGGAGTAGTTAGGGGGTATCAGGCTGGCAGGCAGAAGCGGTTAGGGGCAATCAGGAAGGCAGGCAAACAGTTGGGAGCCAGCAGTCCTGGATTGTGAGAGGGATGTTTGACTGCCTGTTTAGGCCTGATCCTTCTGGGAATGAGCTTAAATGGGCAGTCGTACATCCCTCAAGGGCTCCCAGATTGGAGAGGGCGCAGCCTGGGCTGAGGGACACCCCCCCACCATTTCCAAATTTCGTGCACTGGGCCTCTAGACATGTATAATCCCTTACCACATTGGCCTTCTGCGTTCCTCCTTTGGTGACCCTAACACACTGAACAAGATATGTGGGAAGAGGCACAGAGCCTTCTATGCCCTCTCTAGGGTACAGCACTCTCCCAGAACCTTACATGTGTTCCCTTATCTGAGGGGCTCTCTGAACCCATTCTTTTGTGTTTTATCAGGCTTCATTAAGTAAGCATTATTGATTAAGTCATCAGCCATTAGTGAATGAAGTCCATCTCTTACCCCCTTCCCCTCTCAGAGGTGGGGTGGGGCCTAAAGTTCCAACCCTCTAATCACATGGTTGGTTCCCCTGAAAACTATCATTTGGGACATTTTAATAGACTCCTCACTAACAAACTCAGGTATTGTTGTAAAGACACCTTTATCATTCTTATCTCTTAGGAAATTCCAAGGATTTTAGGAGTTCTCTGTCAGGAAAGGTGACCAAAAACAACTTATGGATGTCCCATTATATCTGGGAACACTGGAATAATCAGCTCACACTTCCTGACATGCTATATTTTAATATTGAATGATGGATAGTAAACTAAGAAGTGGAGTTGTTATTTGATCCTGTATTTGCTGACTTCCCTCTCACCACTTTGTATCCTCATTTCTTGCAATGCATTCAAGAGTCAATTGATCTAAAGAAATGTGATATAGAGAATTTAGTGACTGGGTAGTAAGACGAATTGAATCTGCATTTTTGGGTTTTGGTTTTAGTCATTTAAAGTAAAGATTTCAGACTGTTGTGGGGTAGCATGGGGAAGGAAATATGGATCCATTCACAGCTGCTACTCAAAATACTAGCCATATAACCAGGAGAGAATTTGGCTCCAATTAAAACCCCAGGGCCTTTTTTTTTTTTTAGCCATCATAATAATTATTATATCAATTAAGATTCATTTGGGTGTCCTCAATGTGTTTGGCACTATATCAAGGAAGGAAGATGATGATTACATGAATGGTTTTAACCATTTTGCTCATTTCTGAAAATGATCCAAATGGCATAAAGAAACAGCAAAAGTAAATCATTAAATTTTTGTAATTCAACAGCACTTAGAATAACAAAATATTAAATTTAGGAAAGTATCCAGAATTCTGTTGCATAGCATCAGAGGTTGATTAAACTCAGAATGGTAATGTTACACAACCAATATAAAAGTAACTAGAGGCCCAGTGCACGAAATTCATGCATGGAGGGGTGTGTCCTTCAGCCCAGCCTACACCCTGTCCAATCTGGAACATCCCTCTAACAATTTAGGACTGCTGGCTCCCAACTGCTCACCTGCCTGCCTGCCTGATTGCCCCTAATCACTTCTGCCTGCCAGCCTGATCACCTCCTAACCACTCCCCTGCCAGTCTGGTTGATGCCTAACTGCTCCCTTGCCAGCCTATTTACCCCTAACTGCCCTCCCCTGTGGGTCTGGTCACCCCTAACTGCCCTCCCCTGCAAGCTTAATCACCCCCCAACTGCCCTCCCCTGCAGGCCTGATCACCCCTAACTGCCCTCCCCTGCAGGTCTGGTTCCCCCAACTGCTCTCCCCTGCAGGCCTGGGTCCCCCACAACTGCCCTTCTCTGCAGGCCTTGTCACTCTCAACTTCCCTCCTCTGCAGGCTTGATCACCCCCAACTGCCCTCCCTTGCAGGCCTGGTCCTTTCAAACTGCCCTCCCCTGCTGGCCTGACTGCCCACAACTGCCCTCCCTTGCAGGCCTGCTCCCTCCCAATGGGGGCATCTTGTGTCCACATGGGGGCAGCCATCTTTGACCCCATGGGGGCAGTCATCTTATGTTTTGGAGTGATGGTCAATCTGCATATTACCCTTTTATTAGATAGGATAGAGGTCTGCTGTATGGGTAAGGGCCAGATGGTTTGCCCTGAAGGGTGTCCTGGGTCAGGGTGAATGTTCTCTTGGAGCGTGGGGTGGCCTGGGCGAGGGGCCTGTGGTGGTTTGCAGGCTGGCCACACCCCTCGGCAACCCAAGCAGAGGCCCTGGTATCTGGGATTTATTTATCTTCTACTATTGAAACTTTGTAGCCTGGAGTGAAGCCAAGCCTTCTGTTCACTCTGCAGCAGCAGCCATTTCTGTCGGAATTTATTTGTCTTCTAAAATTGAAACTTTGTAGCCTTAAGCAGAGACCTGGGCAGGCCACAGTGTGTGGAAAGCTTGGCTTCCTCCATCACCAGGGCAACCCAAGCTTCCCTTCTGCTCTCTCTGTGGCCGTAGCCATCTTGGTTGGGTTAATTTGCATACTTGCTCCTGGTGTGGCTGGTAGGTATAGCAGAGGTATGTCCAGTTTGCATATTACTTTTTTATTAGATAGGATAGTTCCTAAAATTTGCACAACCAGTAAGAAACAAGGAAAGCCAAGACTTGTAGCCAGGCCTTCTAATTCAAAAATGCAGTGTTTATATATATCTCATTTCTTTCTAATTACTCTCTAGGAAAATTAGGAGTCAAGCCATTAGTATTTACATGTTTTGTCTTTACTATATTAGCCATTATTAGCAATAGGAAGAGAAAATACTAATGGCTTTGATGGGGATGCGCTGAATTGAGAGGGAAGATTCTTCATATGAACAAAATGAACAATTCTAAGTATTCTGGGGATTCCATGAGAGAACCCTTATTTGGGATATTAGGCAGAGCTTTGAAGAGCAATACTGCCAAGAAGCCAGCAGAGGGAGACATACAAGTTTAACGATTCCAGCTACTCAACAGTCCTAGGCTATGGGAATGCTATAGTAAGCCAAACCAACATGGTATCTTCTTTCATAACTCTTACCATCCAGTGACTTCCTTGACAAAATTCTAAACCTCATTGTCCCTTCTGATGCACCTAATTGACAATTCTTCTATCTCTAATTAATGTAGTTATTTGTCCCTCACAAGGACACCTTCACACTAGAAGAGGAATTGAAATTTTCACATCATAGATTTATGTCTCTACATCTTCATACTCCCTAACTTCATAGACTCTAAATGTTCCTTTTATATGCCCCTAGTTATTGTTATCTCTTTATTCCCCTAGCCTCTACATGAAATTGAGTATTTCATTTACTTACAAATACAGACAACAAATTATAATATTGCTAGCAGTACCTATTAGCACTGCTGTAGTGTCTACAGTATTATATAGAATCACCAATAGAAATCACAGATTGTTGTGTATCAAATTATTGTTGTTAGAGGTAACTCAAAATACCATTTATACTCATCATTACTTTGAAAGGATGGTCGTTATTAGATTTGGTACTAGACTATGCCATTTTATGCATTTTTAAAACATACCTGCAAATATACTTCTCCCATCAAGAGGTGGAAGCTATGTTCCTTCCTCTGGAATCTGGGCCAAGTCGATGATTCACATATAACCAACAGAACAGGTGGAAATGACAATTCATGATTCCAGGGCAGTGGTCGGCAAACTCATTAGTCAACAGAGCCAGATATCAACAGTACAACTATTGCAATTTCTTTCAAGAGCCGAAAACTGACTTCTGCTCATGGGCTATGAAGTTTCAATCGCACTCTACGTTTCCATCGCACAGATATTTTGTGGAAGAGCCACACTCAAGAAGCCAAAGAGCCGCATATGGCTTGCGAGCTACAGTTTGCTGACCCTGCTCCAGGGGATGGGTCATAAAAGAGGAAGCAGCTTTCACTTTGCTTGCTGGAGCATAAGCACCAAGCAATAAATTCAGCTCCCTTACAGCCTGCATGCTGGCAGGGAGGTGGGAGAGGGGAAGGAAGAACTTTCACTGGCCAGGCTCCCCTGTTTTTATTTTGATTGATAGGGACAAAGTGCTTATTACAATATCCCTCTACTCTGGCTAATTGGGAACACAAACCATTCTCAGCATTAGAAATTGTTTGGCCTACTACTTTTTGGTGGTTCTTTTGCACACCTCCCAGGGTTTCACCCTTCCACTGCACAGATCAATACTCAGGCAAAGGTATAACACAGGGATGGGGAACATTTTTTCTGCATTTGGATATTTATATCATTCACGTGCCATACAAAATTACCAGTTTAAAAATGACCCTGCTATATCTGGTCAAACGTTTAATTAACCCACTCTTAAGGCCGTTGCAGGGCCAGATCAAATGATTTCTCGGACCTTAGATGGCCTGGGCCAGATATTCCCCACCCTTGAGAGGAAAGGTGAGGGAGAGAGGAAAGGTGCAGGAGAGAGGTTCATTTGGGAAGACCTCCAATACTCTGTGCCACTTCCTTTCTGATACCAGCCCATCAGCTTCTCTGAATCTCCATCTCTGTCTCCTCCATTCAATGAAACCACTAGTCTCTGTTTAAGTTCCCCTACCTGCTCTATGCCATGAACTCTGGCTCCAGGCAGTAAGCTGGGATCACTATAGGACTTAACTTATGTTTTTTATTTATTTTTTTTTTTTTGTTAATCCTTACCTGAGGATATTTGTCCACTGGTTTTTAGAGAGAGGAAGGGAGGGGGAGAGACAGAGAGAAACATCAGTGTGAGAGAGACACATCGCATGCACTCTAACCAGAGCTGGGGGGATTAAGCTGCAAGCAGTAGATGTCCTTGACTAGAATTGAACCCAAGACCCTTCAGTCCATAGGCTGACACTCTATCCATTGAGCCAAACCAGTTAGGGCAGGACCTATCTTAGCTGTTTCTCTTTTTTCAGGACCACAACTCTGTATATAGATGTTCTCCAATATCTAAAAACTAGAAGCCCGGTGCATGAAATTCGTGTACGAGTAGGGTCCCTAGGCCTGGTCAATGATCAGGGCCGGTCGGAGCCTTCAGGTTGCCAACTGGGCCTCCTTTCCCTCCACGTCGCTCCCTGATTGTCAATGCATGTCATAGCAAGCGATCAAACTCTAAGTCTCCTGGCCAAACTCCCAAGGGGACACTTTGCATATTAGGCTTTTATATATATAGATAGTTGTTTTCAGTAGGAGGGCAATCTGCAGAAGCAAGAGTCCAATGTAATTGTTAAAACCTATATAAAAAACTGAAGTGTATTGTTTAATCTTAATCATACTCAAAACTAAACAAAAAACAAAAAACCTTCATACTATAGTAATAATAGTAAAGACTGTTGAAAATGTTCTCCATGGTAGCAATTATCTCTAAATTTCCACTCTTTAACTGGGTATATTCTGTCTTCTACCCTCCACTTCACTGAAAGAGCTCTTATCTATAACCTTCTAATTGCCCTGAAGAATATATTTTAGTCTCTTTTTTAATTGAGCTTATACAGTTATGCAACCCAATATGGTAGACACTATCCACATGGAGCAACTGAGTACCTGAAATGTGGCTAGTCCAAATTGAAAGGTGCTAGAGATATAAAATATACACCAGATTTTAAAATAAACTTAGTATAAAAATGGGCTATAACATACTTTATTAATAATTTTATATTCATTACATGGTAAAATGATAATGTTTTAAATATATTGGGTTAAACAAAAGATATTTATAAAATTAATTTTACCTATTTTTTTAACCTTTCTAGTATTACTACTAAAAAATTTACAATTACATATGTGACTCTCATTATATATCTAAAGGCCAGTACTGTTCTATAGCAACCTCTCCCTCTCGTACTGCAAGAGCCCTGCTTTCAACTCTTTTTTCCTTGGTAGGTGGGACTTTGCTCTGCCTTTGTTTTCTGGATACCTCACTGCCTCCTCCTTCTCCAACTTCCTCCAAGATCTAAATCTACTGTTTGCAAATTTTAGCATGCTGCAAAATTGTGTAATTGCTTGCCAACATCTCATATTCTTTCTTTTTTTAATACTCCTTATAGTTTTCCACTTCAGTTCAGAATAAAGTTTAGTATCTCTAATATGACATAAAAAAAGCATTATCTGTCCTCTACTTATCTTTCTCAGCTTCCCACTCCAGCTATACTGAATTCCTTGGAGTTTCCTTAGGGGTGGATGAAAGTCATAAGAAGTGTTAGTCAGAAAAAGTGTTAATCTATTTTTTAATATATATTTTTATTTATTTCAGAGAAGAAGGGGGAGGGATAGAGAGATAGAAACATCAATGATGAGAAAGAATCATTGATTAGCTGTCTCCTGCACATCCCCTACTGGGGATCAAGCTGCCACCCTGGCATGTGTCCTTAACTGGAATTGAACCCAGGATCCTTCAGCAGGCTGACAGTCTGTACACTGAGCCAAACCAGCTAGGGCTCAGATTCTTTCTTGAAGCTTATCTGTAAAGACTGATCTAGTACTAACATTTACCAAATGGATCTTCAGCTCAAATTCTTCTCATCACCTGCCTCTTCTTTCCAACTGAATATTGTGCATCTTCACTTGGCTGTCTTAGATTTCACATCTGCAAGTTTTAATTCCTTCTCTCTATTTTCTATAACGCATTTCTCCTTTTGTCCTCCCGAATTACCCATGCCAGGACCCTAAAATTATTTTCTCCTTCTCCCTTACATCTATATCTAATCAGTTACTAAGCCTGCTTGCTTAACTTCTATCCTCTCTATGCTTTCTTAATTCCCTTAGTTTGGGATATTTCAATCTTGGCACTATTGAAATTTTGAACTAGATCATTCTTTTGTAAGGGGTTGTTTTCCACAATGTAGCATGTTTAGCAAGTCCCCTGTCCTCACCCCACTAAATGTCAGTAGCACCCCCTAGCTGAAAAAAAAACAAAACAAAAATGTTTCCAGACATTACTAAATGTCTAAGGGGTTGAGAAAGAATCACCTCACCCCTGAGTTGATGGAGGACATCATCATTAATCTCTGAATTAGGGCAAAAGAGTACTGGCTCTCCTGTCCAGTACTATAACTCTTCCCTATTCTCCATACTCCTTACAGTTTTCCACTTCAGTTCAGAATAAAGTTTAGTATCCCTAACACAACATAAAAAGAGCATTATCTGTCCTCTACTTACCTTTCTCAGCTTCCCACTCTAGCTATACTGAATTCCTTGCAGTTTCCTTAGGGATGCATGAAAGTCATAAGAAGTGTTAGTCAGAAAAAGTGTTAAAAACACTGGCAGCTTATGAGATAAATGCAAAATTTATAGGATGTTTTATATAGAGAATATGAGTAAGCATGTACTTTGTGAAACACAGGCAGAATTCCATTAAATATACATAGTGAGTAAACTATAGGGCATGCCAAAGTTAAAATAAGTTGAAAATATCATGGAACAGAGGGACATTTATAGTAAAAAAAAAAAAAAAAAAAGAGGGGGGATGGTGTGTGGCAGAAAAACTAAGCTATGAATCATTATGCCATCTCTGAGTTGACAGCTATATCACCACCAAATCATTCATCCAGAGGTGACACCTAATATAATCTCATATGTGTTCAAGCCCAAAATTAAATTAATTAATTAATTAATTAATTAATTAATGCAAATAAACGCATGTCAGTTCAGGCTAATTAGTGAACTCCAGTTGTGGCCAGATATGTTTCCCTGCACCAATCAAACAGAGCAAGCATGTGGGCCTCCTTTCTGTGACCTGAACTCTGGCCCTGATAAGCATATCATCGATGGAAGAGGTTGATTGAGTATATGGACAGTGCTTAACTCCAGATACAAGTGCTATCCTTCCACTTGTTTGCATCCTATCCTAAACTTGTCAGTGTACTCCTCTTTTCCCTTGCTTTTCACTAGGTATTAAAATAGAGTCAATAAACCATTTTATTCAAGCATCTTAATTTGGGCTGTCGGACAGTTTGCCTAGTAGGTAGTTTGCCTGAAAGCCACCACTGCCTCAGGTTAGTGTTCCCTGTGACAGCTCAATTCAAGCAATAATCTCCTCTCAGAATGCCTCTGCTTTAGTAACTCTTGTTTTATTCTGTTCATATTCTGTGTTTCCTTTATGGCATTAATCATGCCACACTGGGGTTAGCTCTTTACTGCTTTGTTTCTCTCTCTCTGGTCTGTGAGCTCTTTGAAAGAAGGGAGAAGTTTTATTCTTTTGTCTCATTTTCTCTTAGCAAAGTGCCAATCGTAAAGTAACTACTAAAAAGAGCTATGCCTGTGACCTCCTGAAGAAACAGTTGAGTGGATTTATCTGTTGTTTTTGCCTTTCTTTCATTCCCTAATTCTAAGACTGGTGTAATATGGTGAGTAGCAAAACCTTGCCTGCTTTACCCAGCAACGTGGAGGTGGTGCAAGAGCCGGAGGCTCCCTGCAGAGAGCAACCTACATTAAGAGTGTATAGCATTACTAGCAAGCTCGGACCTTGGTGGACTGTATTTCCCTCTCTCTCTTTTTTTCTTTTCTTTTTCTTTTTCTTTTTTCTCACTTGGGTGGCTACAAAAACAGTACTGAGGGGCTGGGAGGCTTTTCCCTCCAACTCCCACCTGAAAAAGACTGAAGGTATCCGGGTGCCTTCAGTTAAAGGGATCTTGAGCTCTCAAAGATTCTAAATGAATGAAATCCACTTTAAAATAGAATGAGTACCTCAACTGTGGCAAACCTTAGGGATACAAGAGAGTTATTTCTCCCCTCAAAACATTTACAAGCATCTTCTTGGAGCCCATATGATACTCAAAGTCATAATCAGCTATTTTTCCAATAGTTTAAAAGAGATGCATTTTGGAACACTTTTAGCTTGAATAAAATTAATGAGATAAAACGTGAGACCTTCCATAAAGGGTCTGTTCCTGAGGTCCTTTTAACACAAGCCCTTCTACCCCGCGGATCAGAAAGACTGGGGTGCAAATATTTGGCGTCCACTCGAGATTTGCGAACAGGATCCAAGCCAGCCAAACCTGCAGCTGTGAAGAGACGTCCCCCGGGGACCAATCAATTCCCTACAACAACAAAATCAGGTCGGCGCAAGAAGCAACTGTTGCCTCACCTTGAATCACTCGCCGACTGACGCCGCCCCATCCTTTCCGCCGCGGGGGGCGCCCGGCTGCTTCCGCTCTAGGCTTCCCTCTCGTCCCTCTCTGTGGTCGCGCTGGGCCCCTCTAGCTCTCGCTCGCCGTCCTCTCGGTGGTAGCGCGAGGCCGCGGCGAGGAGCGGGCGGCGGAGGGTGTGCTGCGCGGTTACGAGTCCTCTGCGAACCCGGGCGGAGGAGCTCGCGCTCAGGTGGACCAGGCCGCGGGGGGGATTCCGGGGGGGGAAGGAGCGGGAACGGGGAACGTGGAGACGGGTCCCTGGAAAGGAGGGGGCATCCGGGCCGGGTCCCCGAGGCGGGAGGGGGATTGTCTGCGACCTCCCGGTCCCCCGATCCCCGACCCCCGCTCCTCGGCGCCTCCTGGTGCCTCGGCCCCACCCAGCGCGGGATCCGCCGCGTCGGTCGCGTCTGCGAGGGGCGGCCTGGCTCCCGGAGGCACGGAGCCCTCCGCGCGATGGGTTAGGCCGATGAGGACTACAATACGGTGGCCTTGAGCCCCGTACCCCGCGTCTGTCTCTCTCTCCTATTTCGTCTTTATTCTTTGTAATCAGAGCCCTCCCGGCCCTGGATGTGAGCTTGAGGCCGGCGAGGAGCGGTAGTTGTGTTTTTTTGTTGTTGTTTGTGTGTGTGTTTTTTATCCCGTTTTTTGTTATGAACAGAGTAGGTGTTCCTGGGACGTGTCTGGAGGCTGCAGCCGGGAACTGAGGGGTGGGGGCGGGGGAGGGCGTTGGGCCTGCGACCTCCATAGGGTTGGGGGGTGGGTGGGAAGGTATTGCGGGATCCCGGGGTCCTAGTCACATTGGTTTGGGGAGATTTAGGCTTCTTGGGGTGAGATTCGTATCGTTTCTGGATATGTGTTCGTTTAAAGGAGGCGGTGAAGAGTCTGCTAAGTGTCAGTCTTGTGCTAGAGAGAAGTCAACTAGCTGTACGTGGGACCCTCCCAGGACTTAGTATGTCATGGGGGCGGGGGGTGGGGTGGGGGGTTAACAGATAACAAGCCTGTGGTGAGGGCTAGGCAGAGGGCGGGCCCCGAAGTGCTTGTTTTCCGCCCGGATGAGAAAGAGAGGGAGACCATGGCGCTCCTGCCTTCCAGCAGCTGAGAAGTCCCGGTGCAAGTGCAGCCAGAGGAGGGAGGAGGAGGACCCCAACAGTGGCATCTGGGGGAGGCGCGGCAGACCGGGAAGGAGAAGTCAGCCCGGGAGCCCTCCGAGCGGTGGGTTAGGAGGCTGAGGATTGAAATGTGGTGGCCTTGAACCCGGTACCCAGGTCACCCCCTCCCCCACTCCCGGGAGGCGGGGTTTTCTAAGCAAAGGGAACAGTGTAGAGGCCTACAGCGGACGCTGACTTCGCAGGCGGTGTTGCGGCATTTAGAACACATGATGACATTCTAGAGCGGCGGTTCTCCACCTTCCCAATGCCGGGACCCTTTAAGACAGCGCCTCATGTTTGGTGGTGACCCCCAACCGTAAAATTATTATTTTTTTTTGCCACTTCCTGACAGTAATTTTGCTACTGTTGTGAATCGTAATGTAAATACCTGTGTTTTCTGATGGTCTTAGGCGACCCCTGTGATGGGGTCGATGGACACCCCCCCCCCAAGGGGGTCGCGACCCACAGGTTGAGAACCGCTGTTCTAAAGAGCCTAGACTTTATTTTCTACAAAGTGGGAACGAAAAAAAAAAGTGGGGGGGGGGGGGGAGGGTGTTTTAACAGATTGCCGTTCCGTTACACAGTCATTCACCCAGCATCCACAGTGTGAACCAGGGACTGACAGTCTTGGTGACATCCAGAACAAGGGAGATGGAGGAGAGCTTTGCTCGTGACTCTTGGCCTGGAAAACTGCTCTCTGTTGTTGCAGTCCCCCTTCGCTTAGTTCTCTCTGGCCTTTAAGGACCCGAGGAATAGTGACAAATTGCAAATGGATTCCAAAAACGATCTGAAAATAAACCGGGCAGAGCATTAAAAAATCTGAGGGAAGTGCTTTGAGTGAGCCTAATCAACGGATTCTTCATATAAAGCGAAATTTGGTTTGGGTATATGTGCTTTTAATTCATTCAGCAAATACTTCTTACATGTCTCTGATATATCAGCCATTGTGTTTGCTTGGAAACCAGAGCTCTAAACTTCAGTTTCTTCATCTGTAAATGGGGGTGATGGTACCTCAAAGTTGTAAAGATTAATGAGCTGGTGTTGTTATATTGTAAATCAGTGAGCTAAACAGAGGACGCCTTAATCAGCCGAATTTTGGAGCCTTTATTATGCTAGCGGTCTCAGAGGAGTTGTCTCTCAAAGTCTGAGCAAAGCAATATGGAGGGAGCTTTCCCTTTATACCCCATTGGTCTCTTTGTCCCCCAAATATGGGGTTTCCGGACCTTTTGTAGGCTTTACCAGGAGCCCTATGTAGATATTTTGCAGGAAGTTTGTGACCTGCGCACAGCACAACTCAGTAGCCTTGAGCGGAGTACATTTCAGATTACTGGAGGTCGCCTGGTGTAGCTCTTTTTATGTCTTATTAGAGATACTAAACTTTATTCTGAACTGAAGTGGAAAAGTGTAAGGAGTGTGGAGAATAGGGAAGAGGTACAGTACTGGACAGGAGAGCCAGTACTCTTGCCCTAATGCAGAGGTTAATAATGATGTCCTCAGTAACCAGGATTAATAATGATGGATCCATGTTCAGTGGATCGGCTTCCAAGGTCAGATAGTTGAGCTTATTTTCCCTATCATTTAAGCAAACAGGCGTGTTTACAGCAGTCAAGAGTAGCAGGGTTAAAATTTCAAAAAGCAGTTTTTCCCAACATAGAGGTTACAGGGGCAAGATGGAATGCCTATACTTCAGTGTCTGCTATCGCTGTGCCCAGCTCTTACTAGAAATCTTTTAAATGGTACTATGGACTATATATTTATTTTAAATTCTCTTTACCTTTCTTATTGGCTCTGGGCCTTTACTTGAGAATTGAGATTATCTCGTCTTGGCTCTTTAGTCCTTGTATTATTGCCTATGTAATGTACATAGTTAATATTGAAGGTAATTGGCACAAAGAGTTGACAGTTATGAGAGGCATGACTTTTTTATGTGTGCATAGTAGGGTTAGATGAAAATATTTTCATTAAATAAGAGCTGACTTAGAAAATGCTTGACAATTATAAGAACTTATACTTCACCCCTACCCCCAAAGGACATTTTTCATGAAAAAGAAGGACTCTGGACTTAACTTAAAAAACTCAGTAAATTTTTTATTTGGTTAAATTTCCTCTTAATACTACTGTTCCCACTAATTAGGAGACTGGTCAAGTAAAATGCTCTATTAATGAGAAATCAACATATTGGAACATAGTATTACTACACTTCCCCTAAAAATTTTGGGAAGAAAAATAATTCATTTCTTTTTTAATCTGCACTTCCCTCTGCTATTGTTTTCAGACAGTTTTATTTTGACTGAGCAGCTCCTACAATTGGTTTATAGGAAGTTCAGATTTCTTTTAATAATAGGTAAGAGGTGAAACCTAATTTGAGGCTGACACCAAAGAAAGATCTCTACTTATTAGAAAATGCCAAAAATTCCTATATAATAAAGATGTAATATGCAAATTGACCATCACTCCAACACACAAGATGGCTAGCAGGGGAGGGCAGTTGGGAGGGACCAGGCCTGCAAGGGAGGGCAGTTAGGAGTGACCAGGCTGGCAGGGGAGGGCAGTTGGGGCCAATCAGGCCTGCAGAGGAGGTCAGTTGGGGGTGACCAGGCTGGCAGAGGAGGACAGTTGGGGGCAACCAGTCCTGCAGTGGAGGGCAGTTGGGAGGGACAAGTCCTGCAGGGGAGAGCAGTTAGGGGTGACCAAGCCAGCAGGGGAAGTCAGTTACGGGCAACTAGGCTGGCAAGGGAGGGAAGTTATGGGTAATCAGGCCAGCAAAGGAGGGCATTTGAAGGTGACCAGGCCTGTAGGGAAGGACAGTTCAGGGCAACTAAGCCTGCAGGGGAGGGTAGTTAGGGGTGACCATGTTGGCAGGGGAGTGCAGTTAGGGGCAATCGGACCAACAGCGGAGCAGTTGGGCATCAATCAGGCTGGCCAGGGAGTATTTAGGGGTGATCAGACTGGCAGGCAGAAGCAGTTAGGGGCAATCAGGCAGGCAGGTGAGCAGTTGGGAGCCAGCAGTCCTGGATAGTGAGAGGAATCCCAGATCGGAGAGGGTACAGGCTGGGCTGAGGGACACACACCCCCATGCATGAATTTCATGCACTGAGCCTCTAGTAAAAAGTAAAAATTGCATAGTAAATGAGATTGCTAGAATTAGCAAATAAAAATATAGGATTCCCAGTTAAATTTGAATTTCAGACAAATAACAGCTTATTTTTAGCAATATTTGGGACATAATTAATGTGAAAGTTATTTGTGCATTATCTAAAATTTAACTTTAACCTGAGCATTCTGTATTTTATCTGGCAACTCTAACAGCAAATAATTCTAACCTCACAGTGACACCTAAGGGATGGATGCTTAGAAAACAGTATAATTGTGCAGATAGTGTAATTCCTTCAAGTGTTCCTCCAGAAATTACATACAGTTCTCAAAAGTGTGCCAAAAACAGAAGACTTTGTGATACTGGGGCAGAGAAGAATTTCTCAATCAAAAACTGCACATATCAAACGAAATGTATCACAAAGTCTTCTGGGGTTTTTTTTTGTTTGTTTGTTGGTTGGTTTTTATAAATATATTTTCATGCTTAATTCTTTAATCTAACTGGAATTGTTGTTTGTGAAAGAGAAATCTTATTCTGCCCTTTTCCACATGGTTTGGCAGTTCTCCAAGCATCTTTCATTAAATCCTTCCATTAACGTGTAATGCCCACTGATTTATATTACTGTATGTTCTACATCTTCCTCTTTTTATGGATCTATTTGTCTATATTGTGCTGATACCAGTTTTCATTATAATAGTTTTATAGTAAATGTCTTACTCTGTTTTTCTTTAAGATTCTTTTGGCTCACTTGGACCTTTACTGTTCCATGTAAAAACTATTTTGCTAAATTCCAAGAATAAGTAGGCAGAACACTTAATAGGATTTTGATTGGAATCATTTTGGGTTTATAAATTCCTGGAGAATTGACATATTTACTATAGACTGTCCAAGGCATATTTCTTCAGCATTTATTAAAAGTATTCTTTTTTGTCTTTCTGTTTGATAATTTTTGCTATAAAAGCCATACATGTTTTTTTTAAGATTTATATGTTTTATAAGGTATCTTAAAGTGTTTTTGATTTCCAGTATTTTTGTTAAATTATCTTGCTACTTCTAATAGTTTGCTAAACCTCTTATATTTTTCTTATATTTAAATAATCTTTAATATTCTTTCTTTTCAATTCTGATACCTTTTAATATGATGTTAAATGGAAGCTGTGACTAACAGCAGGTATTATGTAGTTCTAACTTTACAGGGAATGCTTCTGATGTTTCATGATTAAATATAATAATGATTCTTATAGAGTTTTTGGTAAATACCTTTTTATTCCTTTTTTGCTAAGAGTATTCTTTCTTTTAAACAAGTATTGAGTTTTATCAAATGCCTTTTCAGTTTCCCAGATAAAAATTTATAGCACAAATCTGATTCTCTTTAATATTTTCTTTAGGGTGACCAGCATATCACTTATTAGAGAGGTCAGTTGCTCGACAGAATTAAACAGGAAATTTGCTAGAATAAAGAATGATGGATCCATGTTCAGTTGGAGTTCAGCTTCGTACCACAAATGAATGCCATAAAACCTACTATACTCGTCATACAGGTTTCAAGACTTTGCAAGAATTGTCATCAAATGATATGCTTCTACTTCAACTTAGAACTGGAATGACCCTTTCTGGGAACAATACAATTTGCTTTCATCATGCAAAAATTTACATTGAAAGATTTGAAGATTTGCAGAAGTCATGTTGTGACCCCTTTAACATACATAAAAAACTAGCCAAAAAAAACTTGCATGTAATTGACTTAGATGATGCCACTTTTCTGAGTGCAAAATTTGGCAGACAGCTTGTACCTGGTTGGAAGCTTTGTCCAAAATGCACACAGATAATCAATGGAAGTGTGGATGTTGATTCTGAAGACCGGCAGAAAAGAAAACCTGATTCAGATGTATGTATGGTAGTCATTTTTTTTTTTTGCTATGTTATTTCTACACTGTGGGGTTTTGTTTAATTAAAAGGAAATCATATTTACATTATTATTTACTAGAATCTTGGTGCTCGAATTCATGCACCAGTGGGGTTCCTCAGCCAGGCTGGCGGGATCAGGCCGAAACCGGCTCTCCAACACCTCCCAAGGGGTCCCGGATTGCGAGAGGGCGCAGGCCAGGCCAAGGGACCCCACTTGTGCACAGTCGGGGCTGGGGAAGGACATAGGAGGTTGACCAGCTAGGGAGGGGCCATGGGAGAGCTCCAGGGTGTGTCTTGCCCATCTTGCTCAGCCCTGATTGGCTGGATCCCAGCAGCAAGCTAATCTACTGGTTGAAATGTCTGTTCCCTAGTGGTCAATGCACATCATAGCGAGCAATTGAGTGGCCTTAGCATATCATTAGCATATCACAATTTGATTAATTGAATGGATGACCGGACATTTATCATATTATGCTTTTATTATATAGGATTGTACTAAGCAGCATGCAGTGAATGTTAAGTTAGGGAAGTGAAAATAAATGGTGTTTCTAAGTATTTTAAGATACCTAGATCAACAATTTTCAACCTTTTTTATCTCATGGCACAATAAAGTAATTTCTAAAACTCTGTGACACATCAAAAAATATATATTTTTTGCCAATGGACAAAAAATACAGGTATAATTTTTATTTCATTTACACTGGACAGCTATTGTTGTGTTGTCATCATTTCTTTATTTGACAATCTAAGGGAAAAGAGGTCAGTTCCCCTGAATAGTCGGGTATTGCATGTTTTAAAAATTCTTGCAGCACACCCTTGTGCCGGGGTACACCAGTTGAAAATCTCTGACCTAGACTTAGTGATAAAGTAAGTTTGGGAAAGGAATAACATAATATACCCAAGACTCTCTTTAACCATATCAAAACAACTTAAGATTTCATAAAGCTCTCTTTGGTGTAGAACAAGGATAAGTATGTCAAAGGAGCACTGCTTAAAATTTCTATTTGTAACTAATTGATAACTCTTGCAGCTGGGAAGAATGATAACCTTTCCTTATATTAATAAGCCAAATTAAGAGATAATTAAAATTTAAATTCTGTGTAGTCTTTCCTTTGGTGCTCCCCCCAGAGGCATATCTCCAGGACCCAGTGGTATCTTGCAGTTCATACTAGGTACTTGCTACTGTCACTTCAGATGTCTTCTCCACTTTATTTATCCACTAGAAGCCTGGTGCACGGTGGGGCCCCTGGCTCTCCAACATCACCCAAGGGGGTCCAGATTGCTCTTGAGGAATGTATCACATAAAGCTCTTACCCAAGTAACAAACTTAAACTCTTAACCATCAAAAATTTGTAATGCATTTCAGGACTTAAAACTATATTCTCTGCTTTTGAAAACATATAATAACAAGAGAAACTTTTCAAGGACTCAGGATCATTAGTAGGAACCTCAGGTTCTAAAGCAGTTTTTCTGTTCTCTCCCATGTTGGAAGCAGCTACTTCAGTTTTCACCGTGTCTGTCCCCTTCCTCTCCTATATCCCAGAAATTAAAATTATGTAATGAAAATATTACATTGTAAATTCCCAATAAATTTTTAATATGATCCAGGGCTATAAATTTTGTTGCACTTGGGCTCTAAAACCTTTTTTCTTGGGGGGGGGGGGGGGGGGTGAGTTCTAGGCTGTCTTCCAGGTTAAGGAATAATCTGGATTAATAGTAAGTGAAATAGTAATATGATCTGCTGTCAAGTTGATAATTTGCTTACCTTTATTCAGGGAAGAACTGCTAAAGCTTTGAAGTCATTGCAGTTTGCAAATCCAGGAAAGCAAACTGAATTTCCTCCAGAAACTGGTAAAAGAGAAAAAAGAAGGCTTACAAAAAGTGTAACCTCTGGTTCAGACAGGTAGGCTATGTGTTACTTCCATCATATGTTAACTTTCTGACTCACATCTGTATTCTCTATCTTTTTCTTAAGTTTTGAATTTTCTGGGTTAGTATTTTAAATTGGATAATCTGGAATTGGTAAGAACATCTGAAGGTCTCATAAATAATTGATATCTTTTTCAACTTGAAAAATTTGTTTCTAAGAAACTATCAATGAAGTGAACAGATAATATTTTTGGCATGAGAATTAATTTAAACAAATTATTCTTAGAATTAAAGTTATTGAATTTTTAAAAAGCCTTGATATTATACAATTGGTATATCTGCTGTATGAGTGGCAGCAGGAAAATAAATTTTATAGGTGTGAAATGGAAAAGTTATGGTACAGTCACCAGAATGAATGAGGAAACTAAATTGTTTAGAAAGTGACTTTTTAAATTGAGCATTTCTAAAATATAAATTAATAAAAATATTAGTATAAATTCAGAATTTTTACAGATTGTGTTTATTCTATCTCTCAAGGTTTTCTGTTGAGTCATATAAGTATTTTTAGGCCAGATTTGCTGGAATCCATAAAAGAACTTAAAAATCAGTAGGGTAGTACACTGTAATAAAAATAAAATTATATTCACAAAGCAGTAAAGAGAATGGTAGCCAACAAAAAATACCTCTATTAACTACCCATTTTCCTTTTCTTAAAGGTAAGGGAAGTTTTAACAGCAATATACCTATTTTTGGACAAAGTTCTTGTCTATTCTTTTGTGGGTTGATTTTTCAGTGAACTTTGAGAGGAATTTTAGGCTTATTGTATTTGTTTCAATATTCAGAGTAGGGTCTCTTCTGATGAGGAGTTCATATACTGCTAGCTGTAGAGTAAGTTATGTAACAGTTTGGTAGGACTTCATCCCTAATTCAGAATATTTTATCTCCTTAAATGTTTTCATTACCTTATTTTCAATGAAATATTCAAAAAGTAATATATTTGTGAGGTGTAATTCACCTGTGTTTATTTTACAGACAAGTGATACCAGCAAAGAGTAAGGTCTATGATAGCCAGGGTCTCCTGATTTTCAGCGGAATGGACCTCTGCGACTGCCTTGATGAAGATTGTTTAGGCTGTTTCTATGCTTGTCCTGCCTGTGGTTCCACCAAATGTGGAGCCGAATGCCGCTGTGATCGCAAGTGGCTCTATGAGCAAATCGAAATTGAAGGAGGAGAAATAATTCACAATAAACATGCTGGATAATATGTAGTATTTCATTATGGGATCTTTAAAGTACTTTATTTCTAAAATTCCGTCATTCTCAAATACATTTTAAAGTTGATTGCCAAATGATGAAAATTTGAAAACCGCCTCAACATGCACTCAACCATCACTAATATTGTAAATTTAGATGGGTATTTCAGCAGCCCCTTAGAGCCTGCCTGGGCCAATGTAAACTAGTAAGGCATAAGCAGTCCTCAATTTGCACAATTCCCAAAGCCACAAATTCTGATAACAATGATTTAGTTGAACAACACCAGTTCCCTGAAAGTACAGTTCAAATTGCAGTTACCAGTATATATTAACCGTGAGTAAAGTACATGAATTAGTCACTGTGAGTAACAGATGTATTTTATGATCAATGGCCAATCACATTACTTCTCAAATTCAGCTGGAGGTTGGTCACTGCACATCTGTTAATCAGTTCACTTTCAGACAGCAAAGTATACAGGTATATTTCCTTGCCCTACATGTGACATTTTATAAAAGTAGGTAATGAAAAGAATGGGCAAATAAATGATAATGCCAGACAGAATTGAAATTTGAGGTGAACATTAATGGTATTGTAGAAGAAGTCGCTGGTATGGGAATGTTGACAGCATTGTTCTTCAACATAGAGCCTCTGGATATGTAGCCAAAGAAATTTTAGGGGTGGCAAACTTCCCAACATAAATGAGGAAAGGTCTTGTCCTGGAGGAAGTGATGTTAGAAACTTCATATTAAAGGAAATTGCAGTAATATTTTACGACATTCAAAGATCAAATGCTGAAATGGTGGAAACTAATCCAAACTGAAAGGAGAATGGCGATTTGCTGTGGTATAAGTTATTTGACCAAAAAAAGCAAGCACTGTTCAAATGACTAAATTAATTTTTAACAATGAAATAACATGATTGCAATTAGAGGACTAAAATAACACTCCTTAAGGGAATAATAATAACAAATAGAGAAACACTGTTGAGACTATTTGGAAATCGAAACTTGATGTTGGGATTCATATGGGTGTTGTTTGGAGGATGGGGGCGGGTGATAACTTCATTCCGTTCTTTATTTTTTTAAAACAGCTACCTGTTCAAAATCTCACATCATCTAGGATACTGCCACTAATCTATGTTTTTGTTTTGTCTTCCCTAAATATAGTACTTTAGTTAAATTAGATGAGATTTAAACAACTTGAGATATTTTTTAGCCATTGAAACTATAAGTTTATAAAGCCAGTTTTATTGACCAATAGAGGTTTATTTTTATTTTTGTACACTTAGTATCTTTAAAAGACTAGTTTTACTTTGTTGGAATGCCATTGTCAACTATGAAATTAATAGTCATTTTTAAGATGTAATTGTTCACTGACCTAATTATCAAAAATGCCATTAATTTCTTCATTTAAACATTTCAACAGAGCACTGGCAAAAAGAATAGTTTAGCTTCATATGCTTAATGGCTTGATTTTTTTTAATTAAGGAAATATGTTTTTATAAAGGACTTAAACATAGACTCCAATTTTGTCTGAACTTCCAGGATCATTAGACCTTAATTGCATTTCTGCCAGCATTTCTTAGAGATTGTTTAAAACAAAAATATCTTTTCAACAAAATAAATGACTTTAAAAAATTCAAACATTTTAATTTTGGCATTGCGAACACTTTTGTGTTATTTTCAAAGATGCTAAGTTTTTAAGGGAAAATTTTTTGGATAACAATTATCAATTATGCTAATATATGTTTATTGTGTCTATTTAGGAGACCAAGTTTTTAATGAGCATGCAAAAGGTTTGTAGAGAATGATATATCTGATTTATTTATATCAGATACATCACATGTCCACTTCCTGCTTTTTAATTTCAGAAATACAGAAAACAATAAGATTATCTATGCCCTTTTGACATTTTGCGGGTGATTTAAGGTGGCTAAATTGTTTTAGAATGCTATTACTCTTAAAAAGCAAATTAAGTAAACATTTAACTTCTGCTGTATGTGGCACCTGGTGGAGAAGTTAATATAAGACCACAAACATTGATCTTACACAATGTTTTGGCCACAAATGTTAAAAGTAAATATGTGTGCATACTGTATATTTGAATAAAATAAATGGCATCCCATGTGATTTTTCTCCTATGTGTCTTAAAAATATAAGAAAATAGCTTTGGAATATTTTATATACGAGTCTTTTGTTTTTAAAATATTTCATCTAGTTCAATGTAACAGGCTGTTCTAAAACTGCCTGGCATGGGTTCAACTAAGTAATTTTTAACAGATGTGTTTTGAAGCATACATATATGTATACATATATAGGGAGTGATTTATTAATACAGAGAATATAATTTTAGTAAGTTCTAGCATGGTTCTTAACTTTTTGGAGATCAAAGACCTCTGTGAGAAGTTGATGAAAGCTATGAAGTCTCTCCCCAGAAAAATAATATTCATGTAATCACAAATGCTCCATGTTCAGAATCCCTGGATTGGAGTTCCTGAGTAAAATGAAATATTCTCTAAACCAGTTAGCTTTTTTTAAACCAAAGGTGGCTGTCCGAACTTCGGTTTGCTGAAGGTGGCTTTTATTTTTTTTAACAAAATTGTAGCAGTTCAGTTCTTTGAAAGAGCTGTTTCAAAAACTCAGCTCCCAGTGTGGCCTCTCATTCTCACCCCTGCCACCCTCCCTCCAAAAAAAAGGAAATTTACAAATCAAGTAACAATGTAGAAAACTGAGGTGTCTTCAATGGACTAGGCTCTAGTAATTAGAGATTTTCCATTTAACTGAGAGGCTTCCCTACTACAAAGAGTTTAACATCCTCCATGCACTTGGTTTTTGCTGACACCTACTGGTATCTTCGTGAAAAACCACTACTACTACTGGTCACTTACTCTCATCTCTTCTAGGTCAAACTTGCCCAGCAGTTGTTCACTGTGGTAGGTTTAACTTCTAAGGATATCAGTGAAGATGCAAAAGTACACATAAGCACTTTGGGATTTCTTTTATTTTTATAAAGTGGCAAAACTTAGAAAAATGATGCTCTTATCTATGTATCTTTTAAATTGTCAAACATTTCATTGAACACTTAATTTAAAAGGTATAATTGACTTCCATAGACTATGTATCAACTTGTAGATTTTGTTTTGTGATGGTAAAATCCTGAGGTTTGACTAATTTTACCAAGATAATTTAATTTCTAGAAGATGAAGGAAATTTACCAGATAAAGCAAGTGGGTTAATAATGCTTTATCTTTAAATGCAATTTGAAAATACTACTTAACTACAGCCTATGAAGTGGCACAATTAAAATACATTGTTTTCCCCGTGACTTGAAACCATGAAGGAATACTTCCTTCGTCAGACACTTTATTTTTTCATTTCATCTCACTGCAAGCAAACACCTGTTTTATTCAAGAGTGGCCAAAGTTTTATTCAAGAGTTTCTAGGCTATGGTTTTGAGATAAACAGGCTTAGTAAAAATAAAGTGTGTGCAATCATTGCTAAAACTGCCAAAACCTCCTGAAACTCCCAACTTCAACAACTAACATCTGCAAACACAAAAGAAGTTGTAGACTCCTGATCTTCATTGGAAGCGTGCTGGATAATACTTTTTTACCCAATTCTTTTCAGAGGCACATTTTCCTTTAATGAAATAAAATAAAAACCAGACATTAGCTCGGGGTTCAGGATCTTTGTCCTTTCGAGAGAAAGAAAACATCTAAAATCAAGTTTGAAAACCTTAAATCAGTCTTTAATTGGATACCGTTCGAAACAATTCAAAATATAAATAGGGGCTCTGTAAATACCTTCTGTTATCAAACAATCAGAACAATGAGATAAATCCAAATTAAATTAGTTTGTTTTAAATTCTGGTAGCTGAAATTTACTATTTGAACTTAAAGGTAGTATTTACTCGTAATCTTTGCTGGTCTTAAAACAATGGCTATGCTGGTACCTTGTAAAAGGGTTTTATGAGATTCTGGGTAAAGTACAAACTTAATTTTGGCATTAAGATAGGTAAAGTGACCCCTAGCGGGTTTGGCTTAATGGATAGAGCATCCGCCTGCAGACTGAAGGGTCCTGAGTATTCTAGTCAAGGGCATGTACCTCAGGTTGTATCCCTGGCCTGGTCAGGGTGCATGTGGGAGGCAACTAATTAATGTGTCTCTCTCACATTGATGTTCCTCACACCTCTCTTCCTCCCTGCCCCCAACTCCCCCGGTCTCTTTCACCTGCTCTAAAAATCCATGGGAAAATATTCTCAGATGAGGATTTAAAAAAAAAAAATGATTCAGGATGTTCAGTGAACTATGGCATCATTAAGGTTTTTGATCGCAGACTTCCCCAAAGGTTAGTTGGCTTTTTGATTTGGATTGCACGTTTACTGTTTTTCAGTTTAGCATAATATAGTGAGATCAAATCACTTAAGAAAGAGAGCTTAGACTGCCAATCTGAAAGGACTGGAGAGAATTGTCCACTTGACCACTTGAGCTTTTTTTCTTTTCCTTTTGGTAGATGAGGTTTTTAAAAATGCCAACAGCTTCTAGTCACTCAGGCTTAGTGAATAAGATTATGCAAAGAGAATTTCTGCATAAAATATAGGCCCTACTATTTGGGGCATGCAAATTAGATTTCCTTTTCTAAAATAATTTGGCTCATGGCATTCCTAAATTGGGCCACAAGAGGATGTTCCTTTAGGAAATGTTGAAATGAAAAGAGAAACATTTCCAAAATTTTTCAGCAAAAGTTTGCAACTCATTCCAAAAGGTATTAAAATGGAATTTTTGGACTGGAACCCAGATTCTTTGTCCGCCAGAACCGAAGAATGAATCCACGGACAGAAAGTGGAATAGCGAAGGTGGAAATTTATTGAAGAACAAGTACAGACTCCCACATGGAGAGAGGGAAAGAGTTCCACAGAATGGACTCCACGTGGGGAGGGGGAAAGGGTCCCACTGAGTTCCTTTTCCCTATGGCTTATAAAGGCTGCAGATCTTTGTGCCTTGATATCCCTTTGATTGGTCACTATTCCCTTAGACTGGTTACCGTAGTAACTCCTGAGCTTAAAGGTCAAACCTCACATGGGACATAGGTTCTCCCCTCCTCCTTTCTTATTGTTTTCTTTTTTTAAATTTTATTTTATTGATTTTCTACAGAGAAGAATGGAGAGGGATAGAGAGTTAGAAACATCGATGAGGGAAAAACATCAATCAGCTGCCTCCTGCACACCTCCCACTGGGGATGTGCCCAAAACCAAGGTACATGCCCTTGACCACCGGAATCAAACCTGGGACCTTTCAGTCCCCAGTCCAACGCTCTATCCACTGAGCCAAACCGGTTAGGGCTTTTATTGTTTTCTTATTCACTTTGGGCTTTCTTCTTCTTCTGGATGAAGGACTTCCTTGTCTTTATTTTGTAAATACTGTATACTAGTAGACCTTTTGCTGCTCCCAGCTCCCTCATTCTAGAAAATTACCTGTTGCAGCTTTTCAGCTCCCCTATTCTATGGAAATATACTTTCTGCTCTGCAGCCCATGGTGCTTCCTCCATCGTCCCCTTAATTGCTAAAATTTCCAAAATTTCCTAAAACCTGTCTTTTTTCACCCCCGAAAATTCCTGTTTCAGTATAGTTGAACAAATGCATATATTCTCTTTGATGTATCTGTATTAAAGAACTAAGCATAGATTTAAGCATCAGAGAATAGATGAAGACCCCTAAGAAACCAAACCTCACACGGTGACACCCACAACCCACATTAGAAGGTTGTTCTTTCAAAAGAAATGGCCCTAGGAGATTCTTTACATTCCAAATTTCATTTTCCCATGCTCCCAACTGATTGGGTTGGTGGGAGACCTCACCCAAGGAAAGCTCATCTTTTTTTTTTTTAATATATTTTATTGATTTTTTACAGAGAGGAAGGGAGAGGGATCGAGAGTTAGAAACATCAATGAGAGAGAAACATTGATCAGCTGCCTCCTGCACACTCCATACTGGGGATGTGCCCGCAACCAAGGTACATGCCCTTGACCGGAATCAAACCTGGGACCTTTCAGTCTGCAGGCCGATGCTCTATCCACTGAGCCAAACCAGTTCTGGCGGAAAGCTCATCTTTATCTCAGCTAGAAGCTTATAAGTTGGACAAATGTTAAGGAAACTCTGCCCAAATGAGAAGGTGATTAACTGCACCAATCAGATTTGGGGATTTCTTTCTTTACTCAAATTTTTAAAAATTTAACTTTATTATTGAAAGTATTTCCCATTGACCATCTCCACCCAGCATCCACCCCACCCCAGGCCTTCAGCACATTATTGTCTGTGTCCATAGGTTATGCATATATGCGTATAAGTTCTATGGTTAACCTCCCTCCCTCCCTCAACCCCGAGAAGGTAAAGGGGAAAGAATTCCATTTGTATAAGGAGAGATGAAATGACGGAATAGCTAAGGCACGCTAATGGAATGCTAGGGTTCTATACAGAAACACTCGGGGGAGGCAGCAACTGCTAGGGCCGCCACGGAGTCATGGGAACTGCTACGAGATTTATGCATCTGTTATGTCTCAGAAATAGCCAGTCTCAATGAAGCCTGGCCACGCAGTCAAGATCCCTCTTATTTGTGTATGAATACGTCCAACAAACACTCCATTACTAAAGAAAACCTTAAGGAGTTAAGATCATTCACCCGAAGAGCTTTGCTAAGTGACACTCTGTCCTCCTGGTTTAGAGAAAGGAGACTGGAGCTGAAATGTTATGCTGCTGCCTGTTAGTAGGTCTGGAGTAGGGGTAGAACATTTGCATTTCTAGCCAGTTTGCAGGGAAGGTCCAAGTGGCTAGTCTGGGAACCACACCTGAAGAACCACTACTCTTCAAGGGTGGTTTTCTACCTTGTGTGCACATAGGAATAACTTACAGAACATCAAAAAAAAAAAATTGGCGAAACTGGTTTGGCTCGGTGGATAGAGCAGCGGCCTGTGGGCTGAGAGGTCCCAGGTTCCATTCCGGTCAAGGGCATGTACCTTGGTTGCGGGCACATCCCCAGTGAGGGGTGTGCAGGAGGCAGCTGATCAATGTTTCTCTCTCATCGACGTTTCTGGCTCTCTATTCCTCTCCCTTCCTCTCTGTAAAAAAAAATAAATAAATCATTAAAATATATTTAAAAAAAATATTCCTTTATCTGGGCCTCACTTCCCACATACTTATTTCATTGGTCTGGGGTTTAGCCTGAGCACAGAGGGGACACCTTCCTTCTGGCTCAATGTGGGGATCACTCAGTTCAAGATAACTGTGGTGGTTGATTTTATGTGTCTACTTGGCGAGGCTATGGTATCCAATTTTTGGTCAAACATGAGGCTTGATGTTCATGGGAAGTTTTTTTTTAGATGTGATTAGCATTTGTATCAGCAGACTTTGATTAAGCAGATTTCCTGCCCTCATGTGAGGGGGCCTCATCCAATCAGTGAAGGCCTTAAAAAAATGCTGATGTGCCCCCAGGAAGAAGGAATCCCACCTCCAGACTGCCTTCAGACTCAAGCTGCACCATCACTTCTTCCCGTGGTCCCCAGACTGCAGGTTTGTTACTTCTCAATCCCCACAGTTGTGTGAGCCAATTCCTTACAATAAATCTTTCTCTCTGTATATACATCTTCTTGCTTTCATTTCTCTGGAGAACTCTGGCTAGTACAATAACCTAATTAGTCTCCATTCCAAATTGGTTCTCAGAAAGTCCTGGCTCTAAATCAAAGAGTACAAACCCTCAACTAGATTTGTTTTCCCCTTACATCTAGCCTTAAGTGAGTCAGTGACTGTATACTAGTATAAGCATTCTTGAATCTGCTTTAGATTTTTTGTTCATTTTCATTTTCTCTCTACCAACCCGTTAAAAATCTATATGTATTTTATGCCCAGTATTAAGTCCCCTTTTTGGTGTTAGCACTTAATTTAACTTTGAGCAGCCACCCTTTTGCTCTCAGACCATGTAGTTCGGGTGGCATTGACCTTTGTGGTTCCAGGGGTGGACGCAGCACTAAATCCTGGCCTTTGAGAGTGCTGCATCTCCCTCGCTTTAATGAATGTTTTAAGGGCAGATACATGACTAGCCGGGCCAATCAAAGCTAATAAACATCAGAGAAAAAGAGATGCTCTCTTTCAAAGAGGGTTGCTAAGTTTATAGATTTAAGACTGGATCTATTGGTGGCTGATCTGGGCAAGATTTAGAATGAAAACAGGCAAAACAGAAGCCAAAGTCCAAGACAGACAGGATATGAGTACAGTGGTACCTCGAGATACGAGTTTAATTTGTTCCGTAACCTTGAGGCGTGGGAAACTATGAGACACTCAAGTCGCGGTAACTGGTGGGTCGTGTGCAGCCGGCCGATCTGCTTGATTACTTCTGTCTCAAATGTTGCTCGTATTTCAAAGCAAAAATCGCTCGCTCGACAGCTCATATCTCAACAATCTCATATGTTAGGGCACTCGTATCTCAAGGTACCACTGCACCTGGATTTAGTTACATCGGAAGTCAACCCTGAACTCAGTTACATCAGCCAATCATTTTCTCATTTTCCCCATGAGTGTCCCTTAAGCGAATACAAGGTAGTGACCAGCTGGAGAGTTAGCTCTGTTCATTTATAATAATAAAAGCAGAATATGCTAATTCCGGGCAACCTTCTCAACGAAGAAGGGAGGGGTGGGAGAGAAGGCGGGCGAGGTGGAGGAGGGGATAAACCCCTTACATGAATTTTGTGCATGGGACTTCTAATAGAAATATAAAACCCACCAGAGTTCAAAGGTAAAATGGCCTGTTTAAAACCCCTGCGCAATAGTTCCCCCTCATCCAACAGTTTCACTTTCTACCCTTTCTGTTACCTGAAGTCAACCACAACCTGAAAATATTTAATGGAAAATTTCAGAAATGGTCATCTATAATGGGTGCTGTTCTGAGTAGCGTGATTGCAATCTCGCAGGGCCACTCTTGCCCACCCAGGATGGGAGCCATCCAGCATCTCCACGCTGTGCAGCCCCCCACCCGTCAGTCACTTAGGAGCCATCTGAGTTATCATACGGACTGTGGTGGTATCACAGCGCTTGTGATCAAGCCACCCTTATTTTACTGAATAATGGCCCCAAGGTGCAAGAGTGGTGATGCTGGCAATTCAGATAAACACCAAGAAAAGCTGTAAAGTGCTTCCTTCAGTGAAAAGGGTGAAAGTTCTCGACTTCATAAGGAAAGGAAAAGAATCACACACAGAGGTTGGAAAGGTTTATGGTGAGAACAAATCTCTCTATGAAATTGTGAAAGAAAAAAGAAGCTTGTGTTGGTTTTGCTGTCACACCTCAAACTGCAGTGACAGCCACCATGTAATGATGTGCTTAGCTAAGATGGAAAAGGCATTAGACTTTATCATAGGGATGTGTGTATAGGAAAAAAACATAGCCCGGAACTATCCACTGTTTCAGGCATCCGCTGGGGGTTGAAACATATTCCCTGGGGAATAGGTGGGGGGAGAGGGGGAGCCGCTATATATTTTAAGGAGGGGCAACAAGCAGCTGTGACCTACAACTATATCTATATTTCTCCAAATCCTTGCAAGATCACTCATGGATCTTAATTCCACTTCCTTTCAAGGACAAATGTGGCATATACTGTGGTAATGTGCTACTAAGGTCTGAAATTTTATAATTAAAAATAAGAGATTTGTGATTACTAAATTAATGCTAAAGAAACTTAGACTATCAATGTTTGGTATTTTGATTGGTATTATTTGCTTTTAAAAATATATACATATACATACATATATATATGTATGTGTATATATATATATAATTGATTTTTACAGAGAGGACAGGAAAGAGACAGAGAGTAAGAAACATTACCGAGAGAGAAACATCAATCAGCTGCCTCCTGCAACCAAGGTACATGCCCTTGACTGGAACCTACCCCAGGACCCTTCAGTCTATAGACCAATGCTCTGTTCGTTAGGGCAATATTACTTGCTTTCAAAGCACTTAACAGTGTTTGAAAATTATTTGTGTATCTGAAGATTTTTAACGGGATGGTAGTGATTCTATGTTTCATAGCTACAATTAGTTGTAGGGGAAATGATCAGAAATTTTTAATAGCTCACTCTGAGTTAATTAACTTGTCAGGCAATTAAAGGTATATAATTGCCTCAAATTTGTGATTTATAATACATTTCTAGGAAAGTTAAATTTAAGCATTAACAGCACTGATGCTCCTTCCCTCTGCCCTTACAAGACACAATTCTGCGTGACCGAAGAGGAGGCTGTGAGGCAGAGGCTCCCACCGGAGGAAGGGGAACTCAACGCCCATCAACACTGCTGTGTGTCACTTCCAGTGACAACGGTGCCCAATAATTAAATGTGTAGCGACTTTCTGGTACTTGATAGTCTTTTAAAAAGCTGCAATTCTTACTTATGATAGGGATATTTAGATGCTTTTTTTTTTGATGTTCTACATTGATGCATTTTTAAACTGTTTTTTAAATTTTTAAATTCAATATAATGAAGTATAGATTATCCATGCCATGAATTTCATAGATTCTCATATTTTTGAGGTGTCCTCTCCAAAACATCTTTATATGGATATACTGTTTCCCTTGAGAAAGTATACGTCTCTAAAATGTAGATAATTTAGAGAAATATTTTGGTTTGCTAAACCTTTGCCACTAATCAAAAGGTCTGTAAAAATAAAGACACTTCAGAGAAAGCAATTTTTATACTTCTGCATTGTTGGCTTTGGACTTTGAAACTTAAAAAGCTGATTCTATGCAATTAACAACTGGGAGAGACCTAATAATGTTCACACATATTGAGTCCAACTCTTAGCAATGCACAAGCTTTCTCAAGCTTTATTTCACTTCACTTTCACAGGTGGGAAAATCTATTGGGTCTTCTCACCTAAGTCCTATTTACCTGCTACTTCCCCCGCCCCCCTCCAGTTTTACAATACAGTGTTATCAACTATAACCACGATGTTTTACATTATATCCTTAGAACTTATTCATCTTATTGTTAAAAAAATTGTACTTTTACCAACCTCTCCCTATTCCCCCATCTTGAAAACCACTCTTCCAATCATTATTTCTAAGAGTTTGACTGTTATTGTTTTAAATTACACATATAAGTGATACTATGCAGTATTTGTCTTTCTCAGTCTAGTTTGTTTCACTTAAGCTGCTGCTCTTATAATTGGGACTTAACAGATGAAGAACCTGAGGCTCAAATAATTTAATAACTTGCCTAAGCTCAGATAGCTTATAAATGGAAGAGAAGGAAATCAAATGAGTTCTATTGACTCCAAAGTGCAAATGCCAACCTATATTCATTTTATTATACTTCCTCCATTTATTTTACACATATGAAATTATTCCTATTCCAGATTCTTCGGAACTATTTAATTATGATGGTTTAGGTATTATTATAATTTATTACTATAGCATTATTATAGTTAGATATTGTTATGGGTAATTAAGGTGTGTTCTGTAGTTAAAGCTTTTACCTGCTTCTACCCCAGCGCTAAGCCACCTCCATAACAATTAATGCTCTGCCATTTACAAAATGTTTTTGTTTCTGTTGAGAGGAGTCACTTTGAAGAATAAAGTATACTCATGCTAAGTGATCACAACAGCTTCTCATTGTCATTGGGCACATACTTAAATTGTGTTTTAGCTCTAACTTTTTAAAAATATATACATTTTTATTGATTTCAGAGAGGAAGGAGAGATAGAAACACCAACGATGAGAAAGAATCATTGATCGGCTGCCTCCTGCATGTTCCCTACTGGGGTCGGAGCCCTCAACCCAGGCATGTGCCCCTGACCAGAATCACACCTAGGACCCTTCAGTGCACAGGCGGACGGTCTATCCACTGAGCCAAACCCGCTAGGGCTTAGCTCTAACTTTTAAAAATCCTTTGTGTCCATCTCCAATTGTATGATGCCTATATGTCCAGGAGAGGGCGATGTTTCTCTACAAACTTCCAATGCGACTTCTGACTTGCTTTGCAGAAGATAACCACTTAGAACCAAATTTCTTAAGGTAGAGTCAGAGTGTTATTTGCTTAAGTGCTTTAGGAGAAAAATGTTTCTTCTAAATGTTATGTAGAGAAGAGAAACATTTTCTTTCTCAACCACCTCATTTTAATATAAGTTGTTCTTTCAACTGGAAGTCAAATATCCTATTGAAGTTCAGATTGTGGGGGAATATTTCAGAATCAGTTCATACTTCAGTTATAAGTCTTTATAATCCAAAGAGAAGAATGTAGGCTTTGGTGTTAGACAATCCTAAGTTTGAATACTGTCGCTACTACTTCCTAAGCTCTGCGACTTCTGACAAATTGCTTGGTTGCTAGAAGCCTCAATTTCCTTGCATGCAAATCAGATGAAGAGCCTAATTACAGACATTCGCTCAATAAAGGGCAATATTCTAAATTTCTGAATAAGCAGCCAATCTGGGCAAAATTACATGAAATCTGCCTTTAGGATGAGCCTTGTCATTTCTATTGTGTTGCATAAAACACAGTGCTTGGCACATACTACAGATTTGATAAATTTTGTTGAATAAAATATTTTAAAATATGAAATGAAACCAGGAAGCTCAAGATAAAGCTAATATTGGAGCATCACAGGTATATTTTCTTTCCTTTCCTTTTCTTCTCTTTCCTTTCCTTTCTTTTCCCTGCTAAAAAAGGAGTCAGTTCCCTCGTTTCTTCTTTGAGTAGGGAAAGTGAATTTGACCAAGTAAGAATCAGGCTTTGGGAATGAAAGACAGGGAAAGGAAATAAAAGGAGGAGCACAGGGGACCAGATCTGGGCAGGAGTGAGGCACTCACTATCCAACTCAACTCCCACCGCTGAGACATGGAGGTGAAGAGGAACGAGAAGGAATGTGAGCCACAACATCAGAGATTTAGGTTAAATGCTTCATTTAGAGCCCCATGGGTAAAATAACATCAGTAGAGTCCCTTCAGAATAAAACTGGAAATAAAGAGCTCCTGTGACGCTCTCTGCAAAGGCCACCTGAGCAAAATCTGACCATGACTGGGTTTACCAAATGCACTTTCCTCCCTGTTGCCTTACCTTATTCCAAAGTTAGCAACCTATGCAGCCGGAACCACTAGAAACTATGTACCCGATTCACTGGGCCCCATGAAGGAATACCCTTCAAGAGTTTTCTGAAAACTAGGGTTTGGAAAGGGTCTAAATGTAAAGAAACAAACCTGAGTTGTTGTTTTTTAAATTTAGAATCAAGGTGGAAGATTGTTTTATTCTTTTTTATAAGTCTGAGCCAGGACCCAGGCTAAATGGTTATCCTTAAACAGCCTTATGAGCTAGGTGCTTCAATTATTTCAATTTGAAATTCCATGCGATCGCTTTATTGTGTTCACTACTTTGTCTGAGTACCTACACACTGGCTGGCTCCATAAACATGTTGATTCACTGAATGAAGTTAAGCAATATGCATAAGCTACACCATTGGTTAGAGGTGAAGCTGGGGTCACACCTAGGTTGGCCTAACTCCAGAGACTGAAGTCCAGACCAGTGCCTTTGTTTACCTCTTTCTCACTGACTGCTGAAGTCTAGGAAAGAGACAGGGCCTGTGGGTAGAGGTACCTCTCTGTATGACTGCCCATCCAGTGATTTCTCCAGGGTCACTGTTTAAACATTACTAACGATCCAGCGCTCCTCTGGTCTTGGAAAATGTTTATGTATCAGCTATACCTTTTAGGCCCAATCTATTCAAAAGTGAACAGATAAGAGTTTGCATCTCTCTGTGTGATTAGCATCAAGCAGCCCGTGTTGGTTGAAAAGATTCATTACCTGGAGAACTTAAAAGGCAGGAAGGACAACTTAAAAGGCAGGATGGACAGCTTCAATTTAGATCATTGTTGGATGTGATGGAGTGCTTTGCAAATGGGTCTGCATGGGGTGAGGGCAGGGGTGGGGAGAAGCACCATCCACTAAGCTCTGGAAAGGCGCTCAGAACCCAAGGCAACAAATACTTAAGTGGAGGAAGCATGACATATGGGATCAGAAGCCCCGAGTTTCAGTTCAGGCTCCATTACTAGCTAAGTAGTCTCAGGCAAAGTCACTCAGTGTCTCTGAGGTCAGTTTTGTCATTGGTGAAAGTGGCAATGACCGTACCTAACATTCAGGTTGTAAGGATGCAGTGAGATGGCTGAGGATGCCTTGTAAGTGCTCTGTACAAGTCTTAGAATCATCATCATCATCATCATCATCATCATCATCATCATCACTACACAAGGTTTAACAGAATTACAGTATGCGCAAGACTTTGCATTTCCACTCAGTCTTATAAGAACCTAAAGTTAGTACAATCTTGAGGGCCTCTTAAAGGAAAAGAATATAAAATTATAAATAACAATTCAGTATACTGTGTTTGAAAGGGCTTTGTTGGGTCCACAGCAAATGCACCTCTGCCTCCATGAGAAGTGGTGTAACAGTTGTCAGGTGCATGGACTCAGGGAGACACACTACCTGGGTTCAAATCCTGGCTTACTGTGTGACCTTGAGCAAGTTACTAAACCAATCTGTGCCTTAGTTTTTTATCTGTAAAAAGGGTTGCCATGAGGATTAAACAAAATATGTAGAGGTGTTGGCACATAGTATGAAATATACGTGCTTACAGCCCATCATTTTTTCCAACCTCCTTTCAAGGATCATTTCACCTGGAAGAATACAGAGCGTAGTGAGAGTGTAAGGAAGTACAAACCTTGAGTTCTGGGCAGAGGAGAAGTTATATCTGCTTGGGCAAATCAGGAAAGGCTTCATCAAAGATAAACAAGGAAGGTTTCAGGAGGCAGCACATTTGAGGCAGAGGAAGTAGCCCTCACACAGACTTGGAAGCAAGACTTGGTTGCCCTATTTTGAAACAACAAACGTCTACACTCATAGACGAGGGAGGAAGTGAAATGAACCTGGAAAGGTAGATAGGGTCATAGTGTGAGGGGCCTTGGGTGCTGGGCTGGGAGATGGAGTTACAGGCAGAAGAGGGAGGATTGGAGCACGTGGAATTGAGGAAGATTAACCCAGCAGCAGGACGGGGAGAGGGGGGTCAGTGCCACTTAATTTTCCTGGCAGTAGGTAACAACAGTGACTGGAGTCCTTCTGCATTCACAACCCAGATGATGTGAGAGATGCCACCAGCAACACATTGGGAAAGGCCATCAATCATCTCTTTGAAGTCTGACTGGAGAACTTCCAGTTTGTAGTTTTCCCATTCTTATTAGTGGCTGAATTGAATTTCTCATACCAACTCCATGGATTTGAAAGGTTGCAGGGTTTCTGACGATGAGGGAATGCAATTGTCATTCATCTCAGTCCAGGGTCCTTGTAGCCTAGGCTCTGACCAAAGGCTGAGGAGGGCTTCTCTGGCACGGGCATACTCTCTCTCCTAGAGAAAACTTGTTCCATCCCTCATTAGGACTAACATTTTGCAAGATGTATTTTGCTGCCACCTTTTAGGGTGCATTTCCTTGGGAAATGAAGTGCTTTCATGCAGCTGCCTGGCATGCCGTTTTCTCCCCAGGCAGGTGGGGCTCTTGTTCACAGCACAGGGAGCAACCCACACCACTGTATGTGACAGCCCAGCCACAGGGCACTGGAGGTGCTCCCGTGTGTTTCCACGCCTCTGGGAAAGGCCATGGCGATGTGTCCCCCAGGGTTTCTGCCGCACTGGGCTCAGTTGGTCAGGAAGTAGGATCTGATCTCAGCCAAGCCAATTAACATCCTTCCCTGGACTGTTTAGAAGTGAAATTAAGGAGAGGATCTGCCTCCTCTGGGTGGTGGGAGCTGAAGGATTTGAATACTGGGAACCAGCCAGGTTCCTGGTATATGGAATGAGAAATCTAAATCACAGAAAAGGATGCTCTCCCAGGAGAAAGGTGAAATGCTGGTTGAGTTTGATGTCTTTTCCTATTTTCCCTTGTTCCACTCTAGGTTAAGTGTGTTATCCTTTCAGAAAGTTTCTTCTTCTTTTTCCCCAAATTATTTTGAGTTGGATATGCTTAACTTTTGATCACATACCCTTGCTTTCACCGTGAGCTCAACAATGAAAACTTACCCAATCTGTTTCCCTTCTTTTCGGTGTGCTAAGGGTTAAACAGATAACCTCATCACTGCTAACACAGAGAATGATGTGTTAAATCCTAATAATCACAGTGAGGGTGTACATACTAGTTTTTATTTCAGAATTTGAAGCCAAACATGATCTAAAATTATTCATTTCTTTAATAACCACTCTCCCCTGCCCTGTATCAGTTATCTATTGCCACATAACTAATTACTTTGAAACTTAGCAGCTTAGAATAACAACCACTTATTAACTCACCCTTTTTGAGGGTCAGGAATCCAGGTACCCCACATTAGGATGCCTCTAACTTAAGATATCCCCCAAGGTAGCAGCAGGTGTCAGCTGGAGCTGCAGGCTCATCTGAAGGCTCGACTGAGTGATTATTTGCTTCCAAACTATAGGTAGGATTTGGTTACTCATTGACTGTTGGTGGAGAGCCTCAGTTCCTCTCTGGCTGTTGGCCAGAGACCTCCCTCAATTACCACATGGCCTCTGCATAGGACAGGTCACCATGGCAGCTGGCTTTCCCCAGAGGGAGCACCTGAGACAGCAAGACCAGGAAGCCCAGTGCAGAAGCCCCAAATACATTGTGTAACCTAATCTTGGAAGTGACATCCCATTACTTTTGCCATGTTCTATTCATCAGAAGCAAGTCAAAAGGTCCAGTCCACACTCAAACAGAAGAGATTACAAAAGGGTGTGCCAATCCGGAGACTGAAACCCTGGATCCATTTTAGAGGTGGCTTCTCATATATCACATGCCCCAAATTAAAACTGCATCTTCAAGATGCCTAAGGTGAAATAACTCCGGAGGTCAGGCTATTATCCTTCACTTTTTAAGGAAAAACAGGGGGAGGAAGGGGGAGTATACAGCAAAGAGGATTATTCATCCAAAAATTATAACTGGCAGCTTGTTTTATATTTTGAAAGCATTGTGCAAAGTGGACACGTCTCCCAGAGGGATGGCTCTGTGATTCTGCCATCCATCTCTCCCTCTCCTCAGAGCATGCTAATTTCATCATTTTTTTCCCTTTCCATCTGAACAGAAAGTCTTGCCTTCCAGACAGCACGAGTGAATGGCACTGCCTGCATGTCAGAAATTGCTACTGACATTTCAATTTTGCTTAATTTTTTTTCTTTCTTTGAAAGTATTATGGAGAAAATTTACATTTGAATAAAAAGCAAATAGTGCATGTCAGAGTAAGCATCAGGGAATGTCAAATTGTTTTTTTCCAATTACAACTCTATTTCAAATAGGGTAATGCAATTAAAGGATAATTACCAGAAGCACAAAGCCAAGGTTACGATCAGAAATGGTTACCCTTTCACTTTAAGTCCTGTCTTGCTAAATAAAATATTCCTGAGGGGCAAGTTACTGTTTGAAAATAGAATACACTCATCCAGGAACAACCAAACACTTGGCAGTGTTGACCAAAACATGTATTTGTGCATTAAAACGAGTGCTTTAAAGAGATGAAAAGACGCGAAAGGTGAGCCGCACTTTCCTTGGCTTTCTCACTCTGATTAATACTGTGATAAACTAGCTGTAGGATGCAATATTAATTAACAGTATATTAGTTGCATTTTATTGCAAATAACCTAACAAGCTCTGAAATAGTAGTCAGACTAAACTGCTGACGTGGGCTCTTCTGCAAACTGAGCTGTAGTTTGATTTCGCATTTGTCCAAGTGAAGCATCAGCAACTGAGTAAAACCAATTACCTCCAAACCCACCAAGCCCTGGGCAGCAACTTAGTGCATCTGAGCTTTGCCCAAATGTTATTGCTTTCGAATTAGAGCCCGGTCTGATGGGGCACTGAAGAATTCCTCCGGCTGAAAATAATTCAATACGGCAGTCTAGTGGTGCAACACTTCGCGGAGGCAAATAGGAAGCGAAGACACCCTCCCACTTCGAGACATTTTGAAGCCAGGTCTGTCCACTTCTGGAAGGCAAGCCTGGAGGCACAGAAGTAAGATATGAAAAGAGGGGCGTCTTCCTGACCCCCTCCAGTCACACTGTGGCAGGAGGATTTCCAGTTTGTGGTGTTCATTTCTGAGAGGAAGTCCTGGGTTTGGGTGGGGGACACTTTAGGAAGAAGATGTGAGGCCAGGAATGGAAAGGAACGAGGAGGCTCTGTTAATGAGCACAATCTCACCTCACTAGGTAGTGAGAAACTCTATAGCACAGAAATTCAGGTAAAGAGAAATGATTGTGTTAACATATGATCTGGGAGGAATTAAAACATGGCAAGGTGCATTATAGGTTCCTGGAGAAATCCCTGTTCATTTATTTCTTTACTCTTCTCCCGGACATCCCTTTATTTTTCAGTGTCTGAATCTCCCTCTCGCTCTCTCACTCTGTCTCGCAGTCATTTTCTATCCCCTTATCTTGCTCAGTTTATTTTATAGCACTTACCACTATCCTAAATTACATTTCAGATAGTTTATTTTTTCATTTACTTGTTTATTGCCTGTGTCTCCACCAAACTATACCGTACACTCCATGAGGTCAGGGATGGGTCTGCCTGTGCATTGCAAAAACAGTGCCTGGCACATGCTAGGCACAGAACTAGTTGAATCAGAGAATGAACCTGTTCACTGAACTTACACGTACCAAATGCCCAGCTCTGAGTGCAAGGGATGCAAAGGTGATGATAACCATAGCCATCATGTGCGGGAGTTTACTAAGTGCCTTCATGAGCCCCAAGTTTTAAGTCTTGTATCCTATGTAATCTCACAACAACTCTGCAAAGCATGTGTTTCTATTATCCTTTTAAAATTATCTTTTTAATTTATCTTTATTATCAAAAGTATTACAGATATCCCCCCCCTTTTTTTTTGGAATATATTTTATTGACTTTTTTACAGAGAGGAAGGGAGAGGGATAGAGAGCTGGAAACATTGATGAGAGAGAAACATCCATCAGTTGCCTCCTGTACAACCCCCAACTGGGGATGTACCCACAACCAAGGTACATGCCCTTGACCGGAATCGAACCCGGGACCCCTCAGTCCGCAGACACTGTATCCACTGAGCCAAACCGGTTAGGGCTCCCCTTTGTTTTTATTTCCTTTTTTTCCCATTGACCCCCTCTAGCCCCCAACCCATCCCTCCTAGGCGTTCACCCCACTCTATTACTCTTTTTTAAATTAAGTTAAATTATTTTAATTTAATTTTTTTTTATTTCAAATAAAAACAAAGGGGCTCTGAGAGTGCCTGTCAGCTACAAAAAGGTACATCCATGAATTACATCGTGTTTGCCACTCCGACTCCAGGCACTGTTGTATTCAAAGATGAATACGATACAAACATCCTCTCTGATGATCTCACAGTCCTACGCTTTGTCTTAGAAGCATCTTTGCCTTGCAAGGCCAGCGGGAGGATGCAGCCCTGAATTCCAAAAGACTGGACATGGTCCTTTGCCATCTGGGAGCTCCAGAAAGGTCCCCGCTCCCGGCAGGACCTGGTGTTCCACGCTGTTCTGCCAGGGTGAGGTCAGATGCTGCTGGAGGCTCGTGAGAGCAGCCTACATCCTCACCTCCTGCTCCCAGGCCTGCCTGTGAGCCCAGCAGCTGTCAGGGATCCTATTTACATTTAGTAAATCTAACAAATGGAGGATAAATAAGTGATGAGTCTTCTGCCTCAGAGAATCCAGCAGGGGCAGGACCCAGCCAGGTGCCTGAGAAGCCAAACTCCTTTCCAGCATTTATAGCTGAATTCCAAACAGCAGATTCCAGTTCAGACTGCGAAGTTTCTATGTATTTTATAGGTCACAAAGCCATTCCTCTCTCTGGTCCTCTGGAATAAAGGAAGTCCCTCAACCTAATCATTCTATGATTTTCTTTCTTTCTTTTTTTTAATATATTTTATTGATTTTTTTACAGAGAGGAAGGGAGAGGGATAGAAAGTCAGAAACATTGATGAGAGAGAGACATCGATCAGCCACCTCCTGCACGCCCCACACTGGAGATGTGCCCGCAAGCAAGGTACATGCCCCTGACCGGAATCGAACCTGGGACCTTTCAGTCCGCAGGCCGACGCTCTATCCACTGAGCCAAACTGGTCTCGGCTATGATTTTTTTTTTTTCTTAAAAAAGATTTAAAAAGGTCTCCCTCGGTTACAATGTTGTTTGTGTCCTTTGACCAGAAAGACTTAGAGAAAAACTTCAGGATTGATCTGAGGGATGCAGAGCCCAGGTTCCATTAAAGTATATTAATGCCAAGGTCTGTGCAATTAGTGAAAAGTCAATTCCCATTACTAGTTAACACTATTGAATATCTGCTTTCTTTAATAAAAAGCCATGTCCAGCACAAAGAGAATAAATCAATAGGTTGGCTGCATTTAGATCTATTCTGCCTTCTTCGAAAATGCACAGAGAAACTCCCTGTCAGAGCTCCACTGTCTGTCTGCCAAGCGCGGTCTGTGAGCTGGCAGCCAGCCCCGCCGCCTTTGCCTGGAGTCTTTCATTAGCACGATTTCGCCTTAGCTTTCGTTTCTCTAATCAGAAAATTTGAGTTTTACCCTGCGCTCCAAAAATCCTCTGTGTGAGCTTAACCTTGATCTGCCTCTGATTTGGACTTGTTCAGAAAACAAGCCATCGGCAGCTGTGAGTTCTAAACCCCAGTGTTGGCCAGCCTCAGCCCTTCCTCAGGCGAGGAGTGTGTGGGGTTGACACCACCTCCTGCAAAGGGCCAAAGAATCCTTTAGGGTGTCCCTTCCGGCACATCCTTTCCATTGTTTAACATCTAGTTAACCCTATCTGCTGCCAATATTGGAGGCAGCTGGAATGTTCCAGATTTTCAGTTGCCAAGAGGAAAAAGAGATACACCTGCCCTTTGAAGATTCCAAGTCCTATTTCCAGGACCTCGTCCAAAGTAAGGACATTCACCCTCTGCCATGCAGGCTGCCCCTTTGTAGCTACGCCTGGCTATCCATCTTCTTCTGTATGGCCCATGAGAAGCGGGAAGCTGCTCATTATAATACTTAGTTATTACAGATTGTGATTGAACTCCACTGTCTCTCATGTCCTTGATAACCCTATATAATAAAAGGCTAATACGCAAATTGATCAAACGGCAGTTGTTATGATGCGCACTGACCACCAGGGGACAGATGCTAAATACAGGAGCTGCCCCCTGGTGGTCCGTGCACTTCCACAGGGGGAGCACTGCTCAGCCAGAAGCCAGGCTCACGGCTGGCAGATGCAGCCGTGGTAGTGGAAGCCTCTCCTGCCTCAGCAGCGCTAAGGGTGTCTGACTGACGGACATCCTCTGAGGGCTCCTGGACTGCAAGAGGGCTCATGCTGGGCTGAGGGACTCCCCTCCCACCCCCACCCCAGTGCACGAATTTTGTGCACCGGGCCTCTAGTTATATATAAGTTACCCTTCAGTTGGTACATTGTATTTTCATGAAAGTGAAACACATTTTCCCCAAATCATTTTATTTACTAGAATGCTCAGTTTTTGATTGAAAAGAGATTAATATCATTTTCTTCAGCTCAGGTTTACTGTGCAGAGTTACATGGTTTTCTTTCTGTATCATTTGGTCCTTATTTTCATCTGTTGGTCTGTATTCACTGGTTCCATACTTCTACACCTACTCTCCCCCCACCCCCAGAGCAGCTGTTGGCAGGGGTTAGCAGGCTTCGTAGTGATACTAGTTTTTGTCATGGTTTTGGTGAAAGAAACTATTTGAATCTCATTTCTTTCAGGATTTTGCAACTCAGTATAGATTGCTCTAGGTTTTTCAATTGCGTCAAGCCTGTTAATTCTCCACCCAAGAAGGTAGACATATCTAAAGAAATGTCAGCTGACTGAACCTTTATCTGCTTATCCTTACTGTGGGGACTCCCCATTCCTCGCGTCCTGAACCCATTCCTCATCCTCAGGTTTGGTCTGCCAGGCCAATCACCCACAAACCAGGTGCTACACCATAAAACCAAAGAATGAGGCGCACTCCTGTTGTGGATGATTCCAGAAGCCACTGAAGCCATCCACTGTGGTTGGAGAACTAAGGGGAGGGACTTCCTGTGACATCTCATGGGGCAGCTTGTAGCTGCAGCAAACAGTGGCGATTCATACCACCACCATCCTAATACAAGGAGGTGAAGTGTTCCAGTGTGAAGAGGCATTCATGGCTACACACATAGCCAGTTTTCCTTCACAATCAAGGTGATAGACTTTGAAAAGGCAGGTTTATTAGGTGACAAGGCAAGATTAGGTGACCAGGCAAGATCAGACAGGTTGGCAGAGTGTTCCCAAGGGATGCTGACTAAGGAACAGGTGATTGGATCTTTGTCATCCCAAGTAGATGAAGGCTGTCTACTTGGCCGGAAGCAGTGGCTGAATTCCCATTTTGGGGTAGAATTCACAAAGCGATAAGCAGACATTATCAAGAAATGAATACAGGATGAAGTATGGTAAGGAATGCTGGGAAATGAATAAATGCAGTCCCAAGCATTCTGTCTGTATAATGTTTATATAGGAAAACTGCCTGTTAAGAGCTTGGCAGTTGTCTTTGGTCCTTGAACAAATCCCCCTGAGATAACGCTGCAATGAATAGCAGGATGCAGAATTGTATTAAACAATTTCACTTTTGCAAAAAATATAAAGAGTTGTTTTAAAAGTTCAAAATTCACAGAATTGTCTCAAATGCTGCAAATCTTATGAAAATATCAATCAATTGACCTTTCTTACCTTCAAGACATGGTGGAAGGAAGGGGATGGGCTGGGAAGGCTGTAAGAGGCTCCCCACTCTGAAGCCGCTCATTTTTGCAGGAGACTCAAGTTGTCAAGTCAGATCTGGCAGAAGAGTGGCCCTATAAAACAGCACAGAACGGAATGCACTCTCACCTTTGAATTCAAGTGCATGTTGAGATTTCTATCTGAAATGAATTCTGATTAGTATCAACTTGGACTGAAGGAGAAAAACATTCAAGCATGTGTTTATACTTGTTGATATGCATAAAGGATATATCTTAAATCTGAGTCATAACCTGGAAGAAAAGACTGTTGAGAAATGCACACCATGGATACTGTCTTACCAAGAAAGCCAATCTGCCATATCCTACAAGAGAAAGAAAATTTCTTGCAATGATATGTGTGATCTCCCTGCAGCCATAAGAGCAAGCGATGGTTGAGGATGCTCAACCCTCCTGATACTACTTGGTTCTTTTCAATTATTGATTCAGTTCTGCACTCTAATACTTCATTTTCCAATCATTTTGGAAATGGGCATACCTCCCAGGGATGTTTTAAGCCTTCTTGCTAACACAGAGAGGAGAGAGGGTTGAGTTCCATATTCTGAAGAGACCATTGCATCCATGACCAAGAACATCATACCCACAAACAAGAAAAATGAGCCCACCTCTTGGTTAATGATAGCAGATTCATACAATCTTCTCTCTTTAGCCAAGTTAGATCTCTTAGTGGAGATAAGATGGAATTTCCAAACTGGCAAGATTTGGAGCTTGGCTGGATAAGCCAAGAAAAAATAAGTTGTTTCTACTTCTTTACTCTTAGCTTAAGTTTTCACCCCCTGGATAGATAATCTAACATCATCTATTTCGCTTTCCATGGTTTCTTACCAGAAATTACTTTAAACACTACAAAATAATGGTTTCCCATCTCACTCAGAGTAAAAAAGTCTATATAAGTACCTCATCATCAAGCCTCCAGCCAACCCCCACCCCTCACATCATTCCTTTTCCAACCTCCAGGCACTCATGCCCTATGTGTTAGTTCTTGAACACTTTATACATGTTTCTGCGTCAGGGCCTTTGCACTTGCTATTTCCTGAGTTGCTCTTGACACAGTGCACACATGGTGAAGTCAAGACCTAATTGTAATGCTCTCAATGGAGACATCCTGAGCTACATTACCTAAATTTTTACCTTCCCCACCTCCCAAGAAATTCCTGTCCTCTTTTCTGACACACCATATAATTTACTTTTTCTCTTATTTAGTCTGGCTCCCCAATGGAATGAAGACAGTGTTTTATTCATATCTATGTCCTCGGTGCGTAGAATAAAGCCTGGTATGTAGTAAGAACTTAATAAATATGTATTAAATTAGTGAATGAATGAATGAATATCAATAATTTACCATTGGAGATTTCCATCTCCTCTTCATTCACATATAAAGTTCAGGTCTTTTCATTGGAGACTAATAGCATCAACACCATGATTTTCATTGTAAATGACTACAAACTCTTATTATGTGCCAAACCGTATGTGAAATCCTATATATCAGTTATCTTAATCTTACCAATCAACCCCTGTGCTGAGTGTAATCATCCCTGCTTTACTATACACACACACACACACACACAAACACATGTGTATATATGTATATATATGCACATATATACATATATATATACACATATACATACATAATGCAAATTAGGCTGGGACTCCATAATGAGTCATGACCAGACAGAAGGAGGTTGTGTACACAGGTGAGGCCCGGAGGGGAGATGGAGACAGAGGCAGAGGACCTGCCGGAGTCAGCGTGGCAGCTGGGGCAGCCCCAGAGTGGACACAGGCAGGGGGACTGGGTGATGCTGCAAATCAGGCGCAGGTCCTGGCCTCCTGCAGCGCTAGTCTGGTCTGACTCCCTCGATGGCCAGCACTGCACGAGTCAGGTGTGGGTCCCGGGCCCCCACGGGGTACCTCTTCACATAGCAGGAGGCAGGGCACCTCCTCATGTGATTTCAATCGCGTGCTGGGCCTCTAGTGAATCAATAATGAGCCAAGGAGATCAAGTAACCTGCCCATGTTAGCATATTAGTATGAGGAGGAGCTCAAATACAAGTTGAAGTTTGTTTAACACAACAGGTCTCAACAAGAGAGTAATTTTGCACCCTATCCTGGACATTTGGTGATGTCTGGATTGATTTTTCACTGTCAAAATGGGGAAAATTGCTATTGGCAATTAAGGGGCACATATCAGAGATGCTGCTGAACATCCCACAATGCACAGGGCTATCTTTCCCACAGTGAAGAATTATTCAGCCCCAAAGGTCAATTGTGCTGAGGTTGAGAAACCCTGGTCTAACTCCATAAACTGTGTTTGTTCACTTTGCAGTTTTGCTTGATTAGTTGCTAGTGGCAATGAAAATAACACCAACCGTTTTGTAAAGCAGTATGACAATATTTCTTGAGAGTGTCAACTGTTTTCATATCTTTTGATGCTGCAATCCTATTTCTGTAAATGTGGCCTCAGGAAATAATATGAAATGTGGGAAATGCCCACAAATATTTGTCATGACATTATTTGTCATACCAAAAATCAAACCATCTAATGTCTGGTAATCAAGGAATCATTAAGTAAACCCTGGGATACCCATTTGTTGGAATATTAAGCAGCTATTAAAACTATATTTTTAAGAGTTTGTAAAGAGATGAGCAAATGCTTAGAAATGGTAAACTTTAAAAATTAGTTTTCAAATTACCTATGAAGCATGGTTGTTAAAAATGACAAAATTTATACATATAAGAGGTGAAGCAAAAATAAACTAAACTATTAATAGTGCAGTAGGACCAAGGTTGGTTAATTTCTTCCTTTTATCTTTCAGTATTTCCAAAATGTTCTTTAGTAATAATATACTCATTTTATAATGGGGAAAACATCATTTCAAAAATAAGGCTTTTTTTTCTTTTGTAAGAGAAAGAGAGGTAAAGAGAACAGCATAATACCTAAAATGAACTTCAGACCTGTCATGGTGGTGGATTTGGCTCTTATATGGATTTATTAACTGTGCTTAATTAGTGTGTGTTATTATTTATTATTCCTTTTAAGTCATAAAAGGAAGAAAGGCATGCTAGTTATGTTGTGGTAGCTGGAACTAGCTTCATCATTGCCAGTTTATAACTACCGAAAACATTGTACTTGCTTACCTGACATTTGTTTTATAATGTTTTAAAAACATTTGATCCCATTAAATCAAAGAATTGCACTCTGAGAACCAGGACTATTTTCAGGGCAGTTCTCTTGGGGTCCTGAGGAGCACATGGAGGGGAGGAAGTGCCTGGTTAACCTCCTTGTGTGAACATTCGAAATGGAGAGCTGTGAGTCTAGTGGCTAAGAGCATGAGCTCTGGACTCCAACAGGCCTTGACTCAAATCCCAGCCCCATGCTCCCCAGAGTGCCCTTGAGTGAGTTCTTAACCCTTCTGTGCCCTCTCCGGATCCAAGGCCTATGTTTAAAACCTTTAGGAAATGCGGTAACACCTAACACACTCCATGCGCTTTGAATGCTGTGACTTGGGACCGATTACTTGAAAGCTGTCCTACAACCAGACTAGTTCTTTATCTTCATCCTTCACCCCACCTTCCAGAGATGTCTTTAATCTCAAGACAACTGGAGATTTAGCGCACAGAAAACATGACACCACCTCTGAAAGCCTTTACCTTTTAGACTTTGTTTTCCATTCAACCTGCCTGCATCCTGTGGACTGATGGGGATAAGGCTTGGGCCCTGGTCAACCTCGGGCTGCAGCCTAGAAGGAATAAGAACAGACAACGTAGCCACTTTTGGGAAACATCCTCACTTACTTAGACACTCTTTGGGAAATGAAAAAACAGAGAACTCAGTTATTTAATTAACCCTCAGAGTCTCTGGAATGTAAATATTTTCTTTGTAAAGCCCCGAGATCTCTCTTGTTTTCAACCCACAGGCCTTTATTTCTGCCTCTCCTTCTATTCTCTCCGCTCTTGACATCGCCCCTGTCCCCTGTAATGCATTATTAGATGACTTGTTTGCACAGAGGGACAGGATTCCCCCTTCCTCGTTCCCCCGCCCAAATTCTTGAGGCATTAGAAATTTTCTCCCTTATCAATTTTCCATGGACTGCCCTCTATTCCCTAATGGCACTAGATTGGTACACACAGCACACACTGGTCCAGAAACAAAAGGAAAGGCAAGAAGATAGAGATACACACAGCCAGCCTCGCTGGCTATTCCCAGTGTGTCCCACTGACAATGCTATGTGGAAGGGAAATTGTTCTATCAGCGACTGTGTTAGATTCATGACCCCACCACAACCTTGAATTGGCCTTTAGTTGTCGCTGATGGGAACTGAAGAACAGCGCCTGTCGACATGATTGCTACTCTCCAATGAATCAGAACATACAGGGCGAGGAGCAGCACATTAAACCAGCTACAGAAATATATCACTGTACTTTTATATAGATGTATTGCTTTTGCCCAAGCATATAAATGATTGGGCCAGCCACTTATATTTTTTTCAAGGACTATAAATTTAAAATAAGCTAAGGGTTTTAAAATTATGTTCTTTTTAAAAAATCAAGGTAGCTATTTTAAGGCAACAGTCAAATATTTAAAGATCATCTTATGTGGATATTTCAGCCACTGTCACTGGGAGGAAAACGAGCACTTGCCACGGGCACTCAGGTTACTTTAACACTCAGGCACTGACTGATCATGTGTTGCCATTTGCTAATTGATCTTTTTAAAAACGTAAGTGTTTTCCATATTTACTCCCCTGCCTGCTTACTGGAGAAAAGTATAGCTCACAAATTTAAATTGTGATTTAAATGGACAGCGAGCATATCTACCAGCCTAGAACAAGGGGCTGTCAGAGTCAAGGCATTCAGGGAAAGCTAAGAGCTGGCAATCAATGATTCTTAAATGTGGACGTTAAAGGGTCTCCTTGAGACCGAAGCCAATGGACCCTCTTCCCAGAAGCACACGTGTGTGCTTTCACTTATAAGCAAAATTTTTCATTTTACTTCAGGGTCTCACAAACTTTCTGAAGCCCCTCCTGGAGCCCAGGTTGAGGTACCCTGCCTCTGAGATTATTTTATAAAGCTCCTTGAGGCCCGATGCACGAAATTCGTGCAAGAGTAGGTCTTCTTTCCCCCAGCTGCTGGCACTGGCTTCCCTCTGGCATCTGGGACCAGGCTTTCCTCTGGCCACCGGCAGGCACCTGGGACCCAGGCTTCATCCGGAAGGTCGTCAGGGAGGAGGTCCGGTCTAATTGGCATATTATAGATAAAGTTGGGGCATACTACAAAGAGGTGATCAGCTCTAAAACATGGCTCAAGTGGTTGATAACTACTAATAGGTAAAGTATAGTTACTTGCAAATGGTTCACTTTGTAGATGTACAGGTGAGAAGATGCAAAGGTTTACCTATAACAGTATCAGTCTCGCTAGTCACCATCGGTAATAAGACCTTATGTGCTCTAACTCCTGCCTTATCTCCCTCACATTACCTCTGAACTCTTTTCTCACTCCAAAAGAGCCAGCCACATGACCTCGTTTCTAATTTCTGGCTCACTAAGTCTTTTCCTGCCTTGGGTTATTTTTACTGCTGGGCAAGCATTTTTAATGTTCTAGGCACAGTTTGAACAAGGCCACAATATCTCTCTTTTGTGGGTCTCATATTCTGTGGGGGGAAACAGACAAGAGATGCATGAATAAATCTATAAGTTTGATCATTTCAAATGTTAGGAAACAATTAAAGTAGGATGATGATGGGATGGATAGTGACTGATGTGTGGCCACATAATGCGTTTTTGAGGAGATTTTAGCTGAAATGGGAAAAATGAGGAACAGCTGCAGATTAAAGAAACCATTCTGCAAATGCTCGAGGTTGGAAAGAACCTCGTGGTTTGGGAGGTCAGAAAGGAGGCCATGCGGTATCTAATATGCTTTCTCAAGGAGAAACTTAAAATCGATGCTGTTGCCCAACTCCTTGACATGCCATAAGCAGTTGTGGCAATTACAAATTAAGTGCTTTATTTCCCTGCAATAATTTTGAGTTTTTGTCAAAGTCTGGATATGGAAATTGAGGTAATTAAAGACATAATTTGAGTCAGAGTAACATGAGGCCCAGAGTGGTTAAGTAATTTGCCCAAGGTCACACAGCTAAAGAGTTAGCTTAGTGGAAGAGACCAAAGGAAAACCCTGGCTTCTACATTTACAGGGAAATGTTCTCGCACCATACCACTCTGCCTCCCAATCATCTTCATATAATTTATCAAAGTTGCTCTTTCTTTTTTTAAAAAAAAACATATTTTTATTGATTTCAGAGAGGAAGGGAGAGGAAAAGAGAGGCAGAAACATCAATGATGAGAGGGAATCATTGATCAGCTGCCTCCTGCATGTTAGACCAAGCCCACAACCCAGGCATGTGCCCTTGACCGGAATCGAACCCAGGACCCTTCTGTCCACAGGCCAATGCTCTATCCACTGAGCCAAACTGGCTAGGGCTTTTTTTTTTTTTAATATGTTTTTATTGATTTCAGAGACCAAAGTTGCTTTTTCTTTAAAACCAGCCTGGAACTGGGTTCCATATGCAGCTATGGCCCTGAGACATGCCACTATTATATCGTTTTTAGCTTTTATGAAATGTTGTTAAAATCTAGTTCAGGGTTCCTGATTTTATGACTTTACCTATAGCTGTAAATAAGCTAAAAATCCCTCACCCTTAAAGGAAACCAAACAGCACCATCCCTATGGGCCAGGCATTAAGATCAATGAGACTATTGCAGGTTCTGAGTTCTTACGGGCCTCTGCTTGCACCTGCAATTGAGACAGATGGCCTCTCAGTACTGGGCGTCCATGTCAAAGAGGGTGACCATCCCCCCACCTTCCTTTGTCCCCTTGAGGTCCAAACAGAAACTGACCTGACAGCAGCCTTGATTCTCAATAAGCATGGGAATTCTCTGATCTAATGGAATCAAATTATTTTTAAAACATTAAAATATGGAACTGGATGAGAAAAATATTTTGGGTAGCTATAAACTGGCACAAACTGAGCTTAATTCCAGCCACCACTGTCTAACTAATCATTTTTTATACTAGTACTGAGCTCTTGCATGAAAAAAAATGTTAAGAAAGGGTCTAGTCCAGTCTAATATTGTATTGAAATGCCCTTTGGATAACAAATTATTAAGAAAAATGAACTCTTCTCCAGTGCTTCTGATAAAGTTTAGGTTCACAGTCCTCTCCTTCGACATCTGAAATCTATTCTCTCTCTCCAGCCAATTTCTCTCTCTATTTTTACCCTGCTGGTGAGAATGTAAATGAGCCGCTCCTCCACAGGCACAATTCGGCTAGTGCAGTGGTCAGCAAACCGTGGCTCTCTGTTGACTAATGAGTTTGCTGACCGCTGGGCTAGGGGATATCAGAAAACTCTAAAACACTCTGTGGACTTTGACCCAACAATTGTACTTCTAAAATTTGATCATAAGGAAATCAGAAATGCCTACACAATAATATGGCAAGATTTACAGCAGCTTTATTTATGATAGTGAAAATACTCTAAAGGAGACTGGAATATCACAAAATGTGTTATGTAGAAACTGGTCTCCTAATATATATACACACACACAGACACACACACACACACAATTTTTTAAAAATATTTGAGATAAACATACTATAGCCCTCTTTTGAGGAATTACAGACATATTAGCAAGATTTTTTTCTATAGAATTTCTGCAATAAGGAAATCTAACAATGTTGAATTTACTGTTTCTCAAATTAATTTGGTCATAGAACCTCTTTAAAATAACATTTCATGATATGCCCTGCAAAATATACATCAGGAAGTGATAGGTTAAATGAATTTCATTACCTGTATTATGGAATGCTTTGTTTCTATTGAAAACAATGTTAAAGAAGATTGATTCTATGGGAGAAGTGCTGATGACATACTGAGTGGAAGAAAAAAGTAGATCACATACATGAATATTTTATCAGCCTGATTTTGGAAAGAAGATGAAGATGTGTACAATTATAGCATCTTTGATCTCTTGGTGATGGAATTACTGATGGTTTTATTTTTTCTTTGTGCTGAGGGACACATGCCCCCCTCCTCATGCACGAATTTCATACACCAGGTCTCTAGTATTATTTATAAGCCACCAGGTTTATGGGGTTATTTTTGTTTTGTTTTTGTTTTTTGTTTTTTGGGGGGTTTTTTTTGGTCACATGGTGTGATGGTTTTCCAGTCTTTTCTTGTCTTTCATGAACTTGATTTTTTTTAGAGTCCTGCCAAGTTATTTGTAAGATGCCCCCCAACTTGAGTTTGTGAACATGCTTTCAGGCTGTTTTCTTGCATTTCTAACATTTTGGCAAACAATATCACAGAAGTCATGGTATGCCCTCTCAGCACATCATATCAGAAATTACATGATGTCGATATATTTTATACTGCTCTTGTTAACCTTGCTCAGTTAATCGGTATCTATGGAAAGATACTTTGAGATGATGAAAATCCTGTTTCTCAACATACTTTCACCTTCTAATTTTAGTATCTATCATGCTGTTTGTGTATAAAAGTTAGCACTGTTGTGTTTTCCAATGGTGATTTTTCTATTTCTATTATTTCACATTTGCTAATTGAGAATCTACTGTAAGAAAGAGTTGCCCCTTTGCCTCCATTTATGTATTCAATTATGTAGGTATAGATTAATGATTAGTTATTTTGTTCATTACTATAATTTTTTTCTCAAACCAGCCCAGAGTTGACCATTCAGAGCCCCTTCAAGGTCATTTCTGTGTCCTTTTAACATGCCCCGATCCTTTTTTTAGCATTTCTTTAACATCCTGGCACACAAGATATTCCAGGAGTGTTTAGTGTTTTCCTTTCCCAGCCCTTGAATCAAACATTTGTCTAAAGAAAAACCAAGATCTGGGCACAAGACGTGCCTGTTGTGACCAGGGTATCATTGCTTCTAGGCCCTTTCGGTAGACAGAGCTTGACAATATACAAAGTGGCTGAAACCGGTTTGGCTCAGTGGATAGAGCGTCAGCCTGCAGACTGAAAGGTCCCAGGTTCATCCAGTCAAAGGCATGTACCTTGGTTGTGGGCACATCCCCAGTAGGGGGCATGCAGGAGGCAGCTCATCTATGTTTCTAACTCTTTATCCCTCTTCCTTCTTCTCTGTAAAAAACCAATAAAATATATTTTTTTAAAAAAAGAAAATATACAAAGTGATTTCACACATGCAATCATACATATCTTCATTTTCAAGCCTACTGTCTGTCTGTCTATCTGTCTATCTATCTGTCTATCTATCTATCTATCTATCTATCTATCTATCATCTATCATCTATCACCATGACTTCATGCTGATACTAATCAAAACTCTAAAATGTTTATTCTGGTCTTCCCCCTTTCCTGATTTATAACCATTTTCTCCCACAGTGAGAGACCTGGCTCTCATTAACCACAAAATATTCATTTATTTGTTCAAGCATAGAACCTATGAAAAGAGTTTCAGAATTGCCAGCCCATGCCCCTGTGAGAAAATGAAATGTACCAACTGGAATACAGTATCTATATAGAATTATTTTTGTCTTTAGCTGAATAATAACTAAGTACTGCTTTCAAAAGTTTCCTTGGTTCTTCTCTCTTTTTCAGTATATATATTATTAATTTGTCATATAATTAGGTTCATTTTTATTATTTGAATTCCATTGGGGATCTACTCACATCCGGGTTGATTTTAACTTTTTAAATTTATTTTGGGGGTATGCTAAATATAACAGAGCTATTTATTTTAAAACTAGAGGCCCAATGCATGAAAATCATGCAAGGAGCTCAGCCCTTGTAGCCGCGGCTTCATCCAGAAGGATGTCCAGAAGGTTGTTTGGCTGTCCAGTCTAATTAGCATATTACACTTTTATTATTATAGATACACTCAGAGAAGTGTCACTCTTCCCCATCCTAGCTACTCTTTTCCCATTACCCCATTCTTTACATCTTCTTGCCATCCACCTTCTCTCAGTAACTAATTCAATTACTTTCTAATTTTGCCTTTCTGTATTTCTTTGGCACAAATGAGCAGATGCATACATATATATGTCTATAAATACCCTTTATAATTTGCTTTTTTAAATTTAACAACATATTCCAGAAGTTAATCCTATTCTTTTTTTTTTTATGGTTATATAGTGAACACACCAGCTCCATATGTATGAGCATTTAAGTTCTTTATAGTATTTTGCAATTACAATTAATGAAGACATAGATGACCTTATGAATATGTATTTATACATTGCCGGATATATATATTCAGTATAAATTTTTAGAAGTAAAATTGCTGAATCAAAAAATAAGGACATAGATATATTTGGTAGGCATTGCCAAATTATACTTAAGAATGGTTGTACCAATTTGGATTCCCATCAGTAATTTATATGAGTGCTTGTTTCTCCATAGTCTTGACAACAGGATGTATTGTCTGCTGGTTAATTTCACCAACTAATATGCAAAAAAGATAGGTAAGATGAATGTTAGTTTAATTTGTATTTCTCTAATAGTGATTTGAGGGTATCTTTTTTTTATGTTTAAAAGCCATTCTATATCTTGTGTTTTGTTTTGCATTGTTGCATCATGCATTTGATTCTTTTATCCCTCCCATTTTAAGAGTTCTTTAGGTTCTTAAGTGGATTAACCCATTCTGGTATATATTGCAAATAATTCTTTCCCAGTTTGCAAGTTATTCTTTGACCTTTTGAAAAGGTGTTTCTTAACTTGAGAATTTTAAATTTATTTTTATGTGGTCAAATTTACCAAACTTTTTTGCCTCTAAATTTTATTATATACAATTTCAGTGCCAAGGAAAGTAAGAACTTTCGGATATTTTACACCTGAAAGAGAGATTAGGGAAATGGAAGACTCAAAGGCTATGTAATCCTGGATTCTATTCCTGATAAAATGCTCATACATATGGAACTGGCACATTCACTATATACCCATCATTTTAGCTGTCAGACCTTTAGCAAAGTATTTAGCCTTTTGGAGCCTAGGTTTTCTCATCTGTAAAATGGGATGGTAAAATTGCCTTTTACTGCCATGAGGATTTGAAACACTTAATTCACTGCTTGGTACTAAGGAGACATCATCATCATCATCATCATCATCATCATCATCATCATCATTATACATCTAATTCTGATATTTCGTTCTCAACATTATCTTTTCAAAACTCCACCCCTCCAGAATCTTAGAGCTTTTCACCCATCCACCTGTATGTTCATCAAAATTGTTCTCTTCCCTTCCTTTTGAAATGCTCTCATGTCTCATTCTTTAATAAATTTAGAGAAAGTTCTGAGGATGAACGAGTTAACATCCATAAGGCACTCTGAGCTGGGAGATAATAGCATCAAAATGAGTTCGATGAAGAATCCTAATTAACCCAATTTATTATCACCTTATCTCTCCAAAGCCCTTTCCTGGCCTCCAGCCCCAAGTTCAAAGTTTTGTGGTCATTCCCAAAGGAAACATAATCAAAGAACCTGGAATCGTCAGCTGACTCTGGTTATTGTCAGTACCATAAAGATACTCATTGGAATTCCTATGGCCAAACGCACTCCTCCTTAACAGGCAATTCCTTTTCAGTTTCCCTGTGAAACAAAACAGATGCCCACAGAGAAGTCTGATGACACCTTTGTTTTCAATACCATTCAAGCAAACACAACCAAGACTATTCCCTTAATCCTTTGGCAGCTGCTTCTAAATTGTTTGAACATGATGAAGTTCCCATCTACCAACAAGTTAAGTAGGTGGAGGTGCTTCCTTATAGAATACAGATGTCTTCCAGGGAAACAAAAATGGCTAAGGGCCCTATGAATGGGAATGGATTTTCTTTTAGTTAACTGATGTTTGCTTTTCTCATTGCCTTATTCCCAAGGCGGTGATTTGGACATAGTTGTCCTCCCACCCTTTTGTAAGTCCTCAGATCATGCAAATGATGAAGGGAAACAAGAATGGAAGTGACAAATGAAAGGTAACTAACTTTACACCTTTGCTGTAATCTGGGCACTACACATAAAGATATATTATTTCCGTGGTTCTTACTCAAAGAAATACCACCCCTAAGTGACATCTGGAAAATTTGTGGAGCCACTTTATGTTGTCATAATAATTGAAGAGTACTACTGCAGTAGAAGAATGGAGAAAAACCAGCAATGCTTTAGAAAAGCAGAGTTACACAGTTTTATTACACAGGCGAACTCAGGGGAATAATTTCCCAAGTCTGAGCGAAGTAACATGCAGGGAGCTTCTTCTTTATATGTTTCTGGTGTCTCTGTCCCCAAAATATGGATTATGCTTCTGGTCCTTTCGAGGGCTTTGCAAAAAACGCCCCAGCTGTTGAGAGTCTTGAGACCATATCTGATGGTCTAGCCTGGCACCAGTGCTAATAACCTGAGGCCTTCCTGGGGCTGTGCACTGTTCATAGTTCATGGCCTTTGTAAAATGTGAGCATTTAGGTAACAGGTCTTGCAAGACCAGTTTCTGGGAAAGAGGCAGTGACTTAATTATAGGTTATCAAGAATGTACATTGGGCTTGCTGGCACAGATTCAGATTGCTAGCCACCCTCCCTCCCCCTCCCCCTCCCCCCCCCCCGCCTCCCTGTCCCCCAAATATCAGGGTTACATTGGAATTAGCCTTTTAGCCTTCTCACTACTGACTGGTATAATAAAATGTAAATATTGTTCTTTGCCCAAGTTTCCTGGCACAGAGACCTAAAATCCTTGCAATCTCCAGAGTAATGAGTGTCTTTTGTGTTCTAATGAGATGGGAGAGTGGGGGATGAGATGGGATTATGGTGTCCCTAGATAGCTTTAGAATGGATTCTAGTCACCAGAAAGGCAAGTCATAATTAGTGAATTAGAATGTTCAACCCTACTCTGTATCCCAATTTTATCCCCACCTCTGGGGAGGGGAGAGGGGCTAGAGTTTAAAGTCAATTCCTGATGGCCAATGATTAAATTATTCATGCTTAAGTAATGAAACCCCTAAACAATGGGATTTGGGGAGCTTCTGAGTTGGTGAACACATTTCCATCCAAAAGGGTGGAATGTCCAGAAAAGGCATGGAAGCTCTGCACCTTCCCCCACCCCATACTTTGCCATATTTCTCTCTCTTATTTGGCTATTCCTAATAATAAATCTTTAATAGGAATTATAGCACTTTCCTGAGTTCTGTGAGTCATTCTATCAAATTATTGAACTTGGGGTGGGATGATGGTAGTGACTCCCAAATTTTGATGGGTGAGAAAGATGGAATTATCTTTCTCTTCTTACCTTAGAAGATATTACAAAATCATTGTCAAAGAGTTGTTTAGAATATTGATTCAAATAATGTAAAAATAAAATGTATCAGAGAGGTTTCCTGGTTTGCGTTGCTCAGTGGTTAGAGTGTTGGCCCACACACTGAAGGGTCATGTGTTTGATTCCCAGTCAAGAGTATATGCCTGGGTTGCAGGTTTGATCCCTGTCTCTGGTAAGGATGCATGCGGGGGCAACCAATGGATGTCTCTCTCACATCAATGTTTCTCTCTCTCTCCACCTTTCTCCCTCCTTTCTAAAAATCAGTAGAAAAAAATATCCTTGGTTGAAGATTAACAACAAGAATAATAAATAAACAAATAAATAAATAAAATGTATCAGAGAGGTAAAGGTTGTAAGCATCCAATTCCAATACATGGCAGTGGGATTTCCTCCCACAAAGCAATTCTCATACACCAGCTGGGTATCCTACAATACAATCCTATTCTGACACTGTACTAAGTTCCACAAGACTGCCCTCACTCCCATTCAAACACCACTGGCAAGTCCAGGATGTTAGGTTTCTCACAGACCAGCAACAGCCTGGAGATTCCCATGACCTTCTCCTTAGGTTCTATTAACTTGTCAAAGAGACTCACAGAACTCAAACATTTTAGTTACTAGATCACCAGTTTATTCTATAAGGATATAACTCAGGAACAGCCAGATTGAAGAGATGCATAGGACAAGATATGGGGAAAGGGTGGAGAGCTTCCATGTCTTCTTCCACCTTAGCACTTTCCCCAAATTTCCACAGGTTCACCAACCCAGTGGAGGCTTCATTACATAAGCATCATTGATTAAACCATTGGCCATTGGCATTGATCCAACCTTCAGCACCTCTATTCTCCCTAAAGATGTAAGTTGAGGGGGGCTGGGGGATTGGGGATTATGGACTGAAAATTCCAACCCTCTAATCATGAAGTTGGTTCTCCTAGCAACCAGCCCCCATCCTTAATTGCAGTCCAAAGTCACCTCATTAACATAACAGAAGATACCTTTATTATTACCATCACTTAGAGCAGTGGTTCTCAACCTTCCTAATGCCATGACCCTTTAATACAGTTCCTCATGTTGTGGTGACCCCCAACCATAAAATTATTTTTGTTGCTACTTCGTAACTGTAATTTTGCTACTGTTATGAGTCGTAATGTAAATATCTGATATGCAGGATGTATTTTCATTGTTACAAATTGAACATAATTAAAGCATAGTGATAATCACAATTAGATATTGTGAAATATTTATTTCTAATTACAAATAAATGAAATTTTGTCTTGAAGCATGGTGTAGTATGGATAACAGTCTTAATATAACAACAGTAAACTACATTACTACATTTTCCAATGGTTTTAGGCGAACCCTGTAAAAGGCTCGTTTGACCCCCAAAGGGGTCGCGACCCACAGGTTGAGAACCGCTGACTTAGAGGAAATTCCAAGGGATTTAGGAACCTTGTGTCATGAAGGGGAGGAAGATATAATATATTTTTCTTTTCCTTTTTTTTTTAATATCTTTATTGATTTCAGAAAGGAAGGGAGAGGGGAGAGAGAGATAGAAATATCAATAATGAGAGAGAATTATTGATTGGCTTCCTCCTGCCTGAACCCTACTGGGTTTTAGAGCCTGCAACCTGGGCATGTGCCCTTGACCAGAATCAAACCCAGGATGCTTCAGTCCTCAGGCTAACTTTCTATCCACTGAGCCAAACCAGCTAGGGTTAATATATATATTTTTAATTTAAATCACAATGTCACAGAGTGACATTTGTGTTGGACAAATAATTAATAAAATTATGATGTTCTTTTTCTGGAGTTTGTGATAGTTTGGACTAGTGTCAGCTTTTAAAATGTATGATTTGTTGTGATTTATTTTCTTATTAAAAGTAAATGTTTACTTTTGTAACTCACTTTGTATTAGTAATTTTATGTCTTTTTTCTTACAGAAGGCCTCTCAAATTGTATAAACTTCAGGTTTCAAAAACTTGGATTCATCCCTGCTCAGGAGGCCTGAGTTAGCTATTTTTAAAGTGCTATCAGGCAAATATGGTTTGTTTCATAATGGTACTAGAACTTTAATTAATGGTGGGAGCTCCAGGTCAATTTAAGAAAAAATAATTTAATATTCAAAGACTTCCAAAGATGAAGAGGGAAGTTATGGGGAGTAGTGAGTTACATGACGGTGGAGCCATTTAAGTAAAAGTTTCATAATCATTTGGCCTGGCCATTGTCATTTGGGCCCAAGCTTGGCAGGCTGGTTGGGTGTAATGAGCTTTCAAATGTACCTTGATGCAGAGTCTGTACTTCTTCCTGTCTGTGTACCTTGGACCCCGCCTTGTGCCCCTAACTTTTCTCTCACAATAGACTCTCAGGGAGTGGTGAGACAGGTCAGAGTAAAGAGGGCAGAAAACAAGGAACATAGCAAACACAACAGTCATTTTATGAAGAAGAACCGAAGTGAGCTTCATGGCGTGGCAGATTCAGCAGCTGAGAGGGAATCCACAGCAGACAATGTCTAGAAACACCTTCTACAAGCTTTCCAAAGACCTAATCACATCCTGAGAGGAAGGCCCAGTTTCTCACTAAGAGTGAAGGCAGTTGCTTTGCCATTAACCTTTTCAAGGGGTCATTGCCACACCGTGAGCTCAACACGCCACCCAGAAAATATAACTGAACATCAGTTTTGCTGTTCCTCTTGCTTAACTGTTTTAAATGTCCTTGAACTGCATTTCTCCACCAGGCTTAATTTTATGGATTGTGGATTACATTTACTGCTCAGCACTTCTTGCTCAACCCTGGACAATCGCAGGCCTACTGAGTTGTTAACTCACATGGTCAGCATTAATGGCTGAGACTAGTTATACCAAATGACTGTATCACAGCGTCATTAACACCTGGCCTTAGAGCATCTCAATGAAATCAGCACTTTGCTTCTTTTTCACCCAGCAAAACCCCAAGAGATGTGTGTAGGAGTAATGACTTGGGGTTAACTGTGCTTATCTTCCAAAGAGTTCAAATTTCTACTGGAGGCTTACTAGCAGTCTTATCTTGGAAAATTGTATTTGAAAGCTGCAGGGAGTCCACTTTCCCCATCTTCTGGGCGAGTTATAGAATTCCAAAAACATATGTGACTTCACTGTTTATGGAAATTCAGTAGGTTATCCTGCTCCATTTGTTTTTTCCCACTGGCTCAAATCACGTGGTTAGAATTCCAAAAGTTATGGTGGAAGCTATACAAAGCTTTAGGATAATAAAATTTTATTTTTTTACTAGAGGCCCGGTGCATGAAATTCATGCACTGGGGCAGGAGGGTTCTTCAGCCCAGCCTGCACTCTCTTACAATCCAGAACCTCTTGGATATCCCTCTCGCAATTCAGGACCACTGGCTCCCTAACTGCTTGCATGCCTGCCTGCCTGCCTGATCACCCCTAACCACTGACCTACCTGCCTGATTGCCTCTAACCACTCACCTGCCTGCCTGATCACCCCTAACAACTCACCTCCCTGCCTGATCACCCCTAACCACTCTGCCTGCCTGCCTGATCACCCCTAACTGCCTCTGCCTCAGCATGGCAGAATGTTCAGAAGGTCGTTCGGCTCTCTAGTCTAGTTAGCATATTAAGCTTTTATTATTATAGATTTGTATTGATCTTCACCCAAAGATTTTTTTTTCATTGATTTTTCAAGAGACAGTGGAAGAGAGAGGGAAAGACAGAGAAATATCTATGTGAGAGAAACACAACAACTGGTTGCCTCCTGCATGAGCTCTGACCAGGGCCAGGGCCAGGGAGGAGCCTGCAATAGAGGTATGTGTCATTGACCGGAATTGAACCAGGATCAGTCTGCATGCTGATGCTCTATCTACTGAGTAAAACAAGCTATGGCAGGATGATAGAATTTAAAGTTGAAAGGAATCTTAAAAGTAGTTTATTATTTGCATAACTAGGTCTAAAACATCTCAAATAAAGATGACTCAAATATGCACATATATGACCTACAGCCTAAACCACCATATCTATGGGTCAGGATGAACATCCCATTCCTGTCAGATGAATGAGCCCAGGAGAGCATAGTATAGTGAGCATAACTCGTCTCTGACGGCGTTTGAAATCATTACTAAAGGGATCCCAGTTCAGTGCTAATAACTTTGTCAACTTTTCCAGGACTTTTTCTCATTTTGTCAGCTCCATTCAGCGGAGATTGTTGTTCTGTGAAAGGCTGACATGTGTTGGGATGCTCAGGTTAACGGTGTCTGCAATTCTATTTAGGAGGAGAACGATGTGCAGCGGTGAGTGGCGAGTGGGGAGAGAATTCTGAAACGTCCTCTCCTCGTTCACTCAACCGTCCCTCCCACTGCTCCTGTGAAGGGGAGGTTGACAAATTCCTGATATCAAAACCAGCTGTCAGGACAACACAGTGTAATAGCTGTCCTTGTCAAATGCACCAATTAATTCACCTGACTGTCAATGCTAGGATAATTGATAGACTGCACAATCTGGCTGAGTAATGAAAGTCGAAGGCATTACCAAGTCCATTTTACCACTTAACAGGTCTTGAGGTGGAACTGGGGCTGCCAGCATGGGCCAAGAAACCTCTGTAAAAACTAAAGCTGGACTTTGAAAAGTGTGTGCGTAGGCAGTGGGAGCAACTATAACTATGTGACTAATTCCCCCAAAATATTGCCAGAAAATGCTCAAAGGAAAATAATGGCAAATAAGTAAACATTCTCTTGTTTTATTTTGAAGTTTGCATATAGACACTTCACGGCTTGGGTTGCCATTAAACACTGCAGTTGCCTGGGCTTTCTGCACTCCTTACTTACTTTGCCAGAAGTAGAAAATAGAAATCTGGATCAATAGAAGTCTAGCCAAAGGATTTGGTAGGAAATATTCTTTATTCTTATGACAGGATAATCCAATGACTAACATGCAATGAGAACACTCTCATGGCTAGAGATTTTTGCTGAATATATGATGATCCATATACATATAAGGCTAATATGCAAAGTGTCCCTTTGGGAGTTTGATCACTCACTATGACGTGTGCTGACCACTAGGGGATGGCACAGAACAAAGGAAGGCCCTGGACAGTAGCCGGAAGGACCCAATCAGCCTCGATTGCTGACCAGGCCTAGGGATCCTACCCAGGCATGAGTTTCATGCACTGGGTCTCTAATATAATATAAAACATTGTGGAATTCCAGGGTGACAGTCCCTATTACAAAGTTCTGGCAGGGAGAATAAGAACTATCTTATCTGGTAGAGTCCCTAGGAGAGCAAAGGGTCATTTCCAATGAGGTCAGCTAAGAAAGGGCAAGTAATATAAGCATGACCAATGGACACAGACACTAGGGGGGTGAGAGCATATGTGGGGGATAGGAGTGGACAGGGAGAGGTCAATGGGGGGAGGAAATGAGACATATGTAATACTTTAATCAATAAAGAATAAAAAAAAGGGGGAAAGTAAGTACAATAGGTCTAAGCAGGCAAAATGTTGAATGTAAGGGTCCCAGGATCTATACCTGTGAACAAGTTTGAATGCTTGTCTGTGCATTCTAACTTTGCTACATGTTTCTTATACTAATTTATAATATTTGCTGAATATGGACCATCGTCAACCCAAAGGTGACAGTAATAATAATAATGTGATTTATTGAGCATTTACTACATTCCGGAACTTTGCTTAGCTTTTATATATATAATCTCATTTAATTCTCACAACAAACTTACGTAGATGTAAGTAAAGAAACATTTTTAACGTGCACAGACATCTAGCCCAGAAGAAAGACACCTGTGATCTCCATCTCAATTTTCTTCCTATTTCTCCTTCCTAAAGAGGAGATTCCTCCTTGCTAGCAGATAGGCTGAACACTAATCAATTAGATCCTTATAGAGGAGAAAGGTGGAAGAATACCTTTTTGATGGTTTTGAGGTATGTAGGGTTTAATTTTTCAGAAGTACCTGAGGAGAGAGGCTTGGAGCAGCTGCAGGAAGTAGATTAAGTGGGAGGGAGAGTGCAAGAATTGAATAAATATTACTGTAATCCAAATATTTAAATCATCCATAATGTCCTTTGAAGGATGCCAGCAAAAACTAAAATATATATTCAACTCCTTTTGGGCTGTTGAAATCAGGGCTTATTATATGTGACATCACTTTTAGATAGAACTCCATGATCTCTGAGTTCATGAGGATTAGAGCATAAATATATGTCTACCCATCAAAAGAGAAGGATATTGAAACTCAAAAGAATACCATAACTCACCCAAAGTTTTCAGTACCTTTGTGAAACTGTGATTTAGCAGCACAGCTGGAAATACCCCTTTTCACATTTCCCCCCATGCTATTCTGAAACCATCCCATATTCAATGATTTTACTTGGCCTCAAAGCTCTCAACTCAGAATTTAACCGCTTCTCTTTCAGTAATAATGCTACTTTTACACGTTGGGTACTTACTATGTGACAGGCTATGCCAAATATTTGACTTGTATTTTCTCACACAATCCCCTGAAGTGGTTATCATCTCTAATAGACAGAAGGGAAACTGAGGCTTGCTCAAGGCTGCACAGCTCCTGTATAGTCCAGTCCCCAGCTGGACCCAGCTGTGCCTACCTGCAAGCTCCTGTTTCCTCTCCTGCTTTAGGAACATCACAATGCAAATCCTTACCCTTGGGAGGGACAGGATCTTGAATCTTGCCCAAAAACATTCTAGGCATCCTTCTCACCTTGGCCTGTTTTCTTTGTGTTTGTTTGAGTTGCCAGTTGGTCTCAAATGGCCACATTATTGGAACAACTTGTGTACACAGAGGAGGGGAAAGCCCAGCAGGGGATCTGGCCCTGGGGATTAGCTTCCTTGGAGGAGCTGATGGATAAGCCGGGATTTGTGTGGGCAGGCAGTCTTCAGTTTGGATTTGTCAGGATCAGAAGGACTTGTTTCTTTTCTGGCAGTAATGTGAGGCTCTGGGTGAGTTCAATGTAATTAATGTTTGTTCACCTTGACTATGATCTTTAAAATCATGACCATATTTCTCAAGCAGCACACTTAAGAAAACACAGGCATACATTTGTGTAGTATTCCAGGGGAAATAGTTTCTTTTGAAAAGTAAAACATTTTTCTTCTTACACTTCAGGTTGAATGAAGTTATTTAATGGGGGTAGAGGAAGGAAGCAAGGTCTTGTCTTGATTTTTGCCCTAAGGATCATGACTATGAGATCTCCTAATTGTACCATGGTTCTTGCATGAGTGAAAAATAAATATTTAGTGCCCAATAAAGTCGTCCTTCCTCTTCTCACCCACCATTTCAATTCAGGAGGCTTTCATTTCATTTCATTTTTACATTGGCCAACTGAAGCTGTCATGTTTGAGAGCTAAATGTGTTGTCCTGCGTGGGCATCACATCCATCAATTAATGTTTCTGCCTTCTGGAATTCTGCTACAGGAATTATCTCCAAGTTCATCTTGATGAATTTTTCTCTCTACCTCATTACTCAAGCTAGCTACAGCAGAGACTTGTCATGTTTAATGGCGACTATCTTACACACATTCTGATTCTTTTGAATGAACACATGCCTGTTTATAGAGGCCCATGAGCATATCATTGGCTATTTTTGCATTTAAAAACACTTAAAATGCAACAGCCATTCAAGATCCTTGTAAAATGAAATCAAACATTATAGAAGTGTTGTTGTTTTAAATGAAAGCCCTTGAATAGAATTTCTTCTCAATGCACAACCGAGAATCAAATCACACTAATGAGCTTTGATTTTTAACTTACTTTAAAAAAAATCTGAATACATAATAACTATTAAGTTCCTAACATTTTTAGAATGCATTTAAGTTTTATAGCACATTCACACTTAATTCTTAATTGCTCCTCAGATGGAACTAAGAGATTTTATTAGAGGAGACTCTCAGACACTAAGATTCCTAAGGTAAATTCCTTATATGTTTCTTTGTGTTTACTTGCCTATTTTCTGGGTCTCTCAGTAGAATGTAAAGAAGGTCAGGGGTCCTGTCTATATCACTGTTTCCCCTGGTATATAGTAAGTGGTCAAAAATATTTGTGTACAAATAACCAATAAATAATTTATTCTAAGTAGCTCTATCTTCTGAATAAGTAACAGTGTAGATTTAAAAAATCTAAATGAATTAATTGATGAGATGTACAAAAGGCTTTCTTGCCTTTTAAATATAGCATATTGTTCATAATCTAGCTATTTCTTGGGTGTACAAATTATTGTTGAATCATTACCAATTACTTTGTTATATATTTTACCACCATGATTTTAGGGTTCAAGACAAATCAGGGTCTTTGCCTCTACCCTAACTGACCTAGACATTTATTTAATTTTCTGAATCCTTGAGTTTTCTGACTTTAATAATCAGTGGCAGTTGATAACATTGATTTTATTTCAGTAACATATATTGAGTGTCTCTTATTTGCTAGATGTCATAATGATAAAAAACAAAATAAACAAACACAAAGACACAGTCTCAATGCACAGGGATCGCGTAATCGTGTGTCCTTGATGTCAGTGTATAGGAATTCTTCTCATTTGAATCTGTTCGACTCATTGATGAATGTTATGTAGTGAGTCTGGGAATTAAATGTGTTGGCAATGTGTATAAAGTATGAGAAAGCAGGTTTAGAAATAAGGTGCCTCCTATTTGCACTGTTAGGAGATTTTGTGTATGGGTTTGATGCTAATATCTAGCCTGGTGTTTATAGAAGACTTTGTTTAAATACATCTGATTCTCAACCATGTTTAGGAGACCATGTTCTTTTTCTTTTTATTTATTTAGTTAGTTTTGTTAATCCTAACCCAAGGATATTTTTTTCCATTTTGTTTGTTTGTTTGTTTTTTAGAGAGATAGTGGAAGGGAGGGGGAGAGACAGAGAAAGATAAACGTCAATTTGAGAGAGATACATTGATTGGTTGCCTCCCACATTTGCCACTACCGGAGCTGGAGATAGAGCCAGCAACCAAGGTACATGCCCTTGACCAGAATCAAACCCAAGACATTCGCTGAGCCAAACCAGCCAGGAAGAGACCATGTTCTTTTTAGAAGAGTATTTCTCTAGACCCATATGGTAGAAATGAAACTGAGACCTGAAAGAATAAAAATATCTTGTCTAACTTTGCATTGCTAATTAGAAGCAGGGTCACAAACTTTACCTTTCTTGCTAATTCTATATATTCCCTACCAGATCACAGGATCACAAGAATTAGTTACAAAATGATAAGGCACATGAATAAGCCTTGTGTGCATCTTTAATTCTTCCAATAGCTTTCCAAAATAGGGGGTAAGAGTCACTTATCTTTTTTTTTTTAATATATTTTATTGATTTTTTTTACAGAGAGGAAGGGAGAGAGATAAAAAGTCAGAAACATTGATGAGAGAGAGACATCGATTAGCTGCCTCCTGCACCCCCCACACTGGAGATGTGCCCGAAAGCAAGGTACATGCCCCCGACCAGAATCGAACCTGGAACCTTTCAGTCTGCAGGCTGACTCTCTATCCACTGAGCCAAACCAGTCTGGGCAGAGTCACTTATCTTTTTCCTTATTAAGCAATTGTCTTATGTGAATCTGTTAATATCAAATCACATAAGAACAAAGAGTTGAGGCAAAGTTTTTGCAATGTGTGTTTAAGGGACAATGACTAAGGATAAACAGTAACAGACATGGTAGCCAAATTCAAAAGATAGGTCTAATCTCTTGCTACTCTCAAATCTTAAACTTTTACAATTGCCCTAGGTATTTGTTTAGGTGGAGCAAAGCCCCCAGTTTGGAGAGAATGCAGTGTCAACATAGCTTCACTTCATGTGACCTTGTGCTCAACACAGGCCTTTCTTGGGCTGCTTATTCATATTTGTCTCTGGAGTTGGGTCTCTCATGGCTCAGTATCCTATTGTCCTGCTTTCTGACTTCTCATGGTAAGTGTTGATGGAGGTTGTGCTGGCTCTTCAGGCAAATGGACTGTTGTTGGACACAGTAGCCAGAGGATCTGCCCAACATACAAATAAAATCATGTCATTGGACTACTGAAAACCCACCACTGTCTTCCTATGGGAATCAGAATAAAATGCTAAACTGAAATTTGCTTAGAACTTACATGTTCTCCACAACATATAGATATAGATATAGATAGATAGATATGAGGTGATGGATGTGTTAGGTAGAAGGAGTTCTTTCACACTGTAAGCCTTATACCAAATCATCATGTTGTACACTTTAAATTTCTTACAATTTTATGTGTCAATTAAAACTAAATAAAGCTGAAAAAAAAAAAAAGAATGAAATCCTAAGTCTATCCAGGGCTGCAAGGACTGGGATGATTCGGTACTTGCTCATTTCTCTCCCTCTCTCCTCCCCCACCATCCTCTGGCCACTCGGGCCTTCCTTTCTGTTTCTTTATTACCTGGAGCTCTGACTTGTTAGCTCCTCTGCCTGAGCTATTTTCTTCCACATCTTCACGTGGCTGGCTGCCTTATTCTCGTCACTTATATCTTCATTCGATGTTCTCTTATCGCAGACATTTTCTTTGGCTACTTTCCTTAATATCACTCACCCACGCTACCTAGCCCCACCCTTCTACTTCTTACTTGGGTATTTTCTTCATAGGGTTTATCACAATTTGAAATTAGTTTCTAAATTTACATTTTATTGTCTTTCTTCCCCAAAGGAATGTGAGTTCCACAGGGGCAAGGACTTTTAAGTTCTTATTTTCTGCTGCTTTCCAATCCTAGAACAGTGCCTAGCTCATAGTAAGGGTTCAAAATCTGGCTGTTGAATAAATAAACAGAACACAATTTAAATCACTTTCCTGAACTTCAGTAACTCTCCTCCTTTGTCCTGCTCTTGAGCTCATTCACAAGTCAATCCCTTCTGATTGTGTGCTGAATTTATAGCCCATTTGTTCTTGCTCGCACTCATACCAGTAGGATTACTATAAAAAAAATACTAATAAATGTATTTATAGGTCACACGTAATAACAGTAAAAGCAATCACCATCATCAACACGTATTGAGCACATGCTAAATGCTGGACTCTACACCTGTCTCACATTTATTTCTAACCTCCACCATAGTCCTGCTAAGTAAGGGAGAGAATCCACGTCTTGTGGCCACATATTCATTTTATCTCCAACGTATGTGCAGGCTCCCGTGTTCCTCTCAGCATGCTTATCAATGCTTATTAATAAACTCCTATTCTGAGCAGCTATTCTGTCAGGGACTGAGGACAAAAGAGGCTCTCATTGGAGGGCTGGGAAGTGAGAGTGGCCTCAGTGCTCTGACCACATGCAACTAGAGAGACACTGCCCATGCTCTGCTCCAACCAGAAAAGCAACGGGCTTGGCAGGGGATGGGAATGACCCCCCTTGCAGCCATAACTAATTTCCTGTTTTGAGAGCTTGCTAAGAATTCTTTGGGATTCTACAGTGCACAATTCTATCCCCTTTCTTGTTTCAGCGGAGGCCCATCTGCAACAGGAATTTCCATGGCGCCCCCCTTCTCCACAGCCCTCCTCCACTCCACTGCACCCTACCCTGTGACAGCCAATACCAGACCTGGCCCTTTCAGAGTTCAGAGGTAGGGACCAGGGGGAGGGGCGGCCATGTCTTGTCCTTGGCAGATGCCCGTCAGTGATGTGGGGGAGGGCTTTGTGGGAAGAAGATGGGAGCCTGGGTGTGCCCAGCTGGAAGCCGCCAGTAATTTAACACTCGCAGATGGAGACGGAGGGTGATATGATACCCCCAGCTGTCTGCTACTGCTGCCTTCAAGGCCCCCCTCGGCTGCCTGGGACTCGGGATGCTTTGGGAAGGGCCCGGTGCGGGTGGGGGCAGTCTAATAAAGCAGCTGGTCTATTAGAAGATAAGCTTTGTGGAGAATCACACAATCATTCCGAATCCCCCTAATCCCAAACTTTATTGCCCTAGATAATAAGCTTTGGTGGCGACGCTCCATTGAAATATGGAATTGTCTGCAGGCTGGAGGCACCTGCTGTGTCACTCAGCGTTGGGCCGGCAACTGCCCCGCACAATTCAGGGGCAGGTGCACCTCGCCTGCCTCAGCTCCGGTGTGACAGAGGACAGCCAAGTGGGCCGGCTCTGCTCCCACGAACAGCTCCAAATACTCTGTGCCCAGGAGGCCTGCCCAGGGCCTGAGAATGCTCTCTCTCAGGAGACCCAGTTCTGTCTGCAGGCAGACCTCCATGGTCAGGGACTGATGGGTGTCGCCCTTCCTCCAACTCCTTCTTGCAGCTGCTTTAGGGCCACCTTGGCTCAGGCTGTTTGCACTTCCTGCCACGTCCTCCCTTGCTGTCTACCTTGCATGTCCACCTGGGGAGATCCCTTGTCCCTTCCTCCGTGAGGCCTCTATGCCCCCATGCAGATTGATGTGTCTTTTCCTATGTGCCTCTCTAGTTCTTGATTCATGTCACCCACATGACACTAATTAACTAAATCATCAATTAAATGCTTCTTTTCCTGTCGCCTCCACTAGAGTAGGAAGTCTTTGAGAGCAAGGACCATATCGGATTCATCTTTTTATCCACAGTACCTTGAAAAAAAAAAAAAAAGACCAGAAGCAACCTAAGTGCATATAAAATGGAAATCCTATGTGGCCATTGATAATAATGAGGCAGACAGTTATAGGGAATGCGGTCCAAAATATATTGTTAAGGGGAAATAATGCAAAGTGCCAAACACTGTAAGAATGTTATCTTATATTAAAACAAACAATACCGACAATATGATAGTAATAGTTGCCTCTAGGCAGGGCACTAGGAAAGGGGTTATGATGGGTGGAAGGGAGATTCCTTTTACACTTTCAACCTGTTTGTGAGATGGTTCTAGCATGTGTAAATATTACTTTTTAAAAAGGTGAAAACAAATCCACTTCATCTGTAGAAAGGTGTTTGTTGAATGGAGACACAAACACAGCGTATGGTCAGGTTGCTCGGTATTACTCCTCTTATGCATTGTCCAAACTTGTTCCAGAACAATGGGATGTGTCCATCCAAAGGCATTCGCAACAGATAAAGGAAATGTATGATACAAGTTCTTTCAATGCAGATGAACATTTGGAGCTGGAAGAGGAATTTGTCAGTTACTGGAAATCATCTAAGCAATGGGTGAGCAGCTTGAGCTGCCCAAGATGCTTAGGGGAGGCCCTGATGCTACCTGCTCCTGAATGGACAACTATGGAAGGGGAAAGACCAAAGGGGCATTTAATGAACCTCAATTTGAGGAATACTAAAACTGGTGAGAAACATCTACAAAGAAACCTGTCATCTTTTCCTAATTGCTCTGGTTAGGATAAAAATGTTTAAGTTCCCCTTATTAATATATTCTTTCTCACTTCTCCTTCTCTCAACTGCAGTTATAGACGCCCTTTCTAGAAGGTCTGCCCTCCCTCGGATAAACAAGACCTAAATTATTTGGCTCCCTCTCAGATGGTGTATTGATTACTTCCCCATTCCTATAAACAACCTCTCGGCACCTCTCCCGGGGACTGGCTGCACTAGGTTAAATTAAGAGCAATCTTGGCTTTTAATGGAACCTCTTCACCAAGCAGTTGCCTTGCAGGAGTAATTCGTGAGTTTAATTTATGATTGTAACGACCTCTAGCAAGGCTGACCCCTTCCTCTAACATAGCCTTTAGTTATAGAGTCTGAGTTAGGAGACCCTTGGTTCGGGTTGGGTACATTCCCCAACCCAAGAGATAGAATATGAGTGAGTTTTTGAATTTATAATTTCCCACTCGAGTTCAAATAACAAATTAAACAATATTTTTTGAGTGCTGGCATGTAGTGAGGCTGTCCCTCACCAGATCATGTGGTCACTCCCAGAACCAAACTGAGAGCTCCATTCAGGCAGAAGTGGAGAATCCTTATCTTTGCAAATGGCATCCTGGGGGCTATCTTCTATGGGCTAATGTGGCAATGAGTTCTTTGTGGTCCCCTGCTGAACTGCTGTGTGAATGTTTTCTTCTATATGTTTTCATAAAAATATGTGGCATGTAGCGGTGGTCATGATTCTGATGGGCAGAAATTCAGGAACTCCCTGCTTCCTTTCTTCAGGCGGGATTTGAGTTTAAAATAATTCTTTTTTAAAATATATTTTGTGGATTTTTTTACAGAGAAGAAGGGAGAGGGAGAGAGAGTTAGAAACATGAGAGAGAGAAAAACATCAATCAGTTGCCTCCTGCACACAGGGAATGTGCCTGCAACCAAGGCATATGCCCTTGACCAGAATCAAACCTGGGACCCTTGAGTCTGCAGGCTGACACTCTATCCACTGAGACAGACCGGCCAGGGCTAAAATAATTCTCAGCTAATGAAGAATTCATTAAGTCTTAATGGCTTCACTTATGTATCCCATCAGGTACCGTGCCTTCACATTCCCCTGTTTTTCTAGAAAGTCCCCTCTTGTTTTTCTATGGACTATCTACTGAGTTTAGTTGCCTTTTCCTACTTCAAGAAGCCTCCAAGAGGGTGTGCCAGGGTTTGCCTTTTCAATAACTGATTGAGTAGAAAGAGCACCCTTAGTTTTAGAAACTCCATGGCTTACCTTCTCCCCAAGGGCAGGATAATATAACACGATCAGAGTTTGGGACATTGGAGTAGAATTTAATCCATCAGCACACAAAAAATGCACAAGCTATTCAAGATCTTCATGGTCCTCAGGTCGTCTACCTTTTGGAAAGAATACCCCAGATCATTGGTTCAGGCCTCATGGTCTACATTAAGCATATTTGTATATTACTGGTAAGTGTTGAAATGCAAGCAACTAGTTGGAATGCTATTATATTTGTAGACATTCAACTACATATTAATTTTGATTTTCAGCACTCTGAAAATATTTTCCAGACTTCAAACATTGTAGTTTGGGTGCCTTGTCTATGCTGCCCAAAGGCTAAAAGAGTCCTGAAACCATTCTTTGTTCTCTGGTGGAGTTTATGGTAACGAGGCAGGATTCAGAGAACATCATTTTCATTGAATGCGTTGGGGCAGCCTGTGAAGTGTGCCACAGAGGTGTGTGTCTGCTGAGTATGCCCCCCTCACATTGCTCTGAACTTCAAAGGAACACTTTCAGTTTGTCTTTGCTATATAACAGACTGACCCAAAATGTGGCTTAAGACAATGATTTTTATTATTTTTCACATTCTGTGAATTGGCTCCAATTTTGCTTTGCCAGTTTTGCCTGCATTCACTCAAGCAGCCGCATGTAGGTGGAGGATCAGCTGTATTCAAAGGTTGAGAGGGTGGCATGTGTGGGATTGGGTGCTGGCTGTGGGCTGGGAGCCTCACTTCTCATCTTCAAGGGTAGATGGGCAGCATTTAAAAGAGTATAGAAACATGCTCAGAGCAAGTTACAACTCCAGCCTAGCTTCAAGAGGGTGGAGAAATAGATATCTTCCTGGGTGGGAAGGGTGCAAAATTACAATGCAAAGGGGCCTGGACACTGCAGTGGAAGGAATTTGCAGCCATTAAGCAACATACTCCAGCTATGCCACAGATGGACTATAGGTACAAGGAGTGAGGAGAAGGAAGTGTCCAGAGCCTTTAAGAAGCAGGAGCACTAGGTCTGAATCACAGACCCTGTGGCTTTACTACTCCCCCTTTCCCCCCATTCCCAACCTCTCTTTTATAAACAGCTGGCCTGCTGAGGGTAGCTGAGCAGCATTTTTGGCTGAACAGCTTGAGAGACAAAGGCTAAAGAGGCCTGGTCTCTCAAATGTCATTTTGCCTTTCTCTTGTGCTTTTCATCCACTCTGTAGTGAGGCTGTCCCTTACCAAGGAAATCTCAGACAGGTGCTTGCTTTATGTCATGGAGGAAGAACAAACATGGCCCAGAAATGAAACAGTAGGTAAAAGTAGGCGCTCAAATCAAAATGCCTGGGTTTGAATAGAGATTCTATTGCATGTTGGTTATAATACATGAACAAGAGACACAAACCCTTTAAGCCTCAGCTTCCTCCTTTGTAAAATGAGGTGATTATTGTGCCCTTACAATATTTTAAATAGTGTGTGTGTGTTTATACATAGATTCAATGAGATATTGTCATTTTTCTTCAATATCTTTTTGTTAGGCATTTAAGACTTTAACTATTAGTTCTCATTATTTTTCCAAAGACACAGAAGTCAAAAACCAAAAAGAGTTGTCTGAAATGAACATCTTAACACATATTTATAGAATACCAGTACAAAACAAAAACAACAAAAAAACAAAGAAAAATTCAATCTCTCCAGTTACCTTGATATTTAAAGTCCTACTGTTGTGCTTTATTTTTTAAATAAATCTTTATTGTTCAGATTATTACAATTGTTCCTCTCCCCTCCACCCCATTCCCACCCCACCCTCTACCCTTACCCCCCACACTGTCCTCATCCAAAGGTGTACGATTTTTGTCCAGTCTCTTTCCGCACCCTTTTCTCCTCAAGCATTGTCAGTACACTCCCTTTCTATTTCCCTGATTCTATTATATTCATCAGTTTATTCTGTTCATCAGATTTTTTATTCACTTGATTTTTAGATTCACTTGTTGATAGATATGTATTTGTTGTTTGTAATTTTTATCTTTACCATTTTCTTCTTTTTCCTCTTCTTAAAGAATACCTTTCAGCATTTCATATAATATTGGTTTGGTGGTGCTGAACTTCTTTAGCTTTTTCTTATCTTGAAGCTCTTTATCTGCCCTTCAATTCTGAATGATAGCTTTGCTGGGTAATCTTGGTTGTAGGTTTTTGCTATTCATCACTTTAAATATTTCTTGCCACGCCCATCTGGCCTGCATAGTTTCTGTTGAGAAATCAGTGACAATCATATGAGTGTTCTCTTATAGGTAACTACCTGTTTTTCTCTTGCTGCTTTTAATATTCTCTGTCTTTTGCTCTTGGCATTTTAATTATGATATGTCTTGGTGTGGTCCTCTTTGGATTCCTTGTGTTTGGGGTTTTGTGTGCTTTTTGGACTTGTAAGTCTTTTTCGTTCACTAGGTGGGGGAAGTTTTCGGTCATTATTTCTTCAAATAGGTTTTCAGTATCTTGTAATCTTCTGGCAGCCCTATAATTCTGATGTTGGTATGCTTGAAGTTGTCCCAGAAGCTCCTTACATGATCTTCACATTTTTGGATTCTTTTTTCTTTTTAATTTTCTGGTTAGGTGTTTTTTGCTTTCTTGTATTGAAAATCTTTGACTTGATTCTTGTGATCCTCTAGTCTGCTGTTGGATCTCTGTATATTATTTTTTATTTCAGTCAGTGTATGCTTAATTTCTAGTTGGTTCTTTTTCATATCCTCAAAAGTCTTGCTAAATTTATCTGCCTTTTCTAGAAAATTCTTGAAAACCCCTATAACTATGATTTTGAACTCTCTATCCAGCCGTTTGTTATCCTCCATTTCTTTCATTTGTGATGTTTCTTTGTCTCCACATTTTGGCTGCTTCCCTGTGTTGATAGAGTGGCTTTGTGTGCTAGGTTTCCTATAGGGTCCAGTGGCTCAGCCTCCCCAGTTAGCTGAGGTAGACACTCTTGGTGCACTTCTTTGTGTGCTGTATGCACAATCTTGTAGTTAAGCCTTGATTGTTGGTATCACTGGGAGAAATTGACCTCCAGGCCAATTGGCTGTTAGGATCAGCTGTGTCTATGATGGAAGAACTTCTGTGCTGGAGACCCCTTATGAGACAAGTGTGTCCCTTATGGATCTGAGGAGTTGTAATCTGGATGGTCTCGCTCTGACCCCTGGGTACACTGGCTCTTGGATCTCCAAGGAGGGGTTAATTTAGCCTCTGCCTAAGGCCACCCAGCAGGAGCTACAGAGAGATCTGTAGATTCTTCTTCTTTGTTTGGGTTTTGAAGGTACCCAGATGAGGCCCAGCTGTGAAGCAATGCAAGCTGCTGCAGGGCCTTGAGTCTTCTTTTGGGTGTTCTAGGTCACACTGACTCAACTGCAGTTTGTTAGGTAAGATTAGAATTCAAAGGACCAAGCTATTCATATGCAAAGCCTCTGTGCTTAGCTTGGATGGGGCGGAGTCTCAGGGCAGAGCAAACAACAATGGCTTTGTGGGGCAGGATCTCAGGCCAGAGCACATAGCAATGGCTTCCTGACAGCCCTGCCCTAAGAAGCCCCTGGTTCTCAGTGTCTTACAGTAATTGCTGCAAGCACCTCTGAGAGAAAGCTGCCCTCGAGTTCCACCCGCTGCCAGACAGTCCAGTTTTTGCCCATATGAGTCTGGGTCCTCAGAGCTTCACCCAGAACTGGAGTTCAGAGCAGTTGGGAGCTTTTTTCTCCCTCCCAATTTAGAAAGCCAGCCATGCACTCAGGTAACTACCTGTTTTTCTCTTTTCCTTAAAATAGGCTGCACTGTGCCCACAAGCTTATTGCCAGTCCTCTGCATGCGCCTCTCCCTCTGTGTGCACGGCTCCGTACTTCTGCCTTCTGTAGCTCCTGTGAATCTCAGTGTGCTTTTCTCTTTCCTTCTAGTTGTAGAATTTCCACTCAACCAGCCTTACTGTGGTTCTGGACAATGTCCGTTTTGTCTGTTAATTGTAGTTTTAAAATAGTTGTACAAGGCAGGAGTTTAGGTATTTACCTATGCTGCCATCTTGGTTTCTCCCTACTGTTGTGCTTTAATGTGGGCTGGGGAGTAGTGTGAAAATGGTATGCATTTTGTGGTCAAACCAACCTGTCTTTTAATCCTGGCTCTGCCAGCTACCAGCTGTGTACTAGTAATTTTGAGAAAAATAACTTACCTCTCTAAGTCTCAGTTTTCTCATCTGCAATGTACATACAATATCACATACTATTATATTAATGGAATAGATGTGAAAATCAAGGTAAGGTATGTGAAGCATCTAGCTCACAATAGGTATTCAAAACACACCAGTTTTCTTCCGCTTTTTAAATTTCTAATTTCCCAATTGAGTACCAATAAAAATTCAATAATATTTTTTTAGTGCTGGCATGTAGAAGATGGTGCTTGACTGGACTCTCACAGTTTTTGTGGGTGTTTGACTTGGGGTCTTTGCCAGGAGCCACAAAATAAGCTTCCCCTCTCTTGAAGTATCAAATACGTTTTTGTCCTATTGACTGTTCTCACTGTTCTGTCTCTTTAAGGAAAAGACCCTGAATAGGCTGCTCACCTCATTAATGCTAAAGGCTGTGAGTTTTTCAGTTCTAGTGAACTCTGTGTGACCCTCACAGACAATAATTGCTTTAACATAGGGTTAGGCAACAGCAACCAACTTGTCTAAATATAAGCCAGGGCTTAAAATACAACTTAACCTGGGAGATTTAAGTAGGTAAAGAAGATGGCTTCTCTCCGGAATTGCTTCTTGATTAATCACCCCATCTGAGCCGTTGGAAATATGACAGTTTTCAAACAGGGCTTTAAATGTCTCAAGCTCTACTTTTCCCCACTGGCAGGAAGCCAGTCCCTGTAAGCCAGTGGTTCTTAAAGGGGACAGATTCCCTTGGATTTTCTGAGTTACACAGTTCAAGAAGAGAGTGGGATAGTGATGGGAGTGAGTCTTCATGCTCCTCACTTAAGGTTTGCTCATCTTCAAGATAAACTCAAGGAGCAGTCAGTCTTGTGTTTAAAGAAGCGATACCTGGCGAAGAAGTGCACATTTTCAGCTGAGCTCAGGGCTTAAGGAAAATAGGCTGCACTGTGCCCACAAGCTTATTGCCAGTCACATTATCCAGTATCTTGCCATCTACACTTGGATCCAAGCATTTTATCAACTTGGCTCTGGTCTGCCTTCTGTCCTTCCTGCTAGCTTGTCAAGCCTAGGATTTTTCCCAGCCTCCACTTCTCTGACATCCAGGCTTTGAGTCTGAGAATCTTTAATTTGTAGCCAATCTGAAGATCATCTCCCATCTATAGTTGTTTCTCTTTCTCAAATCTGGGTAGAGTCTTACCTCCCCTCCCTACCTGCTGGGCACCGATGGCACCACTAAAAGGAGGTGCTATCTCTCCCCTCCGTGTTCTTGCCAATGGACAAGCTGATTTCTGCTCTTGACATCATCCCTGTGGTTTTTAGGTGACTTGGGCTTTATTATTTAGGACTAAAGTATGCCTCCAACTGATGGGATTTTTAGACTAGAGTTCCATCTTGACCTTGGGTAAGAGATTCTTAGCCGAGAAAGATTTCTTCTTGACCTTAAACTAGAAAGTTCTGTACAAGAATGGGATGGCTAAGGGGTTCTCACACTGTGTTTCTTATCCATACCCTAGGGTTCTCTAAAAGATTCTCTGGGGATCTCCCACTTGGTTTCAACAAGAGCAGAACAAAAGTTTTTAAATATCGTTTCTTCTGAAAGTTTTAAATTTCAATAAAATCCAGCTTACCATTTTTTTATGGGTTGTACTTTTGATATCATATTTAAGAACTCTTTGCCTAATTCTAGGTTATAAATATCTTTTCTCCTGAAAGTTTTCCATGTGTATGTTTCATAATTAAGTCAATGATCCATTTGAGTTAATTTTTATATAAGGTATGAGGTTTCTAAGTTTACTTATTTATTTTTGCATATGATGTCCAATTGCTCTAACACCATTGTTGAAAAGACCTGCTTCTTTTCATCAAATTGCCTTTGCACCTTAAAATAAATTGGTCATACTTGTGGCCTTGTTTTAGATTTCCCTTTTTATTCAATTGAAGTATGTTTCTATCCCTTCACCATAACCATACTGTCTTAATAATCTATCTTAATAGTAATTATTAAAATCAGGTAGAATGAATCCTCCAACTTTGTTATGGAATAATTTTCTAACCTCTATCATCACAGGAGAAAGGAGAAAGTAAAAAAAGAAAAAAACAACTTTTACTGAGCAATGTGTATGTCATTGGCAGTGGATTAGGGGAACTTACAGTATTTAATTTTAAAAACAATGCATTCCAGGTGGATATTATTTTCCCATTTTAAAAAATAATTGAACCTCAGAGAATTTTCATAACAGCACAAGACTGTGTATTTCATATAAGGCAAAGCCAGATCTTAACCACAGGTCAGAGTGACCCTTAAGCTCACGCCCTTTCTACTGCACAATAGTTCATGCCAACTCTTCAAATTTTGGAGGTATGGAATACGCCTGAGAATGTCTTGTATGTTCTGCTGGATTTAATTTTTAAGAAATCATTTATGTTAAAAAAAACACAACCCTCTCTGATTTCCCAAAGTTATTTCGTTCCCATGGTTGAGATGCAAACATATTCTTATTTATACAGTCTGAACAGAAGGTTTAGTTTGGCCTCTTAAAAGACTGTGCCGAGTTAATAATATAAAAGTAGATTGTCACACTGGCTACAGGAAGATAAATAATCACGGATTATAAGTCTTTAATTTAATATAACTTATTCTCATTAATTAAATGCCAATTACCTGCTTGTCTTTCCTGGGAACTGGCCTTTGCAATCAATCTTTTCAGAAACGTTGTACACACATGCTCACAGAGGTATTAATATCACTCAAGATTTACAGGCACTGGACTCTTTGGCTTAAACCATCCTCCAACACTCTACACTGTAACCGCAGATAATCGTCATAAATTTCCTGATCTTTGACCTAAATGGTTCTTAAATTTCCATTCCCTAACGGGCTTGAGGAGTTCGTATTTATCATACCAAGACGCTTACTTCTAAGGATCAACGCGTTCCAGCAAGACTCTGAATTTCAGAGCTCTGACCCATCCTCCTACTTGGGGTTTTTGCTAGTCACAACAGATGAGAATCCTTGGGACTAAGAGAGTACTCTGTCCTGACTCCCCTGTGCAAATCACTTATTAATGGACAACATAACCTTGCAAAGTATCTGGAGCAACGACCCCTCAGAAGCTTTTTTGAATGCCCCACCTGCGCCGATTTAATCATTCAGTGGCAGCATACATCACTGCTGAAAATATTCCCATTCCAGCCTTTAACAGTCAGATGTGTGTATCTGTAATTTTTATTACATTTCTTATCTTCTAGGTTGTTTGTTCCTTATGCTTGTATGTAACTTTTCTTAATATTTTTAAAATTGATTTTTAGAGAGAGATGAAGGGAGAGGGGGAGATAGAAAGATCAATGAGGGAGAAACATAAACATCAATAGGCTGTCTCCTGCATGCCTCCCACTGGGGATTGAGCCTGCTACCTGGGCATGTGCCCTGACCAGGAATAAAACCAGTGAACTCTTGGTTCATGGGTCCATGCTCAACCACTGAGCCACACCGGCTAGGCTGGGTGCTATAAATGTAAGTCTTGTAAGTGACTGTGGTTTGCCTTTTCAGAGTTAGGTCTTCTAATTCTGAATTTAAGCTCAAAACAAGGAGACAAAAGAGGAAACCAAATTTATTGAAGGAAATCCCAGGTTTACTTGCAAGCTCAGAGTCTTAGCTTCCTACATATGATCAGCTTCCACTCTTTCTTTTCTTAACATTTCAATTTGAGTGCCTAGAATAGAATTATTTCTATATCAATCATTTGTTGACTTTTTTGTTGGCTTATTTTAAAAAATAAAATAATTATGTATGCACATGCAAAGTAGAATTTAGAGTATAGAGAAATACAGGGGAGACAAGTCATATTGCAACCACTGACATGCATATATAATTTTGAAAATGGTAGCTATCATGCAGGTACTATGCTCTTTGCATTCATTTTCTCATTGACTTCTTCCAACAATCCTATGAGATCAATACTGTTATCCCTTCTATTCTAATGATGAGGGAAATGAGGCTCAAAGAGTTTAAATAATTTGATCAAAACCTCATAGCAGGAAAGTGATAGAATCCTGACATGAACCAAATCTGCCTGTTAGACTCCAATCCCATGCTCTAAACATACTACTAAAAACATGAGTTATTTACTACCATTATCATCTCACATTCATCTTTTCAACCATATACCTATGACCTAGCTTACCATATAACTAAAAATCAGTCAATTATGGGTCTTTAATGTGGGCAGGTTCAAACAACTTCTAAGAAGCACTTAGAATTACCATGACTAATTCATTCCTGAGTTTGACCAATTCATTTCTCCAAATCATAGGAAAAATGAGTCTGATGTACCCTGGCTGCTGGCTCTTCCACCACAAAGGAAACTAGGCCGGGGATTTCTTAACAAGTCATTATTCTTGCAAAGAAACTTGATACTATTGATTCCTATCTGTACATAAAAGCCTATAAATTATCATAGCTTTCCCTCCTTCGGTAGAAAAGGTAGATTTGCATCAATTTACTTATATTCTTTCAACCAATCTCCCTGAATCATTAGTAAGGTGGTAGGGCTAAAACTGTTGTCCCTATCCTCATTAGCCCACTGCTGTGACCTAAACTCAGCCTATTCCACTCATTCCCCAAAGGACATAACCTCTCGGTCTTACATTAACCTGGCTATTGTTGTTTAGATTGGGGTGGACACATAACCTGGGTTCCAATTCATTGACCAAGAAGAAGCTGATCAGATGATTTTTTTTTTTAACTGAATAACAGATAGAAGATTGATTCATGAACAACTACTACTGAGGAACCTAGACATTCTTGGTTTGTTCCCTCCCTAGACTTGCTTGTTTCTTGCTATTTTTAATGCCTATATCTTATTAAAAAACACACCACCACCTCTTCTTTTAGTGAACTGGAGCAAGTTTGGGTTTCTTGAAATGAAGAGAGAGATGTTTTAAACTTCCTTTAATATCAGAAAGAACTCTTTGGAAATACAAATGGGTAAAAGTCCACCCCCTAAAGAGCATAAAATAGTATGTATCAGACTTGAGTAACCTTGCCCACAGAGCACCAAAGGGTTGCCTTCCTTCACTTCAGCTGGGCCCAGATTAATTTTGGTTGGTTGTAAATGGCGTTTTTATTCAGAAGTAATGGGACATATGTGGTAAATGTGAGGATTATCATATGTCTTATAAAGAGCTAATTGCTTGTGAAAGATGCTTTCCCAGTGACACACGAGTCTGATGTACCCTGGCTGCTGGCTCTTCCACCACAATTTCATGAAACCATCAACCCTTACACCAGAACCTAATGTGACAACATAGAAGTTATCTTCTTTGACCTTGGCAGGATCTGGAGACATTAAAGAAAGATCAAATTCTCTTTTTTATAAAAAATAAACAACTTAATGAAGACCTAATCACCCTGCATACTAAATTCAAGCACAGGACTTAGAAGCTGACCATTTTCTCATTAAACACTGTTGTTAATTTTTCATGCTATATCCAATTTTCTTCATGTCTTCGACTATCCATTTACTCTAATTTATTAGCTAAGGAATTGCCAAATTACAAAGGTGAGAAAAAATTGTATATTTCGTCTTTCCTCCAAAATTAGACTCCCATCCCTAGGAAATAGCATTCTTCATTCAAGGTATCATTTCTTTCCATCCTTTAAATTGGTATTTTATCAAATCTCTGGCCTCTGGAATGTTGGCAGGCATTACCCAGAGTAGACTGTAATGTACTTTGTGAAAGTCATTTTGCATTTATCTTCAGAATTAGTTTTATCGTTTTATGAACAGTTTAACATATTTACTCATGTGTAAATGGACTGTAGTGAAGATTAGAGAGGCTTCATTTGCAGGAAAGACCTCACTAGAGTCTAAAAAGAGTTGAACTATTAGCTAAAGATTTTAAATTGTGGATATCAAATTATGGTCATAATCTCTAACCTTTAAGATATTGCTTTTAATCAGGACAGAAAATTTTTGAAGAAAAAGAGAATATATAAACACCCAAGTATCTAGATACCTGTTTTCTCTCTACTTTATAAAAAGCCTATATCATAAAAGCCTAATATGCAAATTGTCCCTTCAATTGGTAGTTCGATCTGGAGTCTGGGAGTTCGATTGCTCACTATGACATGTGCTGACCACCAGGGGACAGACTGAAATATGCTGTGACCTCTTGCTGGTTACTTGGGGGCGGGGGTGATGGGGATGCAGGTGCGGTGAGAATGTGGGGTGTCCACTGATCTCACCCTCACTCCTCCTGCTACCCTCCCCTGGGAGGCCAGGGCTCGCATGCTGGAGAAGCCCCTGTGCTCAGGTGCCAGTGGCCTGTGAGGAGCCCACTCTGCACCTGGGCAGCCTCTTCCAGGTAGCCGGGCTGCAGCTGCCAGGACCAATGAGGCTGGTCAGGATCCAGTGGGTTCGCACAGGAGCTGGTCTGTGAGGCTGGCTGGGAGAGAGCGCACTGCCTGCCTGGCTTCTCGAGGTGCCGCTGGGCGGCCCAGAGGCCCACACTGTGCCCTGGACTGAGGCATCTGGCCGCACCCACCACATCTCCACGCGGGGACTTGGGGGCCATGACTCAGGCAGATGGGATGCAAGGGGGCCCTGGGCCCAAGTGCCAGCTGGAACCTGCCCTTCCACGCCAGATGCTTATATGCACTTCCACTGCCAGCCAGGCCTAGGTACCGCACCTGTGTATGAATTTCATGCACCAGATATATTGCTCTCTGACAGAGTCCTGAAACTCAGCACTGTACTAGAGAAATATTAAATACTTGAGTTTATAGTTAATTCTTTAACTGTAATTAGAGAGATGTGGTTTGTGAAAAGAAGTTTTTTTTGACTGGCTTGGAAGTCAATACTGTAGAAATTCCTAAAACTGTAGGAAAGTTCAGGAATTGCCTCAAAGCTTTAAAGCAGTCAAGGTCCTGGCCCACGAGAGATACATTCTATTCTTAATTATGTGGGTGTCCATTTCAACGTGAGAACAGTCAAATGTTAACATTAGCCAGAGAAGTTCTAAATCCTTAAAGAATAGATTGTGTACTCATTAGCCTATTTTAAGATGGATCATCCATGCAATGAAAGTTTAAAGGTTTGAAACTTTAATTTCTGAGATTTAACATTAGCCAGACCTCTGTGGCTTACATATGTGCACTCCTAACTACATGGTCCAAGGGTCAATTGCTTTGTATTCATTTATCTTTCCAATAAAAGGTATTTATTAGCAAACATTCTTAAATCTACTGATACCTTTTCCTGTTTATATACATCATGGCCAAAAAACTAAGTGTTATGAAATATAAACCATGGTCTGCAAAAATCACTACAGAAGATTGAGACTGTTTTTCAGGACATCAGGTGGAGCAAACAGAGTAGCTGTGTCTTAGGAGGAAAACAGGCTCTTCTGCTCTGATGCAGGTTAGACTGCTATGGTTAAGGCTTTGGTTGAAGTCTCTTTTTTGGCCCAGCTCAGGACTGAATCTTATGCTAAGTAGAGTGCCTGATGCAGAGTGGCCACATGATAAATATTAGTTATGTGGTCCATGGCCGTAGAGGCACAGATTTGCATCCCCGACCTCAATCGAACATTCCCCAGGTGCATTTTACTGGCCACTATAAGCGCCTGAAAAGATACTCTATTGGGTGTGCCATCCCACTTCCAAACCTCATTCCTAAAAATGAGGGCTAAGACAGAATCTCGTTGACTGCAGGTGAGTAAGAGAAACATTTCCTAACAAACTAAAAGAACTGTCCATAGACTCAACTGAAGAATGGCAATGACAATTTTACAAAACTTTTGAAAGAACTACGTAAGAGGGAAAAAATGGTCAACACACCTCTCCCTCTAGAATGCCTCTAGGTCAGCAGTCAGCAATGATTATTTGGGGAGTTGTGAGAGGAGAATGCCTCTATTGAATTGCTTTTAACATTGGTCCAAAGTGTGGTGATGAAGGGCCTCTTTAAATAGCTTTAAGAATGCCGAGCTTTAAAAACACTAGGTGCCGTCCTCAGCATCCCATCCCAGCTATTACCTGCAACTACTACCCACAACCACAGAACTACTGGCATGGATATAAATATTCATATCAATAAGTGGGATATTGCTGAATCCACAAGTATAGCTGGAATAGCTTGTATACTGTCACTTTACTGGAGATATACAATTTATTTCTTGGAAAAAGTGTGTGTGTGTGTGTGTGTGTGTGTTTTTTGAGTAACATACAAAACAGTCTCCCATGTGCCACTATATTTTTATTTATTTTTAAAATAAAATACCATCACATATAGATTGTGATGAGGGGTCTAACTCCCCTGGTCTTCTATAAAAATGAAACAACTTGGCTACTTACTCAAGAATATCCTGATATCTGAGAAGGTAAATTCATTAGTTCATAGTTTTGAGAAAATAAGTGAACAAAAAGCATACAGAAGTTACATCTATTGACCTGGAGAATCATTCAGCTTTGGACCTAGATCTTTCGCTTTCTTTCCTTCCTATTCTCATGTCCTAACTCCCACCTTCCTTTTTTACTGAGTAAATTTCTCTGCATAATCTCTGAACTCGAACATATTTTATGGCTTTTCTGGATATTGTACCCATAGACCTCACCCTTTTTGGGAAGATGATCTATTAAATACAAATACAAGAGAAATACAATACCTGTCTATTATAGTTGTTGAATCTTCTCAGATTTTCCAAGACATGAAACCAACATCCTGTTCCCACTGCAACCAGTGGTGTTATAAACTAGCTCCAGACTTATTTTGATTATTCAGCCCCTTGAAAAACAATGTAAGGAAAATTCTTATCCTTCTGTACACTTATTTCAATTCCATTGGTACCCAGAACTATAGCAAGCCAAAGAAAAGGCTTAACTTGTTATATGCTGGACATAGTATTGTTGAAGTAGACACACACATCCATTCATTATCTTTCAGCAGAGATTCTTTAATGCAGAAATAAAGTATGATAAGTGTGATGTGTACCACTATTTTTCTTATTTGTATAAAACTGATTTAAAGAATTTTTTTTTCCAGGTAAAACCCTCTAAGTTATATTTTTCAGCTTTTAAAGATAAGAACTAAGAAGATAAACATGTTATTTCAAATCTTGCAACAATTAACGTTGCGGATAAGAGTACTGTGTTTAACTTTCTAGGATCCTGTACTATTTATGCTTCAAACCTTTTATCTTCATTATCACCATCACCTAATAAGATAAAAATCTTTATGAATGTCCCCTTCTGATGTTTGAATCAGTACCAGATCTTACTTAGAGAATGCCATACTTTGTCTTCTCCCAAGGAACCCCCAGAAGAAAATAATTATCTTTATGTTCCTCCTTATCTTCCATTTCTGATCTATGCAAAACTGAGGAGGGGGTGGAGTCAGATATCCAGATTGGGAGATAGAGTGAGTTCAAGGAAGTGGGATAAATTGAAAGAAGGAAACTGCACTACACATGTAATACTATTTCTGTTCCTGGTGTGTGTGAGTTTAAGAGAGCTCATGAAGGAATTTCCTTACTTGTCAAAAGCCCCCCCCCACACACAGCATCAAAGGCTGAAACCCTGGTTTCCACACCTCAATCCAACTCCAATTGTCATATCCACAGGAATACAAGATCTTGTATCTGAGAGTTACAGACACCAAGGGACAGACCTATTCCCCAGGAAACACTGGTCAGCAGGATATCAGTGCAGCCCAAGCCAAAGTCACCTTTCAATACAGGTTTAGAATAGCATAAAGAAACGTGTGCTCAGGGCAGTATTTCTCCGGGGAACTGTTTCAGAATCCACATCAGAGTAACTGGTGGCCTTGGATAAATCATTCCTCTCATTTATGTGCTGAATGGGAGAAAACAAGTCAACAATTGATGCATGCAAAAGCATTTGGAGGTGATGGATGGAGACATTATGGTGCATTTCGTCAATGGCATGCCATTAGAGAAAACCATTTCATAGAGTAAATTAAGAAAACAAACCAGCTACGTGACACACTTGAAACTGCCACTGGCCAGACCGGTTTTCCTGGGGCAGGAATGAGGCGGCACGGACTGATGTTATCATTGTCACTCGGGATCCATTTCCTAGGTTAGCTGCCAATGCTTGTCTTTGAGCCTATACCCCTGGACCGCACTTCCCAACGATGATGGCCACTCACATAACTGGAGAAACCTGTGCATCACTGACCTTGACTTTCTTTTATTGCTGTCTTGAACTAGTATTTAAATCTTTTATTGCTATTTAGCCTCATATGTCAATATCTTGTTTTCTTCATCAAATTATATGAACCTTTCTTGGCAAAACCTGGGTCTTACAAATAAAGCTTATGACTAGCACAGCACTGGGCTTATAATATTCAGTAAATATTTGTTGATTTTACCTGTGATTAACTTCCCCTGTCTTTCTCACACACCTGGCTACTGTCTGGCAAATGCTGATTAATTCATGAAGAAAGCATTTCTTCAGACCTTGGTGCTGGGAGGCAGAGACAGAAGACCTGGTCATGGCTCTGACTTCAGGGAGCTCAGGCACACAAGCAACAATCAGAATCGGGTGCAGGTGGAAGTATTGTAGGTGGGGAGGGGCAGCAGGTGCCAGGACAGTGAGGGAGGGGCTAGGAATATCAAAGGGTCCTGTCTGGGTATGGGCAGGGGAATTCAGGGAAGGCTTCTAGAAAGTATTCGTCCCTTTAAGATTGTTAACTGAGCATTATAGCTGGTGTGTGAAAGGGCATGTTAGTGAGCCCAAGCATGGAGCATTGGGCTCCAAGTCATTTGCTATTTCAGGAGCTTCTCCTGCAAAGCTTAACCTATTGCCAAGGTCAGCCACTAAGGTCAGGACAGAAATGGGCTATGAAATCTCAGGCCCTTTCCCTTGGTAAGCGGGCTCTGAGAGCATTCAGATGCACCTTATGGTAACTGTGGCTTCATAAAAATCAAAGCTGATTGATGGGCGCAGGCCCTCTGCCTCCATGTGTTTAGTCTGCCCGGGCTTTTAGTACCACTGTGGCTGTGCTTCCTAATGGAAATACATTTCTAACTCTCACCATTACCCAGATATAGATGCTCTCGGATCTAAAAGGCCATTTACCTCAAGATCTTTGTCTTGTAAGGCATTCCTAATTCAGGAAGGAAGTGAGAAGGAGTCGAGAAGAACCCACCACAAATGTTTTGTCGGGTAGTTCAGAGAGAGAGAGAGAGAGAGACAGACAGACAGGAATTTAAAGAGTTCAGTTGATGTTTGGCTTGAGTTTGCAGTTCCATTACCTTGACTCAGTTCAGTTTGAGGAATTTACTTTCTCTTGTGAAGGGCTCTAACACAGAAAAATAAGCTAAAGGCTTCTTTTGGCTGCTTTTTTTGTTTTTAAAAATATGATTGACAACATAATAAATCTTTCATTTAATAGCTCAGAGTGCCCAGGACCCTATTGATATTATCATATCAACTCTGACATCCATTGTGAAGTAGGCATTATTCCCATTCTATAGGTGTGGAGTCAGAGGCCGAGAGAAGCAAAGCAGTACCTCCAAGGTATCCAGGTGGCATAACTGAGATTTGCAAACAAGCATGCCTGATTCCAATGCTGGGCGCTCTTACGACCCCCAGTGTCTTCCAGACTGCATGTACACATGCATGTTAAAACACATGATGAAGAGCTGTCCAAGCTCGGAGTTAGGCAAGGCAGAAACCATATATCCATCTCTCTTTCAGGAGGAGGACCTGGGTGCCCATCAGAGTGTTGTAGATGGACTGGTGGACAGGAACATTTAGAGGTCAGATTCTAAGGTTTCTTTCAAATCATTTGGTTTAATAATATTATGCCACTAATAAGTGGCTTGGTCTCTGCTATAAAATCACATTATGTCTGACCAAACTGATCTCTCCATCCACCTATTCCTGATTGACAAACTGAAAAGGCAATTCATGATAAACAATGCCAATTGGGGCTATGTCTTTGATTTGCTGTGTGATCACAGCGGTGCCACTAACCCTCTCTGAACTTCTCATGAGCTGCAGAGGCTGACTTCATATGAGCACCGGGAAAAAGGGAGGCTTCAGAGAGGCGTCTGAATCAGAGCTTTTCTCTTCTTTGGAAAGAAAGGAGAGAGACAGAGAGGTAGAGGTGACATCTTCAAAGGGAAGAAATAGTAATGCTGAACTTCTGGAAGAGCCAGCCATGCTATAGATAGAGCGAGCACGCATACAGGGATCCAGCTACTTCCCTAAGAAGCTGACATGCAGAAATGAGCCTGAAGCTGCCTGTGAAACCACCCGTTTAGATTCAGAGAAGTAAAGACTGTCCAGTCCTGGAACCCTCAACACATGGGCCCTCAATTCCCAAATGCCTACTCACAAATTCTCAAAACAAAGCGCAACTTAACTCACGCTGGTTTACTAATTCAACAAAATGTGCCCAAAACTTTTAGGAAAGTGAGAAGAGGGCATGAAAAGGTTCTGAGAAACCAAAATAATGTATGGATGTGGACTCTGTCGAAGCAGCATTTCCTTACAGGGTAAGCGTTTGGAGAGGAGAGCAGTATTCTGGGCACAGCAAGTGTTTTATCTGCAACTGACAAATCCCAAATCCTCTGAGCTTCTGTTTCTCCCTACTTAGGACCTGGGTCACAGTATTTATTTACTTAAGTGATGGAGATGAAGGCAGGCTGGCCACCTGTCGGAATAACAGTACCCTGCCTCTTAAAGGGATTTCAGCAACCCCCGGCACCCAACATCTTTATAAGACAAAAGGGGATTGGGAGAAAAAAAGTTCACTAATTGAGCTTGCAGGAGATGGAGAGATGTCTTGAAGGGGAGAGAGATGCTAAGATCCAAGGGTGCCATTTAAAGCAACATGAAAGAAGACAGGCCCCTTCCTAGTCAGAGATTAGAAGGGATTTTGCAAACTAGGATACCCAAACTGAAACGATCAGGCCCTCTTATCTGCCTCTTGCCAATGTCCTTGGGATTCTTCATAACCTTATGAAGGGAGGTTTCAGTACGGTTTCCAAGGAATGCAAACACACACGATTTCTCAGAAACAGTGCCACTGTGCTCTTGAGGGTGAAGAGTCAACAGACAGGTCCTGCCCAGAGAATCTCGAGGCAGATTGGCGCACCTCATTTAACAAACACACGTGCACCATTCGTGGATGCTGGGCAGTGACCTCCAAATATCAACTCATATTACAAGTTACAACAACTTCACCATCACCCCCGAGACCGTACGTACCTGGCCCAAGCTGCGGAGTGCTAGTCGGAGGTGGAGTCAGAACTCGCAGGCACCTGGCTCTAGGCTCCGTGCCCTTAGCCACTGGGCTCTGCTGCAGGCACAGAGAGGTGGTTGGCAGTGACGGTATCACAAAGCTATGTTGATAGGAAATATCCCGTGTTCTATCAGCTCTGATTTCTGCTCCAGGCTCAGGGCGACGAAAAGGGCATGAATGACGGAGTCAGACAGACCTGGTTTTGAACCTTCTACTTTCCTAGAGAACGTTATTCAACTTTTGGAGCCTGAGTTTCCTGTCTATAAAGGGAGGCTTAGGTAACCTCTCCCAGGGTTTTGTGAGGATTAGAAACAAAATCTGAGGCCTGCTCGGCTGAGTTGCCTGGAAATGGAAAGACAGAGAGTCTGTCAAAGCCATTTCTAAGGTTTCCTTGTTCCAAGGCCCAGCGGAGACAGTCCTTCTGGCCCCGCTGGAGGCAGTTCGTGCCTAGGAAGTGGTGAACCTGGAGCGGCTGAAGGAAGCTCTGTCCCTGACCCTGTAGATTCTGCAGACTGGCTGCTTCCTGCCCCCACACAGTGAAAAGCAATTTAGTAAGTGCTAAGCTTAATTAGTTTGTATCCAGACGTGCTTTCAAGGGCTGTGCACACACACCTGTCATCATGATCAGCCCCTGTTTCTGGAAAGCCTGCTTTTCCAGAAGTCTGAGCCTAGCTCCATGGTACAGTGAACGGGCCTGAAGTTACACCCTCTTTTGTTGATGGAGACGATCAGAAGAGGGTTTACTGCTCACAGGATGTCTTAGCTGCTTCCTGTGGTTGTGAACCACCTCAGGGTGAGAGGCTGGGGTGTCTGCTCTGCTGGCTCAGACAGTGTCTACCGCAGGCTCTCGGTGGAACTGAGACAACTATGATGGCCCGAGATGACTATAGGAGTCTGAGCTGGACTTCTGGCCTAGAACATTCTTTCTGTTTTGCTGGTATTGAAATCAAGAATTCTTTTCTGGAATTACCCCGAAGATTCTCTAGTGGGTGGGAAGGACAGGAGATGTGGATGAATGCAGTTCCACAAACACCGGAATGCAGACTTTGGGGATCTATTGGAGATTCAAAATCATGTTGCTCTTCTTCAGTGGCTCTTCAGAGAAAATGAAAAAAAGAGGTAACACTGTTTTTCCTGTCCCACCGCCTGCCACCTCCCGGCTGCTGCAGCATCTTAGTGGCACACATCATTAAAAAAACGGCGAGGGGGAGATGACAACTCTCCTGGGGGCCAAGGGAAATGTGCAGTGGTTACTCTATTACCCCCTGGTTTGCTTTCTCACGACCACTCCCGCGCACAGTGGAGGCTGCAGACTCCACTGCACGGTCACTCTGTTCCCACGGAAATGACAATGGCCAAAGAGAAATCTTCATCCTTTGACACCTATGGCAAGATAGATGACAGTGTGATGGAAGGAGAGAGGAAACTGAGTGCCTTATCGATCCACCTGCCAGCCCTTGAATGATGGGTAATAAAAATTTATTGAAAATTAGAAAAAAATGTCACTGATTCTAATTCTTTTAAAAGGGGGCACTGATGTTGCATATAAATAACCCTCTCCCCCTTCCACAGGGCTCAATCACCATCCCCTCCCACCAGCCAACCCTCCAAGCCGCACAGTTTTAAAAATCTTGCAATTTTATTTGCATATAAAGGCCGCTAGATATAGAATATCACAATAAATTTAAAGAAACAGCTGCTTTCCTAAATTTCATTAACAAGGTAACATAAAATAGAATAAAGCTCAACAGCATTTTTACAATGGGGAAACAGAAATGACTATTAGCGACAATATTTTGTGCTAGCGAAGATTGCATCGACACACAGTGCAAAATGGGGGGAGGGAGAGGAAGTAAGAAGACAATTCAGGGTATTTAAATATAAAGGACAACTAAGCCTTATTTCCGTTAGCTTCCATTGCATCCATTTAAGTCTATACACACGCCTGTAACTGTACCTAGATTTGACTCAAGCTCTTTAAGACCTTGAGTTCTGAGAAAGTGTGTGAGCTCCTCAGCCTTCGGATGCCCTGCTATACAGCATCCCTTGCAGCTCTACCATCCTTGGCAATAGTAAACTCCTAACTTAGCATAATACACAAAAAATACTTATATATATAAACCCATATTAAAAAGGACTCTTGCACACTCTTTCTGTACTGCATGAAATACCTGCTCTTGACAGATTCCATTTCCATATTTTTAAAGCTAAAATAATTTAAAAGCAACAAAAAGGAGACCTTGTATAACCACAGTATGGATCTCACTAGCTAAGCCATCCTTTAAAATGTGGGCTGGTTTCTTCCCTTGACACAACTTTCTTTAGAGTGAGAGTGTGAGGGGAAGTCTATTTCCACACCGACTTTTGTTGAAAAGATGCCCATAAATCTAGACCCCATCTGAAGAAAAGAAGCATGACCAAGAAAACAATAATAACAAAACATAAAAAAAAAAAAATAAAACAGTTCAAACAATACTCTTAAACAGTTGTGCAAATTTGGTTGGTTTTTAAAACATTGCCTACCTGTTTTCTTTTTTCTTCCAGCTTAAAGCATATTAAAATAAGACTTTTTATCACCTTTTAAAAAGAAAGCTTGGCTGTCCTTTGGCGAACACTAACGATTTACAATGGCGTGGCCTTTGAGAAAACAGAAGTCATTTTACAAATTCACAATGCTCCTCTGGTTTCAAATGGATACCCCATTAAAAAAAATAATAATAAAGAAGAAGCACAACCTCTAGCATCATTTTTTTTGTTGTTGTTGTTCCAGCAATTTACAAAAGGAATTCACAGGGTTTGGAAATAAACAAGTCAGAGAATGTAAATTTATAATTAGAAAAAATGGCAGTTTCTAGACCTTCCCTCACATTCCAGCTGGGCATTCAGAGCTTCAGGAATTCTGTGGGTTTGGAAGGTCAAATATAATTGGAGGGTTGGTCGGTTGAAAGCTGACTGTACACGTTGAGGCATTGATGTAGGTTGTGTAACCGTCGGTCATGATGCCGTAACCTGTGGGGAGACAGTGTCATGCTTACTGCCATGTACACAAATAAGAGTGACTCAATGCAGGGCCACCAGGCAAGGAAAACAAAAGAAAAAAAAATCTTTGCCAGTGGGAAAGGAGATGAAATTCACTGGAGCCCCCTCAGACATAACCGCTTTCAGAAGCGGCCTCCAGATTTTATTCTAGTGTCTTTAAAAGCAGAGTTCTCTACTTCAAAGAGAAGTGATTCTTTTTTTCCTTATTTAAATACTAGATCTGTCAGGAAAAAAAGGCTGTAAAATGCCTTTACTAGGGAGAATATTAAAAAATTTCCCCCTTCTTTTTAAAATAGGATTTTCATTTCAAAGCCCTATGCCAAAGAACTGCTGAGTTCTAGGGGACAGAATGAGTAGCATAAATTCAGGGACACAGCCACCCACACCCCACTAGAACTTCCAGACGAATGAAGAAGGAGGGCGTGTTGGGAGAGGAGGCTATGAAATATCATCTACACTGCCTCCATGGAAGAAAACAAGAAGTGATCAGATCTTACTTGAACTGTGTGGCTTTGACCTGAACTCCATTTCATTCGAAAGAGTCAAGTAATCAAAGGTCCGAGTGACTTGGAGAAACATCACATAGGACACAGCTGCCTAAGCTCACCTGGACACCGGCTTATGCTACAACACTTCCCATCGGCATTAAATCCCCCGTGACCCATTGGACGAAAGCTAGGCCAGTTTCTCTGGGTCTTTGGTATGTACAAATCCTTTTATAACATTGGAAGTTTCAGCGTGGTTGCCGATTTGCACATTTCCCTGGACACCTTGTTTGCTTAGAGCCACTGCAGGGAAGTTTGTAACTCTATGTTGATATGAGGCCCCACGGCACTAAAAAATATGCCTGTGCAAAAATACAAAGACCAGGACTTACAGAAATAACTGGAAAGGGCTTTTTTTTCTCCCCCTTCCAAATCGCTACAATTTCTCCAAGTGAGCCTGTGGAGAGCTTAATGAGGGTCAATGGAAAACTCTCTTAAGAAAAGAAAAGAGGCATTTAAACTGTGCACTGTTTAGTTCTGGGGTCAGAAAGGCTTGTTATCTCTCTCCATCAGGAGGCTGGTATTTGCCCTCTCTCTGCCCTCTTCAGCTGTCTTGAGCGAATAAAATCGAGACAAGTTTATTTGAATAGGATCTCTTCCTTTTTAAGCAAGGTTATTATTTTGGGACTTCAGTGGAATTCCCCAATTGTCTGGCTAGTTTAAAGCTAATAAATGATTAAAAAAAAAAAAAAGCCGAAATGCAAACCCATAGGCATGCTGCAGGAATTCAAACCTTATCGTTGCCCCTAGAAAGGCTGTTTAGACATGAACTCCCACTCTCCCAGCCCCACATCATGCATCAAGCCTGAGAGAGAGGTGTGCTCCTTTTCAGGGAACACAGCTCGGTCGGTCAGGGCAGGGTGACACTCACCCTTTGGGGCTGCACCCCTGCTCTCCATTCACTGAGCTGGGGCCTGCCCTTGAAGCTCACTTACTTTTTCTGGCCTCAGTTGCATGATTTCTAATATGCTCTTTATTACCTGCCTAAACCAGGAAGCCACTGGATTTGTGGGCTTTGAAAAGCAAACATGTTTGTGGGTTTGTTTTTGCTTTCATCGGGTACACAGACCTTAACACCTCAAATGCAGATTTCTGAATAACTTTAGAGAGCAGCTATACACAGGAGATGGAGAGAATATGATGGCTGCCTAAGTATACACACCCACTGCACACAGACGTGTGTAACTGGGAGAATCCGGCAGGGCCAGAAAATCGAAGGCCCACAAAAGAGGGCTCAGTTCCCACTGGTTTGCAAAAACGGAGACCAGATAAAACCTAGAACTCTGAAGGTCCCGGGAAGACTTTCAGGTTCTGTGAACTTGACTCCAAGCTTACTCGGAAAAGCAGAAAACGGCAACTGGACCAGTTCCCATTTAGGGGAGATTTAATTATTCTGTTTAACCTCAGCCAGGAGATAACAGTGCTAACGATTTCTGAGAAGTCTGAAATGGTTTTCTGAGGTTAGCAAGAAAATGTCTATGTGCAAATGTACTGGTTCCTGCCACTTCGGCACATTCAAAGTTTGTGTGTGTGTGTTTATGTGTGTGGGTATGTATTTCAGAGAGGAAGGGAGAGGGTGAGATTGAAACATCAGCGATGAGAGAGAATCATTGACTGGCTGCCTTCTGCAAGCACCCCCCATAGGGGATCGAGCCCACAACCCAGGCATGTACCTTGACCAGGAATTGAACCATGACCTCCTGGTTCATAGGTCCATGCTCAACCACTGAGTCATGCTGATTAGTTTTTGAAGACTGTCTTGTTTTTCTGAGTGGCTATGAAACACAGTATTCAGAAGTAGGAAGAGGCCATGGGAGTTATTTACTAGTAGTCTAACAACCTTGAAAAGAGAAGCTGTCTTCTATTACTTCACGGCTGTTCTACTGCAGCGGTTATCAAAAATTCATTATCAGGCCCTAACTGGTTTGGCTCAGTGGATAGAGCATTGGCCTGTGGACTCAAGAGTCCCAGGTTCAATTCCAGTCAAGGGCATGTACCTTGGTTGCAGGCACATCCCCAGTAGGGGGTGTGCAGGAGGCAGCTGATTGATGTTTTTCTCTCATCGATGTTTCTAGCTCTCTATCCCTCTCCCTTCCTTTCTGCAAACAAAAAACAAACAAACAAAAAAAAAAACAAACAAAAACAAACAACCAATAAAATATATTTTTTAAAAAAATTCATCACCAGAACCCCAAAACTCCAGAAGTTGTCTGGGGGAAGTCTGGGTTTTCTATGAGGGGGGTCAGACCTGGTTCCTTCTCTCTACTCTGTTTAAAATAGAGCGGCTCCATATAAAATATTTATCAGCTTACATGCAGGTGTTTCTCCTAACATTTTATGCGATGAAAGCGTTTCGCTGGTAGAAGGAGTCTGAAAACCAATGCTCCAGTTACTCCCAGGGCAGCCAAGGTCCCCACTGTGGAAGGAGATCATGGTAATGACACAGTATGTCATGAGTTCCTTTCTTTTGGTCCTACCTTCGTGAATTCCACCAAACACGTGGAGCTTGGGGCGGACTCGCCTCTGTACTGTGTTTAAGAGCTCCACGCAGCCCACTCTCTGAAGCTCCTTTGGAACCCAGTCTCGAAAACCTAAGGGCAAAAAGCAATCAATACTCTTAATTTTCTTTCTTCAGGTAAGGCTTCATTTAGACTTTCAGGAAGCCATAACTCACAAAGGTTTATTACATTATCTGTAATCCTAGCCTCCCCATTAAAGCTCACAATGGCTTTTAAGAAACTTTCACTCGTCACTTTGTCTTCTTTAGGTTCTTGAAAAAAAAAATTTGGGGTTTCCTTCTTTTTTTTTTCCTTCCTGTTAATTAACTTTTTTTTTTTCTTTCCTGTGAGGGATTTGATTTATTCAACCATGGGTTTCAAATCTTCTTCATGGGCCCAATGACATTTATTCCCGGCAGTCCCACAATATCTCTTTCTCTCCCAATTCAGTTCCTTTCCTTTTTTATTATACTTCAGCAGTTTACTTCCAAGATAATTCAGAGAAGACAATGTGGGAGGAACTGCCTGCAAATTGGCCAGAAGATACCCTGCTCTCTTTAGACACCTCAACTCTTAACCCTTCGAGGTTCCTGATGACCAAAGCTTGGGAACGCAAGTTCCTCCTTCAGCCTCCTCTCTAACGACAGGCAACAATGGTGACCTTGTGGTGGCATGCAGGGCACCAGGGCTAATTGACTATCTTTATGTAAAAGCCACTTAGTTCTACACTTAATGCAGAAAATCCATAAAAACTGACATCAATTATAGCAAAAGTCAGCTATTTGAATGATTATGATCCACATGCCTCAACAGGATGGGGCATCAAGAAGGCAGGTGGGATGAAAGGCTAAATCATAATCAGTGGGAATCCATTCCATACCTCCATTAGGTGATTTCTATTATTTAGAAATGATCCAGCACAAAGGGACAGACAAGTTTATTCCACTTTGGCGAGACTGGGGAAATGAAGATTTCGCATCTCTGTAAAGACATGTTCCTTGGAGTGTGGGCAATGGCCAGAAAGTCTGGGAAGAACATCAGATACAAGCGGGGCCCCATAAAAATGCAGCCATGGGTTTTAAACGTTGTTAATTAGAGGAGAAAGTCCTTAGTTCACAGCAATTGGCATATTCCCTATTCCTTCGTGGATGTGATTTTCTTGAAGGGGGTAAGTATCTCATTTCATATACAATATCCAGAGAAAACATCTTGCTCACAACATAATAGTAAAGTCCTATGTTGTGTTGGCTTCCCTTCCCAGGAGAAGGAAAGGGAATTTCAAGGTCAACCCTCAACCCCCACTCTCACCTCCCTATTCGTCATTCTTATAAGAATCCCAATCATGTACTTTTATTTTGGAACTACAGAGCTTACTCAACTACGAACAGCCACTCTCTGGACACTTCATTTTTACCACAAAGGGAGAGATGGTAGCCTCCCTTTTAAGGACATCTGAATTCTCAGGGGGCTAGAATTTAGACTCACTGTGATTGCCACTTACTTAGGCACCAAAATTAATGACTTGATAAAGTCTGTGGATCACACCATCTGTCCAAAGTTATATTTCGAATAATACTTCAGGCATGTGAATGTTTCTATGCTGAGGATGCCCAAGTCCCTTCCAGTAAACAACCAATGAGGAATCATGCCTGCACCCAACCAGGCTGCTTGGGAAAAGCACCAAGTTGGCTGGGATGCCATCGCTGGAGGATCTCACTGGGTAACTCAGATACTTCACTAACAACTTAATGCTGCAGTTAGTCTTTAATGTTGCAAAATACGGGAATGAATTAATTATGACTTGATAAAGATTGTGCATAAGTAAAATCTTTCAAATCATGGGATGAGTAAAAAAAGCATGGGAGTGGTGGGGCTGAAGCATTGAAAATGTCAGAAGTGTACAAATCTATGGTCTCCCCTCGGCAACAGACCCGGCGCCCTTCTCTTGCTTTTCCAGCATGAAAATGTGCCACCAGCTCATGGCCTGGTTCGCCCTTCCGCTGTGTCTTTGTGACACAGAGAACACTGTAATGGCGGGAAAGCAGCACTCGATGGCTTGGAGGCGAAAACATCCACAAAGATTAAATTCCTATTAGGGGATGATCGTTAGATTTTTATTTTGGGGGCTCACAGAGGAAGAAAGTGACATGGAAAACAACCCCAAACGACAGGGAAAAAGTTAGTAAAATCACTTATTTCTGCAGTAAGTGTTCCCCATCCTCCTCTTTCCAAATCAATGTGATCGAAAAATCTTTTCTAGTATACCTACACATTTGATAAGAGGGTATGTGTTTGTTTGTTACTACAATTTAGAAAGAAAATTCTCCTACTAAAAGGGAAGTACCTGAATTTCCTGAGCACAGCTTAGTTTGACGAGGGAGGGTCCTGAGTAGATGGGGGGCCGGGGGGTGTCAAAGTGGTAGTCATGTTTGGAAAATCTGTGTGACTAAGCCAAACCACTCACAAGCTCATGAATAACTTCAGGATTATTATGTAAGTCAAATGATTACCTTTTGACCTATAACCTAGGTAACTAAAGGTGCTGGAAGCACCCGGGCAATCTACACTTAGATGCATGCTCCATATATGTATGGGATGAGTATCCTTAAGTAAAATTCAACGTTAAGTCCACATTTAACACCTTAGCTAAAAGGAATAACTGAAGGATCCTTTTCTCACATAATCAGCATAATGGCAAACTTTAAAAATTTCCCAGGTTATACTATGATACGGAAAAAAATAAAGAGCTCCTTTAAGCAAAAGTTCCCTTCATTTCACTACCAGGCAAAAGCCCGGTGATTGGAAAATCCCTGTCTCCTTCCATTCCCCGTTCCCTTACTCTGAAGTGAATACAGTTCTTAAAATAAATTATCAAGCTCAAAAGGCTGTGGCGCTCCATGCTCATTTGATTTTCCCTGACTTGACTAATTCAAAAAATTTAATTTCAAGAACACCTGTAAGCTCAGCAGAACTGCTGAGTTTAATTATCAGACTGGGTTTCTTTAAAGACATCTACACTTTTCTTTTTTGTATTCACTTTTTATTTTATTTTTTTTAAAGAAACATTATATGTCCCTGAAACATTTATTCATTATGGTTGGGGGAAAAAAAGGTGTCTCGTACGACAAAAGGAAAACCTTCACTTCACTTACCTAGAGGAGGTCCATGTGTCATGAGAATGTCGATGCCCTCGGGGATGAGGTTCCATTTGTCCAGCAGAGACTGACCTCTGGGTAGGTTAAAGCCCCATCCATTAAACCACGGGGTCCTTTGGGGAGATAATAATGCACATGGTATCAGGCCAGCAGTGCCTTGTTTCCGTCCTGCAATATTTCTCTCTCGCACATTCCCCCAGGTTTGTGTGGCTCTCTTTTCTTTTTGATGGTTGGCCCTGACAGCGGGATGCTTTTTTGTTGACTGCTTCAAAACCAATCCATTTGAGAGCCAGTGTGGAGCCTGCGAATTGTTCAACTAGAAAGGGGCACACTCGCCTTTGAGGTGGAGACTTTCCCAGCAGACTTCCATCAAAATCTTCACAATGCTCGTCTCGTCTTCCCCCAAACCTCAGTGCTTCTAAGATGCTCCGCCCAGATCCGAAGCAGTCCCACCCTTCCTGTAATGCCTCAGAGCTAAGAAATTCCACCAGTCAGTCAGTACCTCTTTTCCCCATCTCTGTGGAACTACTTCCCCAGAAAGATGCTCACTAAAGTCCTTGGCGAGAAGGACAAGTGCTCTGAAGGCAGAAACCACGGTATGTGGAGAACACCTTGGACTGAGAATGCTGGGAAAGACATGGGGGCTCTGAGGGTTGAGAAGGGACGCAGTGAACAAAAGGCCAATGTGGAATTTTCTTCCCGTTACCAAAGGGAAGATTTTTGGGGACATCCCTGGTCACTCTGGAATCTACTCTCCTGATAGTGAGTGTGAGCAGCGCCTCCCCCCACCTCCCACCCCCTCCTGGCAAACTCAGGAACTTGTCCTCTAGATATGAGGTTCTGGGATCAATGCTACTGGGGAGCAGGGGGTGTATTTTTATCCATCCAATGAGCATTTCTAACTGGAGCTGAAAATGTCTCTACCATTTATCACAATAGGAGAATGACCAATTTTTTCCCTACAAATACCACAGGCTAAATGACATCAGAACAAAGCAGTTCCCGATGCTGTCCTATTCCCAAACATCTAGCTATAACCATTAGTTTTTGAAACCGATTCTTTTGTTCTGTAAGAAAATTCCAATTTGCTACAGCGTACATATAAAAGACAAGTTGGCCAATTTTCTGGTTTAGCCTTTTCTCCTTCAGCTTAAGCTGCCTCTTCCATGCCCACCGAAAGAGGTATAAGCCCTGTGTGTACAAAGTCACCTGGGCAGTCACAGCTAATTACACAAGGTGCATTCTTATTCAAAGCCAGTCTTGGCCCAGACCAATCAGATTCTCTCAAGACTCTGAACTCGTTAACTCTGACCCAGCATTTATTTGGAGGTGGACATGTGTAATCAAGGCAACTAAAAGCCATGTGAAAGTTCACGTTACAGGTGAGAATCTCAGTTCCCCGATGAGGTTTGAGAGAGAAAGTTCCAGACATAAGAGACTGTGTAGCCCCATTGAGAAAAAGAGAAATCAAGTTAAGTATCTGACTTGGTTCCTAACTGCTTCCCAAGTTCCTAAGCCATCCTCAGGAAGTTTACTTGTAATAACAATAGTAATACAATAACAATAATTATAATAATGATTAAAGCTATTATTTATTTAATGTTTATGTCAATGTACTATAAATCACTTTATTTGTTAGTTACATATTTAAACCTCACAACAAGCTCATGATGTGGGTACTATGATTAACCCCATTTTACGATGAGAACACTGAGGCCAAGAGATTTCAAGTAAACACAACCAATAATAGATTGGACATAAACCCAAGCAGACTGGTTGTAAAACCCATACTCTTAACCACCATGCATTTCCTGTTTATATAATACCTGAATTAACTTACAACTTTCTGGCTGTGGGCGAGCCTTTTCTGTACTCTTTCAAGGTTGAGTGTTTTGTTGCTTGAAGCCAAATGCCTTCTCAACTAGAATAATACATCTATGGCATGGTTCTCAAATCCAGCAATAAGATGGTGAAATGGACACCAGTGGTTTTTTCTGTTCCGCTCTTTCCCTCTTTCTTTTGGTAATAGCATCCGAATTGCCACCACACATAACCAGGGCTTGAAAATCAAACCACCGCCAAGAAAACCAAGAAACAGAACGCCTTGATGACTCTGTTGGACATGGGGATCCAGCTGTGCCTGAAGCTAATTACATGTTCCTCCCAAGTGCATAAGCCATAAAAATGCTTTTTCTTTTTATCAGCTTGAGTTAGACCCTGCTTCTTGCATCCCAAAGAGTCCTAATATGTATTGCATTTAATGTAGAAATGACCTGCGTGCCTACAATAGGCAATGATCTCTCCTCACCCCCAAGATGTTTATGCTCCAATTCTTGGAACCTGAAAATACGTTACCTTACATGGCAAAGGGGAATTAAGGTTGCCATGGAGTTCAGGAGCTAATCAGCTGACCCTAAGTGAGGGCAATTATCCTGGGTTGTTAGGAGGCCCGGTATAGCCTACAAGGTTCCCTGAAAGTGGAAGAGGGAACCAGGAGGAGATTGAGTGATGCAGGTAAGAAGGACTCAACCTGCTATTGCTAGCTTTGAGGCTGGAGGAAGAGGAACACAAGCCAAGGAGTGTGGGCAGCCCCTAGAAGCTGGGAAAGATAAGGACAGAAAAGGAATTCACCCACGGAGCCTCCAGAAAGGAACACAACCCTGCTGACTCCTAGATTTCATCCTAGCGAGACCCTGTCAGACCCCTGACCTACAGATTGTAAAGTAATAAATGTGTTGGTTTAAGCCCCTACATTTGTGGTGATGTGTTAGAGCAACAAGCGAAAACTAACATAGTATGTAAAATGTCTGTGCTGGCTATACAGTTCAGTGGCCCTGGCCTTACCCGTGCTACACAACAGCACAGGTTTAATGAAGGCAGGCCTTCCACCGGCACACGGCCTCGCTCAGTTAGAAGCAATCCAGATAGTTTTCTCAGAGGAGAAGGCAGTGCTGGCTTTTTATCCAGACTGCCAGGGAGGCATCGGGCATCACAGGCATGTGGACGATGCCAGGGAGATCCTTCCAGAGTTCAATTAGTCCGTCCCGTTCTCTCTCGTCTTCTAGGCCTCCCTGCCTTCAGAATCTGACACATTTTTATTAGGGTCTAAAGCAGAGCTCTCCCAGTTTCAGATGCCCGCCCTTCCCCTGAATTTTACAATAACGCTTTTCCATGATTTGTTTTAAAAGGAAAAAGAAAAAAAGGCAAGTTTAGAACCCAATGAAAACTCCAGTGAGCATTTTGGCCCACGAGAGAGAAAAATAAGCAAAAACATCTGTTTTCCTAGATTTTGAAAACAAGCTTCTGGGTCTATGGTTCCTGCCTGAATGGCAAATAAAGAAGGATTTGAAAGAGCCCCAAGCACACCCAAGTCGATGGTACAATGAGGGGCTCTGATTTCGCTGCCAGGGTCTGTCTGCGGGCAGCCTCCGAACCCCCACAACATCCCAAGGGCTTCCAGCCTCAAAGAAACAGGACTTCATTTTTTCAGTCTTTCCAGTTTTCTCCCACAGAATTTTTTTCTTAGAAACCCACAGCCCTATTCCCCCACAAAATGCTCAGTTTTACAACTGCACTGCAAAAGATTATGACAGGCCCATGGTCTACAGACGTCCCAAATTTCATTTGGCTAATGTGAAGCTTGTGACAAAATCCAGAAGTTCCCAAGTTAAGGGTACACTTCAGAAATGCCTGGCTTTTATTTGAACTCAAACCTGTATGTGTATGAGAGCAACAGAGAATTAAGTTGTAGGAAAGGGAACATTTATCAAGGCCCTGATATGCTTTCCATAGGGGTTTTGCATAGACTACTAAATTTGACTTCTCATCACAATCCTTGAGCTAGGTATTAACAGCTTTATTTTTAGATGGGGGAAAAAAAGAAAAGCTGACGATCAGTAATGTCGTGCAACTTGCATGCTTGGATTTAAACCCAGATCTGCTAGCTCAAAAGCCTGTGCTTTTTTCTTGCACAATGCTGAAATAAAACCGCGTAGGCCCAATTCCAGTCAGGATATCACTCATGTAAAGTAAAAACAGGGCTGCTCCATACAGTCTCTCAGACTGTGCACTGTACAACCCCAGAAGGTGCCTGGCATCGTAAAACCAAGTGTGACTTCAGCCATCTTGCTATGGCTTTCCTGGGATATTTTTTCGGGTTCAGTTATCAATTTAAAAATTAGGCCGCTATATGTGGTCAAATGTTTAAGTAATTCACCCTAATGCTTTAGCAAATATACAGCCCTTGGGCGGGACATTGCCCACCCCTGCTATAGATCCTTTAAGCACGGCCTTTTCCAAAGACGGTGGCCAGGCAATGGGAAAAGCAGCCCAGGGATGGGTTCCAGAGTTATCCCAGCTTGGCACAATAAATGGGGCCTACAGATATAGGGAGATCCGTGTGCTAATTCTCCTTCTGGGGTCAATTCACCAACTCCTGTGGACCTTAAATAAGAGAAGGAGCCCCCATGGACTTGTTTCCTCTTCTGAGACATGAATAAGTGGGTGGGTTTGATTACTGGTTTTCAAGATTGTTTTTAGGTTGTAGAAGCCTGTACCCAAAGCAGGTATCAGCAGGGGCGCTCTTGCTGGGGGGCTGGGAAGGAGCTCTGGACCTGCTGGCTCACTCAGCCCCTCTTCCTTATGATCTACACCTCTGAGCACACCTGGGAAAGCCTGGCCCTTCATGATCGGAGCCCAAATCCTAACATTCTAGAATTCTGTGCAGACCATTGATATTCCGAGTAAATGCTGTGCATCACTTTCAATGAATTACTACCTTAATTGCCTGTACTGGATTGAATCCAATGTGCGAGAAATAGCTATATAACTACACAGAGTAGAGACAGAATGTGTCAGCATCAATGAAGGATGCTTTGTCCAGTTGAGTTTCAATCCATGACACCCCAGCAGTGAGCCCATCGGGGGTTCGTTGGCAAATATGTGCTGCAGTCACAATGCAGTCAACCTCCGGAGCCCCACAGTGGATTTTGTACTACAGCAATGGGGTCAGGGGGAGAAGGAGGAGGGAGGAATCCAAGGGAACAATGTCTATTGCCTCAGCCAAGGGCTTAATAATTAGTGGTAACTAACAAATACCACATGGGAACCAACTTGTAGGAAAACGTCCCACAAAGCGCCCTTTTGCCAGTGGGCCAATCACAGCTCACAATCTCTCCTCTTATAGAGAGGGATTAGGAAAACCTGGAACGAAGGGAAACCCTGCAGCTGCCTGAAGCTATTGGACGGAAGAGTCGGATGGATGGAAGCCAGGGGTGCTTTCAAGGTGCCCTCCCTCTTGCTCTCTGAATTAGAGGCACTTGGCCTCTCCGGGCTGAAAATCGGGAGCAGGCACTGAGGGAGTTCGCCTAGGCCAGTGGTCGGCAAACTGTGGCTCGCTCTGTTGACTAATGAGTTTGCCGACCACTGCTAGGAAAAAATTCTTAAAAAAACACTTTAATAATGTACTAATGTCTTTAACCTGAAGTCAAAACTTCTGGGTAAGGGTAATGCCTTACGCAGTGGTCGGCAAACTCATTAGTCAACAGAACGGCAAACCGCGACTCGCAAGCTGCGGGTGGCTCGCGAGCCGCAGTTTGCCGACTCCTGGCCTAGGCAGAACTTGTTTCCAACAATGTCAATACAAAGCAGGTTTTCAGTGAGGAAGCAGGTGGAGATGAAATCACAGCAAAGGTCATCTGTGTTTGCAGTACACAGTGCTGTGGGCAGCAGGGAGGTGCCAGACCATAAATCCTAGGCTTGGACAGGTAAATGGCTGTTTACTCCTCCACCAACTTCAGTGGGGGCTGGGCAAACGCCAGGAAAGCCAGTAGTTAGGTGCTCAGCTCAGGTGGGCTGCTCGGGTTCAGTTCTGGAGTTATCAGTGCCAACGATTTCTCCAGGGGCAGAGGGGTCCCGGGCAGGCTCTACCACAGAAACACGGGACTCTTGCTCACACAGCCTCCCAGTGCCTCCTGCAGAGATGAGGACTTGGAATGCACAGGCTCACCTACCAGACCTAAGAGCTGGTGTTTCGAGCGTACCACTTAGAGGTATGAGGTCCAGAGGGTTCTGAAAAAGTGAGCCATTCTTGTTTTGAGATAGTGGGTCTGAGCACGGATCATGGAGTCCGAAGACCCATGTTCACATCCCACATGTGCTCCTTACTGGCCTCCTTCTCTGAGCCTCGGTCACTCACCTTTCAAATAGGAGCAGACTATCTGCCCATGTGGATAAAAGTGAGACACTGTCATGGAAAACTTTTGGCAGAGTGTTGGCACAAAGCACTAATGGGCAGCTTTTAATTTGCATACGATATATATTAGCAGTATGATGGCAGGTACGCACGTTATACACGCGCACACACACATATCCACACAAGTTGCTCGTGTTGCTTTTTCTCTCTACAACTCCCCAAGCTATGGCTCATCGAATCAGAGACATTCCAGCTCCAGACTTTTGAAAAGCCCCCAATGAATAGGCAAGCGCTACTAGATGGCGAGATAGAGCCTGATTTCCTCCGGCTGACTACTTATTAAACGGCACTTCCTCAGCTCACTTCTGAGTGGAAGTTTTTCACAAAGGCCCTCCCTCGCCCGGTGCCTGGCTCAGTCTTGCATAGACAATCCCATGGAATGTGCGAGCACAGGGCAAAACGGTTAGTCAAGGCTGCTTAGCCGCTAGTACAGGTGGTTAGATTTTGACAGGATCTTAAATTGGGGAAGTTCAAGGAAGAAGGTTACTCCGGGTCCCTGGGAAATTTATAACAGAGGAGGGGTCGGAGAGGTTCCCTGGGGGAACTGACACGCTGCTAATGAATGACATCGCCGCCGCCTGGCACCTCCACTAAACAAAACCCAGGTGTCCCCACGTACACGTTCTTTTCTAAATGGTTTCAGATGCCTTCTCCGGGCCTGGCATCCCCAGCTGCTGTGCCATCGGCCCCATCTCTGCGGGCACAGCACACCAGGTCCAAGAGGAGCGAATTTAACCACCGCTGGTTAGAATCACGGCGCCTCTCACCTGCCACGGGGCTGTCATGATAATTCCTGATCTCTAGCTCACCTGACGGCTGGGCCCTCCCCTGCTGCATGGCTGCCATCCGTTCAGAAAGCGCAGCTTCCCCGGCACCAGATGTGTCGTCCTGGACATCTGACGAAAGGCAGACACCTGGCCCGCTCCCCCCCTCGCTTCTTTTCTCTACTTGCTCTGGAGAGCCAGCCCTCTACCCCCAGCTCCCTCCTCTCGGCAGCCTGGAAGTGACTTACTTTCCCACACAACTGCAAGATGCCTTGCATGAGCCCGTGGAGGGACTTTGCACCTCGTACAGCCACAGAGCGACACACACAGAGAGAGAGGGACACAACTTAACTTCAGGGAGAGATTTACGCTCCTGCGCAGCTGCCTGGCCCAAACCACGGAGGCGCAGCGGCCCCCAAAGGCAGTGCCGGCTTCTCTCCGCTCTGACTCTGTCACTTGGTCTTTGTTACGAGGGCCTTGGGATGCAAAGACATACTGTTTTGATAAAGGACAGGCCGGGGTGAGTCAGGTGGTCTGCATGCCGGGGCAGGACAGGAGTAATCGTACCCGAGACAGTCACCTGAGGCCTATGAGCCATGAGCGGGAGCTTCATAAACCGAGGCGGCGTGCACTCCGGCCTTTACAAACGTGCCGACGGTGTCCCCTTTGTGTGACTAATCAGGAACAAGTGTCAGAATGAAGCCTCTGCTGCCCATGTGCCTCCCCTCTGCTGGAAAGGAGATGATGTAAGCAGAGCTTGCCTCGGGAACCAACGGGGAAAATCACTATGACCTGTTTTTGAACTTGGTGTGCCCTGAATTATTAAAAATCACAGCGCCCGCCCGGCCCTCCCAAGCCTACCTGCCTTTAATCTTATAAACAAGTTCGTAGCAGGAAGAGGAAGATTTTCAGTCCATTTCCTTCCCACAGGGATGGGAGGGAGACCGTGCCCATCCATTATACAGCAGGGCAGGGGACAGACACAGAGGACTTCTGTCTGGGTGGGCAGGTGAAGTGGGTGTCGCACATGCCTTGGTGCTCCCGGACGTGTCTCTATGTTTTGTGGCTGAGGAAACCAGGGGACCAGTACCAGGGTTCCAGGTCCGAGAATGGGCTCCGATGCAGCAGCTCCCAAATGGGAAGTGTAGTGACATCTAAGCCCCAGCTGGGAGAATTCCTCAAACAGCACTTCACAGCTCCCATCACCCGGGTTTCACATAAAAGAGGAGGCGCAGGGGATGGTGAGAAGCAGAAACAGAAGAGCAGCATTCACCATTTCCCTTTGTTTTTGCAATCATCGTTTACTATGGAGTAATATATATAACATAAAACTCAACATTCTAACCATTTTTAAATGTCTAATTCAGTGGCATTAAGTACATTCACAGCGTTGTGCAACTATCACCACCATCCATCTCCAGATGTTGTCATCATCCCAAACAGAAGCTCTGTGCCCATTAAACAGTAGCTCCCCATCACCCTCTGCCCACAGCCCCTGGCAGCCAGCATGCTGCATTCTGTCTCTATCACTGTGACTAGGCTGGGTCCCTCATCTAAGTGGAACCATGTAATATTTGTTCTTTTGTGTCTGGCTCATTTTCGCCTAGCATAATGTGTTCAAAGCTCACCCAGGCTGTTGGAGAGGGATATGTCAAATTCATTCCTTTTTATGAATGGATAAATAGTATCCCTCTGCAGAGGTATACAGCATTCATTTTCTCAGCTAAGGGTGCTGAAGGTCTAGCATGCACCAGACACTAAGGTAGACACGGGTGCTAAGTCTGAGTCCTTTTCTTTATGAAGTGTGAAGTTCCTGGGTTGAAAGCCCAGGGAGGATGGGCTCAGGGTGGTATCTGAGTTGAACTAATTCTCAGGATAAACAGCTCACCACGTCATAGGTTAAGTTGCCCTGGACAGAAGTCTTTAAACTCTGGCCTTTACTTCCAAGTAACCTCATTTCAGAGGAACTTGTGGAACATCTGAACGATCTGAGAATCCATCCAGCAATTCTAGGTACAGACTGTCCCCCAGGCTAGGAGGTGACCAATGGCATATTTGGCAGGGACTTCTCCCATTTCCTCATGCACACACGTTCCTAAGGCTCTTCAACTGAAACCAGGACTACGGAACACCAAACCACATCCTAGTAAGACACAGAGCCTGGAGGCCAGCATGTGTCACACACCTGGCTGGCTCCAAAGCACAGGGCAAAGAGGACAGCGGAGGAGGTGGGAAGGTTGCCAAGTATTCCGGCAACTCATCCTGGAGCCCCTGCAGCTGCTTCACCGCCCTTCCCCACCCCGGAGACATGTCACAGAAGCGCGAAGCAGGTAGACAGTGTTTTTCTAACTTAGATTTCCCAAAGAGTAAAAAAAGAGAGAGAGAGAGAGAGAGAGAGGGAGAGAAGGTGAGGTCAGGATTAGCTAGATTTTGTCATTATAAAGCGAACTCTTAAAAACTGATAGACAGATCAAATCTCTATTCCCCAATGGAGAATAATACAACATTTTATTATGCGTCTCTCTCTGTATGTGTGTGTGTGTGTGTGTGTGTATTGTCACGTTCATTTACATCTCTAATGCTGGTTTCCTCTTATACTATTTCATATTCTAGGGCCCCAGACAGATATAGCTGGGGAGGATTATGCTGTTAAGAAAGTTTGCCACTTGGAAAATAGATCCAAAGGAAATAAGTGATAAGTGGACAATAAAATGCTATGTAGCCATTCATTAAACATAACACAGTCTGTTTCACCACGATGTCCCTGGCACTGGGCATGAACAGCCATGTAAGGACTTGAGCTGAATTAAGTTAAGAATGAATGTTCATGAAGAGTTTATCACTGACATGCGGAAATGTGTATTCTTGGATGGTCAATGAGAAAGCAAAGTATTAATTTGCTTTTCAGTATGAATTCAAGTCTGCAAAAAAAAAAAAATACTTAGGGAAAAAGAAACACCAACATGTTGAATGAATGGTTATCTTAGGGGTGGAGGGAGAAGAATTAAGAACAACTTTTTTTTTCCCTTCTTTCTGTTTGTCTATTTTCTACTTTTTCTATACTGACTTTATATCATTTAGGAAAAAAAAATTCAGTGTATAAATCTCCATTCAGCCAAATGCAAGTGGAGCATAGAGGGAGATATCTGGAGAATTCATTATCTGCTTAGAGTAGACTCTGACTGCAAAGCAATTTCCTCCTGGGGGTGAAGAAATTGGTGGACTTGGGGCACTTTTGTTCAGGAAGATAATGCAGGATTTGCCTTTTCTTTCCCCTTCTCATTACCATCTGTGGGAACAGAGGCTTCTGCAGTAGCAAAGGTCTTGCATTCATTCAAGAATTCAATCCACATTTACTGAGCGCCTGCTGTGTGCCAGGCACCTTCACGGTGGTTCACCTCTCATTTTACTGAGGAATTCCAGCTTAAATGTGGGTAACATTATGTAACTGCATAGTCCTTCTGACAAATCATTCTCACATTTACCAGTTCACAATAAACCCAAGTGGTGGGCAAGGTATTCATTTTAGAGAAAAGTAATGTACAGAAATAGGAATTTCAGTAACTTGCCCAAGGTCACTGACGGCTGAGATGGCATGAACATAATTTTGTAGTCCAATGATTCCATGTGAAAGGTTAACAGTTAGGTCTGGGTTCAAATTTTGACTGTTTATTTGCTTAGTGTGACCGTGGGCAAGTTTTTCCATCTGATCTCGGATTTCTCTTCTATAAAATGGGGATGATAATACCAGTCACACAGATTTGTTGTGAGAATTGAAGGTGATAATGTATTTAGCAGAGTGGTGGCCCTCTATTAAGAATTAGGTATCAGCTCTTACGGTCATCATCATTATGCATGTTACTATTATAAATATTATTATTGCCAACTCCTTAGTTTTTGTTTTCTAATTTATCTTCTTCATATCCCTACAAAAGTGTGCCTTCTCTCCATTTCTCAGATTTAGAATGTGCATACCAAAGAAGTGGTTGAGTCTGTCTCGAAGCAACAAGTGATGGGATGGCATTCAGATTCTGTGGACTAGCTTCGAATAAGGGAACAGCACAATTTTTGGTAGGAAGACATGGGCTCCTGTCCTGGCTCTTACTTGCTACATAACCTGGAGCAAATAATCTATCTCTCTTATCTCCTGCTTCCTTAACTGCAGTGGGGTACCAAGTCCTATGAAACTTGCAAGGTCACCAAACAAACACGTATGTGCATGTAAGCGAGTAGCAACTACAGGGAAAGTGCCTTCCGCTGGAGTGTCTTCTAATTCCCCCGTCACTGGCTGCCCATGTTGCCTGTTTGTGCCATTTGAAAAGCTCAGAAGGACTGGAGTAAGTGACAAGTAGGTCAGATGTAAGTTAAACTGTTGGCCCCATTTATCTACCATTTTGGCTCGAAACGACTAGTTTCAGTCCAGACCGATTTAGCAGAGTGAGAGAACTGTGACGGCGCACGGGCAGTACACACCATCAGAGGAATGAGTGAAAAGCTGAAGCTGCCCCTTCAATTCAGAGGTTAAAGCAAGCAGACAGACCTGGTGTCTCCCTGACGGTGTGCCAGCCAACCATGTATTATTAATTGGGCTCAGCAGACATTATTGAGCACCTTTCCCTGTGAGGCTCTGGCAAGGCCTCCAGGGAGATCTGAATACAATGAGAGACCTTCCCAACCTGCCATCTGGTTGGGATAACGAGATAGTAAAAATTGTTCTCCACTCTCTCTGCCCATTAAAATTCTACTCAGCCCTCAAGGCTCAACTCATCTTTTCCCCAAGAAGCTTTTCCCGATGCCCTCAGCACTTTGTTTAATTGTCATTTGTGAAATTTATCATAGTCTGCATTATTACTGGCCCGTGTGTGCACAGGTGTGTGTTTTAATTTATTTCCCAGGTCATTCTTACAAGCATTTGATGCAAAAGTGGGGTTATGAATATGTCTATCTTGCCCAACAGATTGCGAGCCATGCCCTGTTTAGAGGGGGTCCCCAAGATCTAGCACAGTGCCTGATATATAAGAGATGTCAAGAAAATATTGACAATAATAAAAACAGCAAGAGAATTTAGAGTAAGTGCCCAAGGGAATAATGGGATAGGAAGTTAGGAGGGGGCAAACAGATTAAGGTTGGGATTTTAAACAACAAAAAACCATTTAAAAATACTTTATTATCACATGGGCCTTTGCTACCAAATATGTGGCTACTGAGAACTCAAAATATGGCACAGTGTGAATTGTGAAGTGTTGTAAACATGAAATGTCATTTTGGATGCTTCTTACAAAAATAAAAGAATGTAAAAATATCTTAATTTATATATGCATTACATGTTTTGGAGACAGTGGGTTAAATAAAATATATTATTGAAATTAATTTTGCTTTTTTTTCTTTTTAAAATTAGAAAATTTTAAGTTACTTATGTGATTCCTGTTTTATAGTAAAACATGCTATCACAGGCTGCACAAATGTGTGCACTATGATTCAGTAATCCCTGTTATTCAACAACATGTCATTTTTAAGAGCAAGATATTAGAAACAAGTATATCATAAACTCTCCATAAAAATGAGAATGATTAAGAAATTACTATGACTGGAATATACACTAATATGAGGACTAAGTAACAACACAGAAATCCTTAAGGCAACATTGCCTGGAAAAATTAGCCTCTAGAACAGTGTTCGAATCCTATATAATAAAAGGCTAATGTGTAAATTGTCCCCATGGGTGGGAATTCAGCTGACCAGTAGCTATGACACATTGACCACCAGGGGGCAGAAGCTCCAACGCAGGAGCTGCTGAGCAACAACAATTTTGTAGAGTGCCCTCTTGCACTCCAGGACCCCTCTGGGAATGTCAGACTGCCAGTTTTGGCCTGATGAACATGCTGAGGGACCCCACCTACTAGAGGGAGCCTGCTCACTCCACAGATGCACTTCAAGCCCCAGCACTGTCCCAGGTGCGGGCGGCTAGGGAGGGACCACGAGAGGTTGGCTCCAGGGTCTGCCTGGCCCATTTCACCAGTCCCACCCTGCCGATCACCTTCCAATTAATTTACTTTGAATGTGCATGAATCCATGCACCAAGTCTCTAGTTTACATAGAATCTGCATGCAATTCTTTCCAACATTCACTATTCATTTGCTGAATGATTACTACATACCAGATTCTGCATTCAGGGACAATGAGAAATTAAAGGGGACTCGGAGACAGCCATGGAAACAGACAACTGGAGGTACAAATGGAAATGTATACAGGTGAGATGGCCACCTGAAGGAAATCACATTTAACCTTTCCTGGGATGAGCAAGGACTGGGAAAAATGTGAGGAAGAATATACTAGCTTATTCTTTGGGTTAAAAGTGGAATGGAGTTTTTCGCAGATTCCTAAGCTTTCTTGAATTTTTATTTAAAAAAAAAAAAGGGCAAGATGGAAACCAGTGTCTGACTCCACGGGGAGCCTCTGGCACTGAGCAGATGTGCACTGTTGGCTTAAAGAGAAACTGAAGTCAAACCCATGTTTGAACTGGTGCTACCACCTCCTGGTGTACCTCTCTGGAGTCTCAGTTTGCCCATCTGTACAATGGAGATAATCCTAGTAAATACTTCATGATTGCGTAGATACTTATACATTGTTCAGAAAATTAAATAAAACCACCCATATAAAGTTCTTAGCATGGGGCTTGACACATAATAAGCACCTAATTAATATGGATCTGATTATATTATCATAAAGATTAGAAACCGAGCTCAATATGAAAGGATCAGGATGACAAAATAGAAGGGTGGAACCTTGCCTGCTCCTAATGCTACTTTCTAGTTATACTGAGTCACTTATTTTTCACTTTAGGATCTTTCATAGCCATTGAATTTACTCAGCCAAGGTTTCTTTTTCTTTTTTTCTATGCCTTGAAAGATGATGAAATTATAAATATTCTATATAACATGATAGTGAAATAATTTAACCGGAGAATTATTTAGGTCTGCTGTCTCACACTCAACAGCATAACTCTTACAAAAGCCAGACTGTACTCTCATTTCAAATTCCACTCCACTCCCTCCCCCTCCTCCAGCTAGCATGTTACTCATTCGGTTCTAATCCACTCAGAGTATTGAGCACAATTTATCAACCTCCAGGTGATCGCCTGTTAGTCGAAAACAAAACCAGGTCAATCGTTTTGTTGGTGTTTTAAAGGGCGGTTGATGAATTCAAGAAATCTGGAAAAAGAAACACTTCATTTTTCTGATACCCGGTCCTGCTCTTTCTCCAATAAAAGACTAAACACATTTACAAGAAAACAGACCTTTTGTTTTATAAATAGAACATTGTTCAAGGTTTTCTAGAGGTGTCTGCTAAAAATAAAGAGGGCTACAGTTTACTTCTTTATAGCTTTCAAAACAAAACCCAAAAGCCCAAGCTTAACTAAACATGTTATATTTCTATTTTGAAAGGTATCTTTATGTGAGTCAGGCCTGATTTCTTGAAATGAAATTCCTCCGGAGTTAGATTTCCTATGTTTCTACAAGGTGTGCCTATGTAAAGTAATGGCACCAGAGTGGTTTTTATTTTTTGACACCTTAGTATTTTGTTTTGTGTCAAGCATATGTCCCAGAATAAATACAACTGAATGTTATACTTCCATCCTATCAAGTACTCACAGAATTCCTCTGAAAATGACTTACTTCGAGGAGTGTGATAACCATTTCGATACATAAGTCTAGGTTACCCGCTCACAAATTAACAGCATTACTGGGAAACTGAATGCACCAGTCCCTGAACTGTGGACTATGGAACAAGCTGTTTCTAGATTGCCTGGTTGAGACTCATGTGTCATGTTGCAGAAACAATGCCAGGTTCCTGGGCAAGTCCCCAGCGGCCAAGCGAATTCATGTGACTAACCTGCAATGACAACACTAGTGCTAAAAGCTCTACCACTGCCTAGACTGTGAGTGGGAAGAAGGGCTGACTTTCAGCTCTGAATGGCAGGGACACAGATCTCCTTGCCCTGGTGACACAGGTCCCCCGTCTGCAGCTCAGGGGTAGCTCTAGGACCAGGGATAGAGACTAACCACTTGGGCAGAAGTGAACTAAGACTTCTAGGTGTAACATTCCAGGGCAGTATTTCCCCTACTGGGTCCAATAGATTAGACCCGCTGAGATTGTTTGAAATCACAAAGGGTTTTATGGTTAAACTAGAGGCCCGATGCATGAAATCGTGCAAGAGCAGGCCTTCATAGCCCATCTGCCTCGGCCCTGACAGCTGCAGCTTCGGAAGGTCGTATGGATGGACATCTGGATGGTCGTTCCACTGTTCGGCAGTTTGGTAAATTTGCATATTACTCTTTTATTATTATAGATAAGTTTGAGAAATACTGTTGTGTTCCTCCTCTACTTTGGGAATATAAAGTGGACATTGCCACAGGAAAGAATTGGAGAAGCCCTGCTGGACAGAACTATGTTTAACTTGATGTAACTGAACATGATCCAAACATTTTAGGCCCCTATGAATCCTGTCCCAATTTCTTCCATAGTGCCTATTTACGACAGCTAACATTTATAAAAGCTTAAGATGTGCCAGGTACTGCTCTGAGCACTGTACATACATGAAATCATTCAATGACCACAGCATCCTTTTGAAGAAAAGAGATGAACCGTATTTGTGGACATTGAGGTAAGGGGAAGTGAAAGGTTTCCCAAGTCACACGGAGAACCATCTTTAGCCTCCATGCCCAAATAAGCCCTGGAAAGCAATGGACTTGAAGGTCCCTTTAAGAAACAGGGTCCAACAGGTAGGCCCAGGCCGGTGCAGGTGGCCCCACCATCGCTTTCTTTTCCTTCATGTGCATGTCCTAGCCCAGGAGTCTTCGGAAGGCGGATTTGGAAACTTTCTCAGAGTGACAAGTCTCCCTCTTTTGCAACAGAGAAAGACAAAAATCTAACAATGGGCCTTTATTCCTAAAAGACCCAAGAAAGATTCACACATACAAACCCCACCTCAGAAGAAAGGCTTACTTGATCCCGGCGTATTCATGTCCCATTGTGGCTATAACAAATTACTGCAAGCCTGGTGGCTTAAAACAACACACATTTATTATCGTGCAGTTTTGGAATTCAGAAGCCCCAAATCAGTCTCATTTGACTAAAATGAAGGTATTGGCAGGGCTGGTTCCTTTTGGCAGCCCTAGGGGAGAATCCGTTTCATTGCCTTTTCCGGCTCCCAGGGCTGCCTGAGCGACTGTGCCCTCTGCTTCTGTGGCCCATGTTCTCCCACTCTGACCTTGCTGTGTGTCTCTTATAAGGCCCCTTGGTATTACATTGGGCCCACCGAGATAATCCTGGATAATCTTCCCCTCTCCAGGTCCTTCATATAAATATATTTGCAAAAGCAATTTTGCTTTGTAAGGCTTACAGATTTGGGGGATTAGGATGTGGTCATCTTTGCAGGGGTGGGGGCATTATTCTGCCTATCACATTGGCATTGCACTGCTGGGGAGCTGAAGAGGAAGGTGGATCTGAAATCGGCAGGGGGTGGGAGGAGCAAATGGAGATTCCTCTGGGGCCCACAGCTCCCACTACATAGGGAGAGGGAAGGAACAAGGTCATGGGGCTCCTCCCTCCCTCATCTGATCCCTTTCCCATCACCACTCAGTCAGCTATGAGGGCCCCTGAACAGCAGGGGTGAGATGAATGAACAAGGCAGGGATGCACTTCTCCAATAGGTGTGTGTTTATGCCCCCAGGGGCCTGGTTCTATGCTGGGCACACCTCAATCCATAGATCATCCTGATTCATGGTTCTGGAACAGTAATTTTCCTTAAAGATACCTAGCTTTTAAAAATTGAAATCATTGTTTCCATAATATTATAAGTACAGGTAAGTTTCTGGTTCTGCTTAAAAACAATACTTTTTTAATCTTCCTGGTTGACAGAGTGTATGAGGTATAACACACTGTGCCTTCATCTGGTAACAGTGATGTTTAAATACACTAATACCTACAAGATGTTTAGGTCAGTGCCTGGCACATAGGAAGCTTCCAGTAAGTGTCCGGATTGGATGTGATGCTGCTACCGTACCATTACTAAAACAATTATACAGTCACCGGCTGGGTGCCTTCAATACATTAGCTCCTTTTAGCCTCACAACAACCCTACGAGATACGACTCTTATTTTCTCCATTTTATAGATGAACAAATGATTAGGATCCCAACTCTGTCTCCAGAGCTCACAGTTTCAGGTGTTTCTATTTCTCCTGGGAACCCACAGCCCAGCTTCCTCTGGGGTCACATTTGCCAGTTAAATCAGAGTTAGAGCTTTCAAGTGAGCTCCTAAGAGGCTCTTGTCTGTAGGCTTTCTGAGTGATTCATTCTTCAAGTAACAAACTTCTGCTTACTTCCTTGTTGGCGCCAGGGTTTGAGAAAGTGAGCGAACCAGAATTTGTATGCCCTGCTCTTCCTCAGACACTGTTACTCTCTGTTGGCTCCTCATCTCCTGTGTGAAATGGCCACAGCCTCCTGCTAGCCACATATCTTGTAACGAACAGATCAAAAGTGGCGCTGTCTGACTTTTTGACAACTGGAAAATCCTAGGAGCCAGAGTTTTGCAGGCTTTCCCGAAAACAGAAAACTTTGAAGTAGCAGTGGCAGTGACAGCCAATCATCGTGGCTCTGCATTGGGAAGAACACCTGATCTACACGCCTTCGCTCTGCCTCTGAGGAGGCTGGCTGAGCAGCACAGCACAGGGAGAAAGAGAGAGACACCTCTTTCCCCAAACCTTGACAACACGGAGACACAGGCAGCTTTTGAGTCCGAGAGCAGAGATACTCGGCCCATCATTCATATCGTATCTCTTTCTAGAGTGGAGTCTTTTATGAGCTGGAAGTAACTGGGGCTCTGCCTCTACCAAGCTCCCCTTATCAATCAATATGGCTCAATCCCTAAAGGCAGAGAAGGGATTTGGTCTCAGGTCAGCCTGTCTATAAATTTCATGTTCTTGTGTGTGTGTTTTTTGTCTCCCCTGACAAGACACAGAGTGAAGGAGCTCGGGAGAGCACACTCAATGTAGTACAGCAGAAAGGCACTACTGTCAGGCACCAAGAGACCTGGGTTCTAAACCTACCTTTGATTAAGAAGCAGTGGTGTCTCCTGCAGTAACTGAACTCCTTCATCTGCCCATGGGGGAGGGGATGGGGGGATAGAGTGCTGATGGTGAGTACATATTTTTTCACTAACTGTCTACATAACCTGCCAATCTGAGATAACAGAGCTTGGTATACAGTTATGTAAGTTTTTTTTAGTGTCTGTCTTTATCTCTAAACTGTAAACTCCTGGAGGGGAGACATTTTTGTCTCAGCTGTATCTCCAATGGTGCTTGCGCCTGATAAACATTTATGAAACACAAGGGCAAATTCTGGAGAGGCACATGGTGCAGTACAGTGGTTCTCAAACTTGGGAGGAAAGGCCCACTCCAAAGTTCAGTAGGTCCAGGTGGGCCTGGGAGTGTGCATTTTGAAGGAGATCTGGAGGTGCCTGGGACCAGAGTTTGAGAAGCACTGGCTTCGTGCTCAAGAACTGGCATCTGTGGCAGGCTTCCTTAGTGCAAACCCTGGCTGTGAGCTTAACTTGGCTCTGCACATCAGCTTCCTCAACTGTAAAAATGCAGATAACAGCAAAACCTACCTCACCCACTTCCGTCTGCAAAACACTTCCAACAGAACCTGGTATTTCATAAATGTTTTACCTGTTGTTATGATCAGGAGATTTTTTCCCCCTGCTTTGATGTTTTAGTCTGTGTTTCTGTTAGCTATTTCCACACACAAAAAATGAGTACATGTAATTTGGAAACCCTAGCCTTCACCCCAATAGTTACCCTGGATATGGCTTGGACTCACATTTTTCTCCATTATGATCTATGTAGATTCGGGTCTTTCCTGATTAACAGAAAGCGATTTCTTAGTCAACTAAAAAAATTATTGATTTTTCACAGAGAAGAAGAGAGAGAGAGAGTTAGAAACATCGATGAGAGAGAAACATTTAATCAGCTGCCTCCTGCACAACACCCACTGGGGAGGTGCCCGCAACAAAGGTACATGCCCTGGACCGGAATTGAACCTGGGACCTTTCAGTCGTAGGCTGACGCTCTGTCCACTGAGCCAAACCCGTTTCAGCTCTTAGTCAATTTTTAAAGTGAGCACCTTTTATCTCCCAAATCAGGTAATACCTAGGTTCCAGCGATAAATAAAGACATCGCCTCCTGCCAGGAGAGTATGGCCATCTCCGATGGTCAAGGTCCTGTAGGCATCACTTCTCTGAGTCTGCCTGAGCTGGCCATGGGAGGTGCAGAGAGCCTCCTCTATTTAAGCTGAAGGAAATTAGCAGTGGAACAAATTAAAACAACAATCAGATTTAAGTGGCCTCTACCAGGAAATTAACTTTAATGGATATTGTCATCACCAGGCCTACCTCCGAGTTGCTCTGCTCTCAGCATTGGGATGCAATAAAAACTAGGGCCTAAACGCCGAGTTACCCACCCACAGCTCAGAATGAATTTTCTTTTTACTACCTAATGTTTGCTTTAATATGTTCCTTTCCCTGTTCATTCAAGCTTTTCTATGATTCTATTAAACTGATTGCACACCTCTGCAAATGATCGCACACCTTGCCTGAGCTGAAAGCTCAAGGGGATTGGGAGATGGATTCCTTGCTTTCTCACTTTCCTTTAAGTGAGATCTGAAAGATTCCTTTTCTCCATCACATCCCAACCCTGCAATGGCAAGGGTGCGTGAAAGGACTGCTTTCTCTTTCTACATGAGCCCTGTTCTTGTAGGGGAATAAGCACCTGCCTTGTTATCTGTGTGATGTGAGCTGGGGCTCCTCTGGAACCACACTTTCTTCAATTCTAAACTGAGCCTAGTTGCTAGCCTTCCTCTACCCACCTGGCCTGTGAGCCACCGCCCTTCCTCATTCAAAACACCTCTAGAGTCTATATAGAAATATAGGCTGCGAGGGGGAAGGGTTTGAGCTCTCATCTTTTCTAGCTACCTCAGAATCAAGACATCAAGAGCAATTCAAAGAAAGCAGATAGAGGGAACCAGACCTCTTGGGAGAATCTCTGACTTATTAACAAAACTAGAGACCTGGTGCGTGAAAATGTGTTCATCGGCGGGGGCGGGCGGGGGGGGGGGAGGAGTGTCCCTCAGCCTGCCTGCACCCTCTAGCAGTCTCGAAATCTTGGGGGATGTCCAACTGACATCTTAGGCCTCACTCTATGGAAGGCAACCAGTGACTGGCTGGCCCAACCCCGCAACAGCTTTTCCACTGCCACTGGTAGCCGCCGCCCCCCAATCACCATCCCCTCCCTCTGCCCACTGGCACCTGCCTTGGCTGGCCTGGTGCCGCCTGCTTGCCGACCTTACCCCCCACCTACCAGTCATTCCACCGTTCGGTTAATTTGTATATTAGGCTTTTATTATATAGGATGAGCCTCTAGGGCCAAGGATCAGGGATCTTGGGGGAAGCAGAGGTGATGGGCCTGGCCAGCCTGTTCATCTGACAGCATGCTTGGTAAACAGTATACACTCTGGAGCCAGACAACTGCGTTTGAATTCTTGTTGGACCACTTCTTAGCTGGGCGAACTCTACAAACCTCACTGCGCCTCAGTTTTCTCATCTGTATAACTGGAATGGTAATAGTTTTTCTACCTCAAGGGATTATTATGAAACTTAGCTAAAATATGTAAAATAATGAGAATGTCCTGGACACATATGCAGTGCGAGGTGTTGTTAAATGAATACAATGTATTGAACCCTACTGTGTATGAGAGATGACAAAGAAATAGTTTATTCTCCAGGAGTTCATGGTCTGGTAAAGGAGGCACACTTGAGAAGAAAGTGGTGTGTGTGTGTGTGTGTAGTGAAGAAATCTAGCTGGAGGATAATTAGAGTAGCTTCCATTTATTAAACACTTATTAGGTGATTTTGCCACGTGTCCTCTATTTAATCCCCATAAGAGTTCTTCAAGTATTATAGTCTCGAGTAACACTAAGAAAGCTTACGTTACTGAACGAAGAACTCACGGCCAAGTGGCTGAGATGGGACCTGAATACAGAGCTGCTCCCTTCAAAGTTCATCCTCTTTCCCTTTACCAGATAAAGAGGTGAGACATGGGCAAACCATGTGCCGTTCATCTCAGTAGAAACAGCTGGGGAGAGTGGGCAAAAGACTAGGTTTTCTTTCTCTCTTTAACCCACAGATAACTGTGTGACCTTGGAGAGATTACCGGTATCCCTTGGGCTCCAGCGTGGAAGACTGTACTAATCTGTGTCCTCCCAGCTCTGCCTTGTAGAGTTATTGTGAGATTAGTGGTGATATCCAGGGCAGCCCTAGAAGCATTTAGAATGCCAGAGAAAAGCAAGATGTTCCAGCTCTAGACCTCAGCATACAACAGCCTTAGCTGCCTAATCAGCCTCTCTATCTTTCTAGAACTTGTTACATGCAATCTTATCTCCTTACCCAAATGGAAGTTCGAGGGGGCACAGACGGTATCTTCCCCTCTTCTTATTCTTCTGCAGCAGTTTGCCTGATGTTCCTCACGGAGAAAGAACCCACTTAACAGGGGTTAAGAAACAGGACTACTCCAGCAAGGGAGAAAGATTTAAATAGAAAATGACAAAGTGTGTCCAGGAACTCACAGAAAGATAAGGAGTTGGGGAGAACAAGTCAAGCGGGACTAAAACAAATGAACTGGGAGAGGAACGCTGTCTGGTTCTGAAATAGCCCGGGTTCAGACAAACCCAGGTTAGGCCCTTGTACTTCCAGATGCAGAAAAGAACGAGCCCTCCAAACCTCCAAAGGTTTGCCAATCACTAATTATGTGGCAATTATTCTATTTTGGGCTTTTGCTAATGAGATCTGGGAAGTGTCTTAATTACCCAAAATTATGAAAATAATTTCAAACTTGACTCTAGGGCTAGTTTTACTCCACTTAGGAAGAGAAATATAAATGAATGTGCACAGGGTTATTTTTTATTAAAAAACAGCCTGAATTTGCTGGAACGCTATGTCCCCTCTGTAAAGTCAAGTCTATAGCATACGGACAACTTTAAATGTTTCAGGCTCATGTGTGGTGTCACTATTATGTTTAATACACTTAGTGGGTTTAGGTGATTTCCAGAAAAGGGCTCTAGAAAGAAATTCCAGTCGGTGCCAAAGGAGGAGAAGGTGAATAACACTCTGTGCTCAAGGTGGCTGGAGGTGGGGAAGCGGGGACATAGTTTAGAGGTGGGAGTAGAGAGGATAAAAGGGAATAGTAAGCTTGTCATATAGTATATGCTTCTCGCTATGAATTTCGCCCTATAGCCAAGTAAAAATGAATATCCTCAGATAACACTACATCCTGTTTGTATATACCTTTGTTATGTATTTGTGATGTCACCGCCTCAGTTGCCTTGAGTAGAAATCAGGGTGTTAATTGGATCGCTCCACAGAGTTAATTAGAGGCAACATACAGGGTGTCCAAAAAATGTATACACAATGTAATAGCTGAGAGCTCAATTTTGAAAAAGAAATGTATTTTAATAAACACTGCCTTTATAATTACTCAAAGTGTGTGTGTACATTTTTGGGGGGGACACCTGAGACCACTATAACCTGTGGGCCAAATCTGGCTGGTGACTACTTTTGTAAATAAGTTTTATTGGGACACAGCCATACCTATTGCTTTGTGTGTTGTGTATGGCTGCTCCCATACTGTAATGGCAGAGTTGAGGGGTCACGGCACAGATGATAGGGTTTGCAGAGTTCAAGGTATCAACAGCAAATACATTTGCAGAAAAAGGTTCCCTATCCCTGTTCTAGACACTAGCCCTGAGTGGATGAGGGTTATGAGGACAGTAGCAGAGCAGGTAGGTAGGTATGTTTATGGCATTTTACAGATAAAAGAAGAAAGCCCAATAGGGTAGCAAAGCTAGTAGGTGCCTGGCCGAGGCTAGGCCCAACAGTCTGACTCCAAGCCCAGTGTTTTTTCCACTACATGCTACTGACATGCTCATTTCACTCAATAAGCCACCAGGGCTAAGCTGGCACTGCCAGCACTGACTTCCGTACGAGATATGCCTGCTTGTAAGTCCTGTTCGCTTGGTGTCACCACAAGAATGCATCCAAAGGACACTAAGAAATCCCCCAACAGCCATGATTTCCAAAGTGTGTTCTGTGGAATGATAGGTCTCGAGTGAAAAACAGGGTGCCGTAGTCAAACACATCTGTGAAGAGCTGAGTTACAGTAAAGAGGCTTCTCTACTCCAGGACTTCTCAGAGGCTTTGGTGTATTAGTACACAAGCTGAATCTCTAAGAGGAAACGGCAGCACCTCCCATGGCGATCTGCCCCTTCTCCCCCCACCACTCACCCCTCATCTCATGAGTTTACCCAGAAGGACTGGTGGTCTGAAGAACACTCCTTTTGGTCTCAGACACTATATTTCCCCATTTGTAGGAAGGGACTATACCCAGATGATATATTTCTTAATTAATGAAAAGAAATTAAAACGAAGGAAATGCCCTTTTAATTACAACTGAAGCATTTACTGACCAAATAGTTCCCAGGAGTTATTACTAGAAACATATGCTTTCTAATGCTGCAGAGAAGAGATTTAAGTAGCAATTTCTGCTCCCTCTACTCCTCCCGGACCTTCCTAATTCTGGGTTGACCATGAGACAATCAAGATCATCTGTTCCATGTGGCAAATGAGAAGTGGAGCAAGTGAGAGATTGTGTTTTACACAGCAATTGCCACAATCCCCTTCTTTAAACCAATCACTTTTAGAAACATCTGTAATGTATGAAATACTTCCAGTTGACTATAATCTTGTGGTAATAGCTTAATTATGCCTCAAAAAAAAAAAAAAAAAAAAAAGGCTCCTCATTCCAGGAGCTTGGCAACAGATCTGCAATTCTGTGGTTCGATCTCATATGTCTCTCCTTCCATGTCCTTTGTTCAATCCCAATGATAAAAATGGGAAGCATTTCTAAAGCTTTCATCCCCCAATGCTGTTCCAGGACCATGGCCTGCATCTTCTTGGACCCCTTTCTCTTCGACGTGTTTCCCCATTCCTGAGACTTAATGGGAACAAATCGATCTTCAGAGCCCCGCCCCCCAGCTAGGTTAGGCTACTCCCGTGCTCCCTACTTATCACGTGGAAACACATACCTCCCTTGAATTGCTCCTGTACTGCACTGTAAATCTCAGAAGGCACGTGTTTTCCACTGAATCCTCACAGCCTGGTCTAGTGCCTGGGCTGAGCGGATGTCTAAGAAACATTTCTGTTCGCTGATCTCTGGCTCCTTGGAATAATGGGCTCAAAGAGGGCGAGAAGGGAGCATTTCATGTATGTTTGAGACAGCTGGGATACGTAGGTAGTAAGCCTCGTTGGGGAGCTGTGGAAGGAGGTGGGAAGAATCTGAGCAGAAAAGCCCCTCTAGCAGGGTAGTTTCAGAAGGACACCTGAGACCTTGGAATGGGGAGAAAGAAAGGAGGCTACTCTCCAGATAGAATCCATTGGCAACGTGCTGGGGAACATGGGGCCCAAGTAATTACCCTGTTTCCCCGAAAGTAAGGCATCCCCCGAAAATAAGACCTACTTCCAGTTTTGCTTCTCGCTGTAATATAAGGCATCCCCCTGAAAATAAGACCTCCCCGATAATAACCCCCCCCTCCGAACATAAGGCCTGCCCGGAATATAAGGCCCCCGAAGCTACCGTAAGGTGTCTGACTCCTGATTTAAAGAGACCTCACACTGTCTGAACAGCTCCGGTTGTGCTGCAGCCAAACAGTGAGCTGGTTTGTGATGACAACTTCCAGTACTACCATACCGTATACAGGTAATAAATTTCCTTTTTTGTTGTTGTTGTTCAACAATAAATGTGTACCATATTCTTCTTCATGGAAAAATAAGACATCCCCTGAAAATAAGACCTAGTGCATCTTTGGGAGCAAAAATTAATATAAGACACTGTCTTATTTTCAGGGAAACAGGGTAAGATTGTGATGGGGGTACACAGTCCAGTGACATCCCTGTTGGAGAACCATCTCTGATAGGAGGGGTCTACAGAAACAACAGAAACATTTGCTGATTGCCTACCATGTGTGAGGTATGTCAGAGCAGGAGGGCTGGAGGGTTGGAGATGAGACACTGCTCCAGATCCCACCAACTTTATGGTGTGATAAGGGAACCAGATGTAAAAATACTTTAAAATACTGTGCTATGTGTTGGCACACACTCCTTACTCCATCCACTCAGTTACTGAGCACTCACTGTGTGGAGGCTGGAGGGACCACCCCACCTGGGAGAGTGCCAGGTGACAGTTCTGCTGACTCTCCACTAGGACTCTCTCTCTCTTTTTAAAAATAGTTATCACTATTAAACTTTGATTCTAATCTGTTTGGATCAATCATTTGAAAAATTCCTTAGATATAACATTAATATTTCTCTTTGCTCGCAGTCACACTGATTCCTAAAACCAGTTCTCCACACCTGCTTCCCTGTCCACTTTGCTGGCATAGATAATGATATATTTATAAAAAACCATAAAGTAGAAACAGCAGTTATGTGGTGAAGATAGTAAAAATGACAGTGGTAATCATTAATGAGAGCTTCCTCTGGGTCAGGCATTAGGTTGACGGTTATAATTTCAGAATCAGCATTCATTCTCTCTCCAGCGGAGGCATCGAAGACTTGGCAAAGTAAAATAACTTGTCCAAGGTCACCCAGTAAAGGTGAAAGTCAAGTGCTGGTCAGCCTGACTTCAGGGTCAATGTCCGGTCTGTCTCTCTGAGCTCCTTTCACAGGGTTGAGGAGGAGGGAGTGAAAAGGAGGGGCAAAGAGATGGGAAGGGAAAGAAGACAGAGTAGGGACAGAGTGTGTGAGAGAGAGAGACTAAGCAGTCCCCAAAGAGGGCATAGAACAAAGTAGAAGGTAGCCAGGCTTTGCAGCCAGACAGAGTAGTGTTCAAATCTTTTCTCTGCAGAATGAACTTAGGAAATAGGCAGTGCTTTGTATGCAGTTGGGGGTAATAAATAGTAGAACCCTCCCCTCTGGCACTTTCTGTCTCAAGAGGATCATCAGTAACTAGTTTGATGGAATTCATTCTATCCACTTGAAAACAGTCTGAATCGGCGACATTTGTCATAAAAAAGACGACTGCCACACTAAATACTAGGAAACTCATTTAAAGCAAATATGAGCTCATCTTGGGCTTCTCCCCAGTGCCCAGGTGCTTGGAACCGTGCATTGCTCTCAATCCCCGTTTGATATGTGAGTGAACCCAAACTGCTAAGAGATGCAAGATGTTCTGGAAAAACAAACAAACAAACAAACACAACCCTTTCAAACCAGAATAGTTTTTTTGAGTACTTGTTATTTCATGAGAGTTATTTCACAACAGCAAAAGTCATTATTTTGAAACAAAAGTGATTAAAGTTTTTTGTAATGAGTTCTAAAACAAATAAAATAACAAATGGTTATTCACCGGGAAAGTAAAAAAGAAACTAGAGAGGATGGAATCATAGTGTTAGGTGAAAAGTTTGGTCGTGAAGCACAGAATGGTAGAAGACATGTAACTGAGACAGGCCACATGCTTTGCATGCAACCTGCATTGTAAGCTAAAAAAATAAAGCCACGTGCTGGGAGCAGAGCTGTCACTTTCAATTGCTCCAAATTGTTTTGCTTGTCTCACAAAGTGCTTTAAACACATCATACGCACTTGCCTTTCTGAAGACGTTGCCTATAACAAGACTGAAAATTAATAGTGGTTTCTGAATTACTCTCAAACACACAAACAAAACATCATCCTTTTTTCTTTTCCTTTTTTTTAGATGGGACACTTTTCCAAGATGACCTAACTCTAGGATGGCTAAATCCATTTAAAATAAACATTCAAAATAAACTCACCTCAGACCTGACAGAAGAAATAAAATAGACATTTACTGAGATCCCAAATAATGTTACATGTTAAAGCTTAAAAAGAATAAATAACTCACTTAAAGAAAAAAAAACTTTTAGTATAATTTTACCCCATTCCACTTTTCTTTTTTGGTTTTATGTCTGTACTCTTGGGCTTTGCTGGTTTCGTGGAATTTTCCCCACTTGTTTAACTTATTCTAGTTAAAAATTTTTGCATTTTTCAGTAATACACCCAAACATTAAAAAGTCTTAGATGCACTCATGGCAGCACTGATTTATTGAACGCTTATAACTATGTGCATCAAGGACCAGCCGCGGCACCTCCTAATTAAATAAATTCCAGGATGTCCGCTGACTGAATTTGTCAAGACTTCGGGGAGTCAGTGATCACTCACTCTGGGATGAAAGTACAATACACACAGCAATTTCTTAACAGCAACTACATTAATTTTTCCCCTCTTTGGGAATTGTGAAATTAAGTTTGGGGGTGAAGAGCAGTCCTTTAAAGGTTTCCATCTTCTCTTTCCCTCTTCTCCCCTGACAACACCTGGTCTAGGTTTCAGTCGCTGCCTGAATGACCTGTGGCAAAGGGAAATACAGAAAGCAGAAACCAGGTTGGCCTCATTAAAATGTTAGTGGGATATCCGTCCAAGAAGCAGCAGCCCTGTGCAGTCCACACTGGTTCAAGGAGCAGCACCCACACGTAGCCTGCACCTGCCTGAGGAGAAGGAGCCGGGTGAATGCCCCGTCCCTGTCTGAGAAGCATCAACAGCATGAGCAGGAGTAGCAGCGAGGAGCAGCCACACAAGCAGACTGCCCCCCATCTGAGGAGAAACAGCTGCACTAGCAACCCACACCCATACGAGGAGCAGCAGCCCTGAAAGCAATCTGCCCTTGTCCAAGGAGCGGCAGCATCACGAGTGACCCTTTCCATCTGAGGAACAGCAGCAGCACACAGCCAGCCCCTATTTGAAGAATAGCAGCCACATGAACAGTCTGCCCCTGTCCGAGGAGAAGCAAACTCATAATCAGTTCACCCCTATCCAAGGAACAGCAGGTATTCAAGCAGCCACCGCACCAGCCAGAGGAGCTACTGCCAACTGAGAAGCAGCTGCCAACATGACCACCCAAGGATCACTGCAGCTAGAGAAGCCACTGCCACTAAAGGAGCAGACCCTGCACAACTCAACATCTAGATAAGTCGGTGAGACCAAATATTAGTACACAAAGGAAAGGAGAAATCGCCAGAAAAGCAGCTAAGTGACACAGAGGCATGCGATATGTCAGAAAAAGAATTCAGAAAAAGGGTCATAGAGTTCATAAACTGGATGGAAGAAAAAATCAACAACTTATGTAAGACTCAAGAAGAAATGGAGAGTGATATAGTTGCAATAAAAAAGGAAAAAAAAAAAACATGGAAAGTTTCAACAGTAGACTAGGAAAAGTAGAGGACCGAATTAGCGAATTAGAAGTCAGGGAAGCAAAACACAGACAAACTCAATTGCAACTGGAGAAAAAAATTAAAAGACAGGAGGAGAGCCTAAGGAAGCTATGGGACAACATGAAACAAAGCAACATACAAATAATAGGAGTGCCAGAACAACAGGAAGAGGAACAAGGCTTAGAATATCTATTTGAAGAAATAATGTCAGAAAACTTCCCCGATGTGGCAAAGAAAAAAGTCACACAAGAACAGAGAGTCCCAAACAGGATGAACCCGAAAAGACCCACACCAAGACACATCATAATTATGATGGAAAATATTCAGGTCAAAGAGAGAATCTTAAAGGCTGCAAGAGACAAAAAATTACATACAAGGGCGCTCCCAGTAGATTGTCAAATAATTTTTTAACCGAAACATATCAGGCCAGAAAAGAATGGAAGAAAATTTACAAAGTGATGCAAACCAAAGGACTGAATCCAAGAATACTCTATCCAGCAAGGTTATCATTCAAAATTGAAGGGGAAGTAAGGAACTAACAAACAAACAAACAAACAAACAACAAAACAAGACAAAACAAAATACATGCAAAGGAAGTTTATCACTACCAAGCAAGAAATGCAAGAAATGCTAAAGAAACTGGTGTAAAAAGAAAAAATAAAAAGGGAAGAAGGAACACCAACACAAAAAATAAAAATGGCTACAAATAAGTACCTTTCAAGTAATAACTTTAAATGTAAACTAAACGCTCCAATCAAAAGATATCAAGTGGCTGAATGGATAAAAAAAAAAAAAACACGACCCATATATATGCTGTCTACAAGAGACCCATCTCAAAAAAAGGGACTCATACAGATTGAAAGTGAAGGGATGGAAAACATCTTTCAGGCAAATGGAAAAAAAAAAAAAGCTGGGGTAGCAGTACTTATATCTGACAAAATAGACCTCAATGTAAAGGCCATAACAAGAGATAAGGAAGGCTACTTCATAATAATAAAGGGATCAATACAATAAGAGGACATACCTCTGATAAATAAGTATGCACTCAATGCAGGAGCACCCAAATACATAAAAAAATTCCTGGAAGATATCAAGGGAGAGATTGACAACAATACAATCATAGTAGGGGACTTTAATACATCACTGATATCACTGGATAAATCCTGTAGACTAAAAATCAGCAAAGAAACAATTCTAAATGACTCACTAGATCAGATGGATCTGATTGACATCTTCAGAGCATTTCACCCCAAAGCTACGGAATATATGTTCTCAAATGCACATGGGGCATTTTCAAAAATAGACCACCATATTGGGTCACAAACAAAGTCTCCCCAAAGTCAAAAAGACTGAAACCATATCAAGTATTTTCTCAGACCACAATGGCATAAATTAGAAATAAACTATAATAAAAACATTCCAAAAAATTCAAACATTTGGAAGCTGAATAACATGCTATTAAACAAAGACTGAGTTATTAATGAGATCAAAGAAGAAATTAAAAACATCTTGGAGACTAATGACAATAAAAACACAACAATGCAAATGCTATGGGACACAATGAAAGCAGTCCTGAGAGGGAAGTTCATAGCTCTACAGGCCTACCTCAAAAAAACAAGAAAAAATTGTAATAAATCATTTAACTCAACAACTCAAAGAATTAGAGAGAGCAACAAGAAAAGCCCACAGTGAGCAGAAGGAAGGAAATAATACATAAAGATCAGAGCAGAAATTAATGACATAGAGACCAAAAAAAAAAAAAATACAAAAGATCAACAAAACCAAGAACTGGTTCTTTGAAAGGATAAACAAGATTGATGAACCTCTAGCCAGGCTCACCAAGAAGCAAAGAGAGGACCCAAATAAACAAAATCAGAAATGAAAGAGGAGAAATAACAACAGACCCCACAGAAATAAAAAGGATTATTTAAAAATACTATGAAAAACTCTAACAAAATAGACAATCTGGAGGAAATGGACACATTCCTAAAAAAATACAACCTTCCAAAACTTACTCAGGAAGATTCTAAAAATCTCAATAGGCTGATAACTATGGAAAAAATTGAAGCAGTCATCAAAAAGCTTCCAGCAAACACAAGCCCAGAGCCAGATGGCTTCACATGGGAGTTTTACCAAACATTCAAGGAAGAACTAAAACCTATCCTCCTCAGACTATTCCAAAAAATTCAAGAGGAAGGAACACTTCCAAGCTCCTTCTATGAAGCCAGCATCACCCTAATACCAAAACCAGATAAAGATAACACAATGAAAGAGAATTACAGGCCAATATCTTTCATGAACATAGATGCCAAAATCCTCAACAAAATTCTAGCAAATCGGATCCAGCAATACATCAGAAAGATCATACACCACGACCAAGTAGGATTTATCCCAGAGATGCAAGGATGGTACAATATTTGCAAATCAATACATGTGATGCATCACATAAACAAACTAAGAGATAAGATAAAAATCACAGTCATATCAATTGATGCAGAAAAAGCATTTGACAAAATCCAACACCCTTTCTTGATAAAAACTCTCAGCAAGGTGGGAATAGAAGGATCATACCTCAACATAATAAAAGCCATGTGACAAACCCACAGCTAACATCATACTCAATGGACAAAACCTAAAACCATTTTCCCTAAAAACAGGAACAAGACAGGAATGCCTACTCTCACCACTCCTGTTCAAGATAGTGCTGGAAGTACTAGCCATTGCAATCAGACAAGAAGAAGAAATAAAAGGCATCCAAATTGGAAGAGAAGAAGTAAAGCTGTCCTTATTTGCAGATGACATGATACTGTACATAAAAAACCCGAAAGACTCCATCGAAAAATTATTAGACGTAATAAATGAATTCGGCAATGTAGCAGGATACAAAAGTAACATCAAGAAATCTATAGCATTTCTATACACCAATAATGAACTTTCAGAAAGAGACTAAAATAGTAATCCCATTAACCACCTCACTGAAAAAATTAAGATACCTAGGAATAAACTTAACTGAGGAGGTAAAACACCTATACATGGAAAACTACAAGACACTGAAAAAAGAGATAGAGGAAGACATAAACAAATTGAAGAACATACTATGCTCATGGATTGGTAGAATCAACATCATCAAAATGTCCATACTACCTAAAGCAATCTATAAATTCAATATACTTCCCATTAAAATACCAATGGCATATTTCAGACCTAGAAAGAACTTTCCAAAAATTCATCTGGAATAAAAAAAGAACCCGAAAAGCTACAGCAATCCTGAGAAAGAAGAACAAAGTAGGTGGGATCTCAATACCAGATATCAAGCTATATTACAAAGCCACTGTTCTCAAAACTGCCTGGTACTGGCACAAGAACAGACAAATCAATGGAATAGAATAGAGAACCCATAAATCAACCCGAATCACTATGCTCAATTAATATTTGACAAAGGAGGCATAATGTGAAGATACAATGGACTCAAGACAGTCACTTCAATAAATGGTGTTGGGAAACTTGGACAGATACATGCAAAAAAATGAAACTGGACCACCAACTTACACCAAATACAAAAATAAACTCAAAATGGATACAGGACTTAAACATTAGAAGGGAAACCATAAAAATACTAGAGGAATCCACAGGCAGTATAATCTCAGATATATGCCGAAAGAACTTCTTCACTGATACTGCTCCTAGGGCAATGGAAGCTAAAGAGAAAATAAATGAATGGGACTATATCAAAATAAAAGCTTTTGCACAGCAAAAGAAACCATCAACAAAACAACAAGAAAGACCACTGTATGGGAGAACAGATTTGCTAATGATATCAATGACAAGGGTTTAATCTCCAACATTTATAGGGAACTCATGCAGCTTAACAAAAAGAAAACAAACAACCCAATCAAAAAAATGGGCAACTGATCTAAATAGACACTTTTCGAAAGAAGACAGAAGGAAGGCCAAGAGACATATGAAAACGTGCTCCAAGTCACTAATCATCAGAGAGATGCAAATCAAAACAACAATGTGGTATGATCTTACACCTGTTAAAATGGCTATTATCAGCAAATCAACAAATAATAAGCGTTGGTGAGGATGCGGAGAAAAAGGAATCCTCTTGCACTGCTGGTGGGAATGCAGACTGGTGCAGCCATTATGGAGAACAGTATGGAGTTTCTTCAAAAAACTAAAAATGTAACTCCCATTTGACCTAGTGATCCCACTTCTAGGAATATATCCCAAGAAACTAGGAACACACATCAGAAAGGATATATGCACCCCTATGTTCATAGTAGCACAATTCACCATAGCTAAGATTTGGATGCAGCCTTAGGTGCCCATCAGCATATGAATGGATTAAAAAACTGTGGTACACCTATGGAAAACTATGCTGAGGTAAAAAAGAAGGAGTTCTTACCATTTGCAACAACATGGATGGAGATGGAGAGCATTATGCTAAGTGAAATAAGCCAGGCAGAGAAAGATAAATATCACATGATCTCACTCATGTGTGAAATACAATGAACAACATAAACTAATGAACACAAATAGATCCAGAGAAGAGAAACATCAATCAGAACGTCAAACCTCAGGGAAGTAGGGGAGGATGAGGGTTAGGGGAAGACCAACCAAAAGACTTATATGCATGCATATAAGCCTAATCCATAGACACAGACAACAGGGAGGTGAGTGTATGAATGGAAGGTGGGGGGTAATGGGAGAATAAGGATATATAATACCTGAATTGATAAAGAAATTTAAAAAAATAAAATGAAATGTTAGTGGGAGAACTAGGAAGATGAGGAAGGGCTGGGTGGGTGAGGCTGGCATAGTGGGGTTACTGTCCAACCCCTCAAAGCACAGGTAGGTAATAATGCTCAAAAGGGTGGGCTTGATTTGTTGGGAGACCTCAGGGAACTACATTCCACACCTCCTGACTCCTAGGCAAAATCTTTCTATTCCTGAGCTCTACTTTTATCTGTCACTAATTAATGTAACCCTTGTTTTTATTGTGGTAACATATATATATAAAACGTACACTTGACCATTTTAACCACTTTTAAGTGTAGAGTTAGTTCGGTGGCATTAAGTACATTCATATTAGTGTGCAACTATCACGATCTAACATCTCCTTAACTTTGTCTTCTCCAACTGAAAATCTGTACCCACTAAAAAATAACTCCTCATTCACCCTCCCCTTAGCCTCTGCTAACTACCATTCTGCCTTCTATTTCTATGAATTTGCCTACTCCATGTACATAATATATATAGATTCATACAATCACTATCCTTTTGTGTCTGGTTTATTCCATGTCTTCAGGGTTCACCTATGCTGTGGCATGTGTCAGAATTTCCTTCGCTTTAAGGCAGAATAATATTCCATTGTATGTATATTCATTTTGTTTATCAATTCATCTCTTGATGGACATCTGGGTTGCTTCTACCTTTGGTTATTGTAAATAATGCTGCTGTGAACATAGATGTATAAATATGTGCTTGAGCTCACATAACCTTCAATCTAGCAACTTCCCCCTTCTCTGGGGTCAATATTATCATCTCTAAAATGATGGTAGAGGGACACAAACCTTGAGTACTCCATTTTCTACGACTATGATCATTCCTCCATAGACCATCCAATATTTCACTAAGCTGGCTGCAGATAGCTGTTAACCCAGCCTGAATGTAGGGAGATACAAAATGAATAACTTCGCACTCAAAGTCAAAGGTTTCAAGTTCTGGGGATTCCAACTGCATACAGGAAATGAATTATGCTCCAGGATCCCGCCAAGTTCCCTCTCTTGCTCTCTCCTCCCAAGTGTCTCCTCCATTGGGAATTCATCCTGAGCAATGATGCTGAATTCAGCTCAACTTGACAATCACTATTGAGGATCAGGATCTATGCTTGCTATTCAGCGACTTGATCTTGGCATCCCTAAAAGTACTTTTCTTTGGAAGATACTCTGATGGAATGGTACATCATAAAAAGGGCTAGCGAGCTGTTACACGGCATGGCTTAGGAAGAATCAGTTAATTCACTGCAAAGGAAAAAGGAAAAGTATACGGAAGCAGAAGAAACATCTCCTGGCATGTGTGTCCACATTTGCTTGCCTGCAGAAGCCTCCACACTCTGCCAGGCTGTTCCACTCTTCCTTTCAGGCAGGATTTAAAGTCTCTACCGAGCTTGCTTTGCGAGGCAATGAGAGACGCCCTGTATATCTCAGTCTGGCTCCTGGCTTCCCTAGCCATTCCCCTCCCACAAGTGCCCCACAGCAGAGGCAGGCAGTCCCCTCTGACTCCACACTCCTATCATGAAAAACCAGACTGTCGAGACCCCCACCCCACCCCCATGCGGAGTTCCAGTCTAAAATGACTTTTTATGGCCAAGTTACTGATTTCCCTGAGGACAGCAACTTATAATGGAAAAGTGGGCATTTAATGCAAGTGCTCTTTGTGTAATGGTTTTGCATTAGTGCTCTGAGAAGCAGGCAGCCACAAAGTTAACATATCGTGTTTGCTAGCAGGGATGGAGGGAAGGCGGGAAAGAAAAGCTGCTGAAAACCAAAGGTCTTTTGATTTGATCATGTTAAAAGAGCATTAGATTTGTGCTCCCTGACCTGGGCTGCATATGCACAAGGTCATTCTAATCAGAGAGACCAATGTCTGTCCGGAGCCCATGGCATCGAGTCCTATCAGTATGTAACAGCCCAGTGGACCAAAAGCTGTGGAATTTCACATGAGTTCAGAACTTCCGACAGAGTGATTTGATAAAACTCCCAAACCCACAGCAGCCCGTTGTGTGGGAAAATTATTCATTTTAGATTCACCTCCTTGTCGTGTTAGTGTAGAGGTCATCTAAAGAGGAGGCCTAATTAATCACACTGTCAGAGGCAATGAGGAGGAGCATGTTAATAGGACTTTTATTTCACCCAGGAAAGCGGCGGCCTGACAGGGACCAGGAAATATGGCCCGGGTGTTGCTGTTTATTAGCAATGCTGGGATCGGTGGTAACAGGAGCCACGCAGTGTGCAGTTGATAAAGTGTAGGGTGTCAAGCAGCAGCAGCAACTCGAAATTAGACTGACAAGAGCCAGCACTGGTTGGATATTGATAGCTGATAAATAGGAAGCCAGGTGCCGGGGGCATTGCGGGGAGGGTCCCCAGCCAAGAGGGGTCTGTGCAGTTAGGTGGGGGCAGGGACAAAAGGCAGAGCTCGGATTCCGTCCTCTGCTGATAGGCGAAAGGGTCTGCTTCCTGATGGATCATTACTTCACTCCACCAGTATTTCTCCAAAGGCTATTTGCACCACAGTCCCTGTGCCAAGTGCTGGGACGCAAAGACACACAAGACGCCAATGCTATGGTTATGTTGGGGAGCAGACTGCCTTAAAATATGAAGAAAGCTATCGTTATTCAAAAGAGAAATTCATATCTGCACTCAGGATAAAAAATTAACAATGTTGGGGGTTTACAGAATTGACACTCAGGAACATGGCTCAGAATCCCTGATCTGCTGTCAATATACACTACTGAGAGAGTATGTTGTCAAAGGTGAATGAGCATCATTTGTGGGGAGAATGAGCCAAATCACAAGCCATTTTCACAACAGGGATCTCCAGGGGGGGGACTGAAGAAGTCTTCATGTCATTCACACTGAATCCCATCTATGCTTCTGCAGCCACATCCCAGATGCTAAGGAGAGAGCCGTGAAGTTCTAAGGAATCAGCCAGCAAAGGAATCAACAGCTCCTGGGGTGGGCAGGGCTCTCACACTGTACTTCCTTCCATAAACCTGGCACCAATGCCACGTGCTCACTGGGCAGCCTCAATTCTCTGCCACTGGAATTTCACACAAGTTCTGAACAGTTTTGTGGATTCCACAGATGATCATGATACACACTAAAATGTTACAGCTTTATACACTGACTAGAGGCTCAGTGCATGAAATTCATGCACAGGGCGAGGGGAGTGTGTGTCCCTCAGCCCAGCCTGCACCCTCTCCAATCTGTGACCCCTTCAGGGTTGGGCCTAAACCAGCAGTCGGACATCCCTCTCACAATCCAGGACTGTTGGCTCCCATCTACTCACCTGCTTGCCCCTAAACACTTCTGCCTGCCAGCCTGATCACTCCCTATCCACACCCCTGCTAGCCTGATTGATAACTAACTCCTCCCCTGCCAGTTAGTTTGCCCCTAACTGCCCTCCCTTGCAGGCTTGATCACCCCCAACTGCCCTCCCTTGAAGGCCTGGTCCCTACCAACTGTCCTCCACTGCTGGCCATCTTGTGTCCACATGGAGGCAGGATCTTTTGACCATATGGGGCAGTGTGTTGGAGTGATGGTCAATCTGCATATTACTTGTGTGTTGGAGTGATGGTCAATCTGCATATTACTCTTTTATTAGATAGGATAGAGGAGTTTGCATGCACAGGGCTACTCATTGCGAACCAGGATGTGGAATGAATGGGTGGTTGTTTCATGAGTGCACCTGGAAACGACATATTCATGGCAGTGGCAGTACTCCCAAAACTTCACTAATTCCAAATAGTAAACAGCTACCAATTCCCAAACAGAAAAATCTTCTCCAACTAGAGGCCCTGGATGTTGGAACGAGACTGAAGGAAACACCACTTCAGGAGGAGTTAGAAAAACTGCGACCAGAGAATTGTGGAGGATGCCTGGGCACCTACCCATAGAATGTGAGCCTGTTATTGCGCATGTACGTAGTCAGCCATATAGTCCTCAGTCTCACAGTATTTGAACTTCTGGTGGGAAATTATTTTGATTGAGGTTTGTTGTTCCCTTGTGTGAGGAAGAGCAGAATTAAAGGTTTCGTTGTTACCTTGGTTTGAAGCTGAGGAAAATGGGATAGTGATGAATAAGAAACTTTGGAGACAGTGAAGGGAAATTTGTCCAGACTGTTGAGAGCTCAGAATTAGAGTTTAATTGGGATAGAAATCCTGCTAATAGAACCTGATGCCTGAAATCTGAGCATGCTACTTTTAGGTTTTCCAGTTCACGTTTTTGGAGACTGTCTACTAAACATTCCTGGTTGGAAAGTGTTTGTATAGAAGCCCATAAATATTAAGTATTTGCTGTGTTTACCATGCTTAGCTCTCTGTAAGGAATATGGAATAATGTTAAATGCTTCATGTTCTCAAGAAGTTTGACTTTTAAAATAAAAAATAAAGAGGAAATATAAATATTAAAAATAAGAAAGAAACTTAAGTTTTAGGGGTGATCAGGCAGGTAGGTTGAGTGGTTAGGAACCAGCAGTCCTACATTGCGAGAGGGATGTCTAAACACCGGTTTAACCTGGCAGTCAGACATCCCCCAAAAGGTCCCAGATTGCAAAAGGGTGAGGGCTGGGCTAAGGGACACTCCCTTCCCCATGCACAAATTTCACACACTGGGCCTTTAGTAAACAATAAATATAATGACTAAGACACTATCAATAACAACAGGTGTGTTAAACTGGTCTTGTATTTTAGGATGCATAGTGATTTGTACATATTATTTAACTGATGCTCACAACTGTCTTATAAATTAAATGTTAAGAGTCCCATTTTACAGGTAAAGATCGGAGGTCTGCAGAGGTGAAGTAACCTGCCAATGACCAGCTGTGGGCAAGTGGAGGTACTGGGATTTGACAGCAATGCCTGGATTTGTAAGATCAGCCATAAGGCTACATCCAGGTTTTTCTAAAACATCCGAACAACAGACACAGAAAAGTAATAGCTACATCTGTGAACATCCTTGGATCCTACTCTGCACCCAGGTTCTGCAGTCAACACTTTAATGGCATATGTCTTAGTGGGGGTTTTCAGTTTGCAAAGAATTTCCACATAAATCACATTTTACCCTCCAAGAAGCTCTCTGAAAAGGAAGACAGAAAAGATTAGCCCCTTTTTCTTGAAAAGGTAATGAGCTTGGAGGTCTGCCTCAGTGCCACATGGTTGGAAAGCAGGACAGTCTTGAACTTGGTCTCGTGGCTCTCTGTCTTCCCAGGATCATTTTTAATTTTGCATTTACAGGATTCATGTACTATCCCAATGGATCCTTGGAAAATAATCCAAGCATGGGAGAGTAGCAGCTTGACACATAGCAAGAGTCACCTGGGGTCTCCTCCAGCCCCACCACTAACTAGCTATGGGGATCTGGGAAAACCTCTGCCCCACTCTGGGTCTTGTACCTTCCTGCTTGTAAAGATGATGATGGAATCTTTGACAACATGATCTGAAAGCTACTTTCCAACTCTGACACTCAATGGAAAGCTCTATCTCACTCTTTTTCTTTCTCCCTTTTTCCTTCCTTGCTTCATCTTTTAGTGCTTTTATGACATTCTGGAATTAGATGTGACAATGTTTGCCCCCATCTGCTGACCTGACCCACATGCAGCAGGAAGAGAGGTCTCAGACTGAGGGCAGTGGTCTTTGTGGGCAAGTAGCATCTGTTATGATGAATAATGGAGAGTGTGAATGCCCAATGCCCTCCTATTTATCATGTACCCCGGGCTGATTCAGAATCTTTGCTACTGAGGAATCTCTATCTTAGGGCCAGAACTTCAGTCTATAGGGAAATCACTACTCTATCATATCTCTCCATGGAAAATGCTATTTTAATGTTAAAGGAAGCTTGTTTCCACGAATGTCTGCTGGACTCTTACCATTTTCGTGTGTTTTCCAACAAACAATGTTAGAGAATCTTTCAAAAGAATACAATGCTTTATGCAGTGGACCTCATTACCCCAGAATTTAAAGGGCTGGAGGTGGGATTTTTAAAAAATCTCCCTGACTGACAGGCTGCTGTGGGGGCGGGGATCAGTTGGAGCTTTGGAGGCAGGAGGCCTGTGCCCTAGTTCCCACTCTGCATCGTGGGCAGGTCATTTAACTTTAATTTCTTAAATTGAGAATGGAATCACACCAATTAAGCCTGTCTCAAAGGAACTGGAGACTAGAAGGGAGCCCTGAGTTCCCATTTCCTGCCTCTTCTCATTTTTGCCCTTTCTGCTCATTTAATGCTGCCTCAAACCACCTCGATTGGTCACTACAGAATAAAAGCAGAAATCAGTCCGTTTCATGTCTCTGCTTAATCTTCAAGGGCTTTTCACTGCCTAAGAATAAACCCCAGATTCTTGATCTCTGCATAGAGTCCTGGCCAGCACCGCTGCTCTGGCTGCACTGACCCCTGAGCGCCCTTTACCCTTTCACCTCAGTCTCCTTTATCTTGTTATGTCCTATTCCCAAGGCCTCCTCTCTCTAGCACTGCCAAGTGACCAGAGTTAAGTCAGCCTTCAAGGTCTGGCTTAAACAGGACTCCATCCAGGGGTGTATGGCCCTATAATGGTCCATCTTACAGTGTGAACACTTCTCTGTATACATCCATGAGGACCATGATCCAGTCAGTCTCTGCAAACCACTGGGCTAGGGAATCTTCCTGGCTAAGGATTTAGAGCAGACAGGACCCCTGATCCAAATGTGACTTCCTGGCAAAATAAGCAGGCGTTCCTTGCAAGGATGTACAATCGAGTCATATGCTCTGGGCTCTGAAGGGAAACAGACCCTGTGACAACTCAGAACATTATACTATCTAATAAAAGAGTAATATGCAAATTGCTGCACCTCTGCTATACCTACAAGCCACGTCCACCAGCCAATCAGAGCAAGTATGCAAATTAACCCAACCAAGATGGCTATGGCCACAGAGAGAGCAGGGGGGAGGCTTGGGTTGCCCCTGGCAATGGAGGAAGCCAAGTTTTCCTGCACACCTTGGCTGGCCCAGGCCTTGGCTTAAGGCAACAAAGTTTCAATGGCTGTGCCAGCAGAAGGCTTGGCTCTGCTCCAGGCTACAAAATTTCAATTGTAGAAGATAAATAAATCCCAGATACCAGGGCCTCTGCTTGGGTTGCCAGGGGGCATCGCCAGCCTGCAAACCACTACAGGTCTCTCACCCAGGCCACCCCATGCCCCAATGGAACACCCACCCTGATACAGGACACCCATCAGGACAAACTAGCTGGCTCCCACCCATGCACCAGGCCTCTATCCTATCTAATAAAAGAGTAATATTCAGATTGACCATCACTCCAACACACAAGATGATTGCCCCCATGTGGTCAAAAGATCCTGCCCCCATGTGGACACAAGATGGCCACCACAAGATGGCCAGCAGGGGAGGGCAGTTGGCAGGGACCAGGCCTGTAAGGGAGGGCAATTGTGAGTGATCAGGCCAGCAGGGGAGGTCAGTTGGGAGGGACCAGGCCTACAAGGGAGGGCAGTTGGGGGTGATTGGGCCTTCAGGGAAGGGTACTTGGGGAGGACCCAGGCCTGCAGGGGAGGGCAGTTAGGGGTGACCAGGCTCACAGGGTAGGGCAGTTAGGGGCAAACAGGCTGGCAGGGGAGTGGTTAGGGGGTAATCAGGCTGGCAGGAGAATGGTTAGGGACAATCAGGAAGGCAGGCAGGTGAGCAGTTGGGAAGCAGCAGTCCTGGGTTGTGAGAGAGATGTCCGACTGCCCCTTTAGGCCTGATTCTACTTGGATCGGGCCTAAACGGGCAGTCAGACATCCCTCAAGGAATCCCAGATTTGAGAGGGAGCAGGCTGGGCTGAAGGACACTGGGCATGAATTTCATGCACCAGGCCTCTAGTATACATATAAAAGGCTAGACTACCTGTAGCTAAAATCAAGCCTCTGGGGGCTTGATTCACACAGAAGCCGATGGATTCCTGGGGGCCCTTCCACTGAAAAGAGAATGTGGGATCCAAGCCTGAAGGGGTCTGATGTCACATCAAGCTGAGACTCAGCTGGGAAGCCTCCACACCTGGAAGTAGCTCCAGAAAACACAGGGCAGACGCAGGGGTGGGGGAGCTGCCGGCCTCCATGTTATTTGCTGGCCCTCAGGCATCCTTTAATTTAGGTTTTTCCGAAACAAAGTCTTAGAACTGAGGCTTTTCAGGGCCCCTAACAGAATGAAGATGGAGACTACTTTATTTTATTTTGAGAAGAATCCAATTTCTCTCCACTAGGCCAATTTCAAAACCCGCTAATTTTGTAAAAGGTGTACCGCAGCCCCGACACTCGCCTTTGGCTGCCCGTGGTGACATTCTCACTGAATTCATTTCCTTAGACATTAGGAAAATAACGGATTTTCCCTTCTTCTGGGGAAAATTTCTGGTTATTTTCTACAGCTTGCTCTGTGATTTCAAAATGGCAGATTTCACTGGACACTGATAAGCCCAAGCAGAGAAAATGTTTTTTTTTTTTTCGACTCTGAGCTTCCCCAGTTGGCTCCAAGGGGCAGATGCCCTCCTGCTCTGTCTGGCGAACTTGATCATGGCTGGCTGACTAGGAATCCCGGACTTGATCTCTCTGGGGCTGGCTGTTTCCCTGAGATACTAGGACAGCATTGTAATGACATCTGCATGCAGCAGGAGTCAAGGAGGAAACTTCTGGTGCTCTCCCAAGTCGCTGTCGTACACAAAGGAGGTCAGGGAGCATCATTTCTTTCCCAAAGAGGTCATCCCGGATCTTGTCTTCCTGCCACACACACCTTTGTTTCATGCGTTTCTTTGAGCTGCCAACTAACTAACTTCTTCACAAGACTCCAAAGAGAAGGGAGTTCCTTTTTCTTTGGCCAAGAGACTATTGTTGCTTGAAAACTAAAGAGATATCTGAACCTTAATTCCCATGACATTGCTCTAGGCATCTTATTTACAGTATGATAAAAACCCGGTCCATTCTTACAGCCTCATTAAAGCCAAGCCTCATTTAACTAGTAGGACATTTTTACAATAGGTTTACTGGTGTACTGTGATAAATGGCTGTCTAACATCTTTCAACAATCGCAGGACTACAGCCACACCACGATGTGTATAAACACAGCATCAGTTTAACAATGCACAGGGCTGAATAGCAGGAAGCGAAGGCAAGCATTTTCCCTGAGCATTTGTGTATGTATGTGAGCAGGGGTAGGGAAAAGGAGGTGGGAAATTCACTGGAGGAAAAATTCCTGAAAATTTTTAACAAGTTTAATATTTTGCTAGGGAGGGGGAAAGGTGACCTTCGAAATGCATGACCTAATTTAAAAAAAGTTTTCCTGAAATTTGATCATCTGATTCCTGAAAGATAAAAAGGGCTGAAAATAGAATGAAAATGACCTTGTCCTCTCTCATTTATATAAAAAAGTCTTATCCCTGAGAAATGAATAGAATGACTTGTGCGTCTAGGCCAGTGGTACAAACTGCGGCTCGCAAGCCACGGTTTGCCACTCTGTTGATTTAATGAGTTTGCCGACCACTGGTCTAGGCGATTCACCATTCTGGAAGCTGAAGTCCAGCTTGCTTATTCACAAGAGAAGGGACAGGTTGCTGGGCCAATCTAAACAACCAGCGCCAAGCCGGATCTTGAAGATCAAAGACTTTTTAATTTAATTTTAACCATAGGGTCTACAAGCTCTGCGTTTTTTCTCTGTGCTAGAGAATCGAACCATCAACTTTATATTAAATATCACTGGGGCCTCTTCCAGGTACCTGGGCACCAAAGGGTAAAGCATAAAGCTTCCTCAATTAGGGAAGAACCTTAAATGTACTAATACATTTAGATCCTCCCCAGATTCTCAAAGGCCTCTGATATAATTTCATACCAAATGCTGTTGCATAACTGGACAGAGTAAAGCCTCTAGTGTTTACTCCGGGGACTAAGGTCTGACATTCTGTCTAAATGAAATTTCCCAGTTGTCCCAACCAGTCTTTACCTGGATTCCACGCTAGCAGTTTGAAATGTCACTACGGATTGCCTCAGTGACAGGTGAGCCAAAGCCAAAGCAGTTGGCTGGCGCTCAGAGCAAACAGGCCTGGGAACAGGCTTGCAGGTCCCTCTTCTCCCCCTCCTTGGGCACTGGCCCAGGCTCTGTGCCATCAGGTGGCACTGCCAAAGAGGACCCAGAAGCTCTGCAGGGACCCTCTCACAGGCTGACCAGGAGGGATGGTGCACCACTGTCACCGAAAAGAAAGAACACTCGATCTCTCTGTGTCTCGTTCCCTAACTGTGCTTTAAGAATAAAAGGCTGCCTTTTGGAGCGAGTTTTGGCAACAGCCCTATTTTTGTTATTAGAATATACATTTAAAACTAAAATTAGTGTTCCATTAAACTAATTTTCATCGTGTTAAAAGAATTTCAAAAGCTAAGTACAGATGTTTAGCTTACTTGCAGTGTCTTGGTTTTTGTCTTCTTTTTGATACCAAAAGGCAGCTTCTACATCTTCCGTCTTCCTTCCCTTAGGGGAGGGGAGGTAATCAGAAGGCATGTCTGCGGGCTTCGACAGTGTAAATCAATTAAGCATCGCTATTCCCCCCAGGAAGCCAGCCCCTTGCAGATCAGCCTGGCTTAATATGATGAGATATGGGAGCTCCCTGCTTACAAAGGTAAAGATTCCTCACCTGGACGGTCCTGCCATGACCAGAGCAGCCTTTAGGCACATCCAGGACTTGCTAACCTGCCAGGCATTCTATTCTGCTCTTTGAGACTGATATTTGGATGCTCGGTGACTCGGTTTCCCCTCTCTGACACAGAGAGAACACTGGCCTGGGTAATGCTTCATCACGCCCTAAATTCAAAGCTTCTGAGTCCTACTTTTGAGGTAAAGCATCCATTTTAAGAATTTAAAACTCTTCCCAGACACGATTTTAGTCGTTCTTTACAAATATCTTTTTTTCATAGAAAACCTGCACTAGTATGAATAAGGGAGGAAACCGTGTACAAATTCCTTTAGTTTTGCTTGTCATTCAGTGTAAGAACGAGCAAATAAAGAATCTGGGGAAAATTGACCTGAAGAAGAGACAAGGAAAGCACCAAATTCCCTTTGAATGTCAGAGAGGCTATGGGACGTATGGACTAAGGCTTAGATGGGTATGGATTCAACCACAGAAGGTTTGCATAGAATATAATGCCTTGCCTGATGAATGGTCCCAGTTGAGAGGAACAAAGGCAGAGCGGCACCAGAGGAGGGAAATGAGCACCCAACTAGCAAAACCAATCCTGACCATACAGGGGGCAACTAGTGTCCTGGCCACATTCCGTATTCCGGTTGGGCAGTTAAGCGGAGACGTGATGAGTTCATTCTCATTCTCTCTGTCTCTGTCTCTCTCTGTTGCACATGTGTAATAAAGGTAAGCAGCAGAGGCCCTGGATGACTAGATACAATTTAAGGACTGATGCCATCCTGAGATTTTATAATCCTAAAAATCAAATGGAAATAAGAATAAAAAGAAATGGCCTAGCTTCCACTTCTCTCTCTCTCTCTTTTTTCTTTTTAGCCCACTTTTATTTTTTGTAGGCACATATAACTATTTTAGGCTTTTCCGATCTATTACACAGTGTTTTAATGGTTTCCTATATAAGACCCTTTCCATCAATACTCTTTCCAGGAAGGTGAGGCTCTTAAAGCACTATGCGAGCACTAATTATTCATGCAACCACACAGCAGCACCGTGAACAAAAGCCGGTTAGACTGACAAATACAGAGCAACAGGCACGGATTCACACCTGGAGTAAAAGTGATCTACACTTTTAAAAATTAATGCCTCATCTGGAGGAATAAACTGTAGACAGAAAAGTCAGTGCCTAGCTGGGGTCAACCTTCTTCTTAGGCTTCACTTGATAACTTCTATTTTCCGTCCTTTAAAGAGGGTAGGAGGTTTCAGTCTCTCCGAGAAAAAGACTCATCAGCATTGATGGAATGAACCCACGTGCTTTGAGAATGCACACCCAACACCACTTCCTGGGCATGTTCTAAGGAAAACAAGAAAAGGTGGGGACACCTGGTCTGTGACAGGATTCTCTCTGAGAGTGGATCCATCCTGAAAGATGGCATGCACCCACGAGAAAGCTCACAAGGCTTTTCTCATTCATGTGTTAAGTCTGACATTTTGACTTTCTACTTTTTCAAAACAGTCCTTACTTTTTAAGTTGCTGCAAGTCGATATTCTCCTGAAGTCACCACCTTAAGTCATGTGAGTACTTTAAAATGACCCATGCGTATTTTTAAATTGTTGATAGGTGCCCCAAGTTTGTAAAGTTTCAGATCCTAATCATATAACAAAAGTAAATAAAGCTCCATGGGAGAAAGCTAGTTTTCACTCAGTGCTCACTAAATTCCAAGAATCCTTACATACGTGCTTGCATTTAACCTGCAAACTAGCTATTTCACAACCTTTATGTGGATGAGGCTCAGAGAGGTAAAGTAACTTGCTTAGGGTCCCACAGCTAGTAAATAACTCAACCAGGCCTCACACATATTTCTATGTCCAAAGCAACGCTCTTCCCAACACACCGAAGGATTGCAGCAACATTCCCGAGTTAGCATCAAGCATCATCTTAAGCTTATTTGTGGGATGGCACATTCTTATTTGGCGTTCATTCAGAATCTATGTTCCCAGAGTGGAGATACAGATTGATGACAGAAATGAACCAATATGTATTAAGTGTTCAATTTCCAAACGTTCAGTGCAACCTCTGATGCCGCAGCATCTAATGTTTATAAGGTGCTCCTGGAATGTAAGGCAGGTACCCCTTCCCACGGCATGTGATTCCTGTTGCAGTGGAAGGAGCCCCCCCAGCCCCTTGAGTGCTGAAGCCTTGCCTGGGCCTTCATTCTGGCCCTTCCAAATCAGCACCTGCCATCACTTCTCAGTCTGTCTTCTCCTGTGTTAAATGAGAGGCGCAGAATAGATGATCTCAAGGGTCCTTTTCAGTCTCATGCATGAGGAAATATTTGAGGTTGAGACAAATAAAGTTAAAACATGAAACAAGGAAGCATGAAATGTTAGAGATGGAAAAAAACATGGAGATCAATTAGTATCATATTTTCATTTTATACTTAAGCAAATGGAAGGGCCACGGGACAAGGTGCATTCAAAATTACACCGCTAGGAAGTGGACCATGTATATAACTGAGTTTCCATCAACCCTCCTTTTCTACAACACAGAGTAGAATCAGCTTAAAATGACACATAATTGAAAGGAAAATATTTAAAAAATCAGTAAAACAAACAAAAACAAAAAAGCAACCACAATTATTATATCTCCACCAACACAGATCATGAATTAACTGGATTTTAATTTATTTTCTATCTACTTTTATAGGAAAGATGTCCCCAACAGGTGTCCATTTATAAAAAGTCATCCTAAGAATAAATATATAGCCAACTCAAACGCCTATCACTTCAAAGGCAGCTGTTCTCACATTTTAATGAGTATAAAAATCACCCTGGGTGCTAAAGTGTGGGCTTCCTGCCCCCGCACCCCAAAAGTTCTGATTTACGTTGAGGCAGGACCCAGGCACTGAATTAGAGGAATGGAGGTTGAGACGGAGACCTGTATTCAGGAACTTCGTGTTCTAAAGCTAGATAAGTGAGGTCAATAAAATTTAGTGAATTATGGTCACCTGGAGACAACAGATGACCCTGATTTAAAATTCGTAGAGCAATTCTGAACAGTTATTACAATAAATGAGTTTTTCGTTTGATCTTCTGAAATTTAAACTTTACTCCACTCACCACAGATGCCTGTTTATCAGTGTTGGGTTACTTTCTGTGCACAATGTTATTTAGCACATTCACAAATAAAACCTGTTTCCTAAAGCGGGACTTTCATGGGACCATGGGATATCTGGTTTAATACAGACAAAGTCACTATGACAACCCTAATTGTACAAGAAGAAAACCTATAAACATCCAAGCAGAGAGAAGAAAAGCTAAAGTCCAAGGTTTAACAATACCGCGTCTCGTGGGGTTTCTCTGCAATTGGAAATGTTCAGTCTTCATAAGAAAGAAGCCTTTGCAGCTCCTTCAGGTCAGGTTATAAGGAGAGGCCTTGACAAGATCATGAAATATTCAGTGTAGCAGCTTTCGAATCCACCAAGTTTCACACAGAAGCTCTTTCTCTGGGTCCTATTATTCCAACATGTACCTCGAGTTACCAGAGTTACACAAAATTGGAAATAATAATTCTCCTGCCCCTTCCCCTTCAATCCTAAACTGCCACGCGTACGGTCAGGTTGGATTACATAGACTAACACTGAACATTTTTCTCTCTGGAAATCCTGGGAACATGTGTACCGGGACAACCAGTTTTGTCCAAGGGTGGCAACTATTTTCAGAAAGCCAAATGGACACTTTTTCCAGAAATGGAGAGACATGGTTTGAACTATCTGGAGACCAACACAGCAGCAAGGAGTGCTTATGTGAGAGTCAGGCTGGTGTCAGTTCCATTTTGTAGGACTCTGGGCATTTTGTACTTGGCACCACCAACACCAAGGCTGCCCTAAAATGAAGCAGCGATGGCCAGATGAGAGTTCCATGCCCCGCTTCTAGCATTTTCTGTTTATATCCAGAGGATCCTGTGTTCTTTGTGAAAGGTGGCTTTTCTTTTTTGTATCTGTTATGCCATATTTTTTTCTTTTTTTACCTTTTTTAAAATTTCCAAATTGTATTTGAAATAGTGACAGTACATATTCTAAAAATATCCCAACTTAAACATATCTAATGCATCCAGAATTAATCAATTTTATGTCTTTTAAATTCTTTTTTCACTTCTTTACTTTTAAAAAAATATTTACTGTTGAAAGTGTTATAGATGCCCCCCTTTATTTCCCCAATGACTCCCTCTACTATGCACCCACCCCAACCCAGGCCTTCAAATTCACCACACTTTATTGGCTATGTACATGGGTTATGTATATATGCATATAAGTACTTTTATATTTTTTATGCATTTCTGCTTTCCTTGGCCACAATGAAAATGTGGAGCCCAATCCCCCATCTTCTTAAAATAGAAGAAAACCCTTACTGACGAGAGTCATCAATCTACAGTCCCATATTTCTGGGGGTAGGGTGCGGTAGGAATTCTATCAGCTAAAAAGAACCTGATAGATTGCACATGGAAATGTAAAATGGTGCAGCTGCTGTGGAAATGGTAGGGTAACTTCTCAAAAAAATTGAACATGGAATCACCAAGTAGCCCAGCCATTTCACTTCCGGCTCTCTAGCCAAAAAAAGTGAAAGCAGGGACTCCCCAACAGATACGTGCATACTCATGTTCAAGACAGCATTATCCACAATAGCCCATTGGTGGAAGCAACCCCGGGGTCCATCGACGAGCTGAATTGATAAACAAAGTACAGCATACACATACAAAGGAAGGGAATTCTAGAACACGGATGAATTTTGAAGACATTATGTTAAGTGAAACAAGCCAGCCTTAAAAAGGACATATACTGTATGATTCTACTTATCTGAGTTACCTAGGTAGTCAAATTTATACAGATGGGAACCTAGAATGGTGGCTGCTAGGGCTTGGGGGTTAAGGGAAATGGGAGTTACTGTTCAATGGGCAGAGTTTCAGTTTGGAATGATGCAAAAGTTCTGGACACGGTGGCGGTGATGGGTGCACAACAATATGAACTGGTTTGGCTCAGTGAATAGAGTGTCAGCCTGAGGACTGAAAGGTCTCAGGTTCGATTCCAGTCAAGGGCATGTACCTTGGTTGCAGGCACATCCCCAGTAGGAGGTGTGCAGGAGGCATCAATGTTTCTAACTCTCTATCCTTCTCCCTTCCTCTCTGTAAAAAAAATCAATAAAATATATTTAAAAAAAGAAAGAAAAAGAAAATGCTGTTGCCATAGGTAACCACTGCAAGCACAAAAAACAAAAACAACAACAATATGAATGTACTTAATGCCACTGCACTGTACACTTAAAATGGTTAAAATGACAAATTTCACGTTATGTGTTTTTATCGCAATAAAAAAATCACCTGATATGGAAATACGTAGTGATGCCGGACCAGAGAGCCCCTGAATGGGACTTGGGTAGCATTTCAGCACAATTAAGTCTATCCCTTCAGGAGTGGAAAGGATGATCTCTCTACCTCCTGACACCCCAACATCAGGACCATGAGTAGAAGCCCTGAAGGCTGTCAGGATTGCTATAGGATAGAGAGATGGATGTGAACGGCTCGACATACAAAGTGCAGCACCTGGAGACAGGAATAGGACGAAAAAGACCTTAAAGAAGAGAGAATGTCCCCTGGAAGTTTTACAATACTTAAATCTTCTTTAGAAAGAGTGAATGTTCTTTTAGTCTTCCCATATTTAAAGGAGAGCATCCTGACAATTTAATTTCCAGATTTCCTCAAGTCTTATTTCAGGTTCTGCAGGTAAAAGTCAGGTATTTCTTATCACAAATAGAAACGTAGCTATGTTCCAAATGATCCTGTGTAAACATTTAGGCACAGGTGCTGGGCACTCACTGTCCTGCCTAAATTCATCTGATCAATTTCTCAATTGTAATTCAACAAGTTTGTAATGCTCCTTCATGTGTTGCCAGACTCAGGAGGTCTGGGAAGTGGGGTATTTGGGGAGACCAGGGAAAATACTGCAGTTACCCGTATAGCAATCTGCATGAAAAAAAAAAAAAAAAAACGGAAAAGTTTTCCCTATCAGGTTCTCGGCACATTTTGAGAACATAAAACTTGGAGTTCACATTCAACACCTGTTCTTCATTACCCTCTATTTTCCGGGGTAAAGACATCCCCGTTACCAGGGAGCAATCAAAGATATAAACATTCCTTTAACTTAACAATCATCTGAAAGCAGCAAAAAGCAGAATGCAAACAAAACCAATCCTGCAAGCACCAATCCCCAGCAGGAGCCCATTTATGTTATTCTATAACCCATCTGGAAAGAGAAAAATCATCCCAACTTCCAGATCCAACTTGGGCAAGAAGGAATATGAAGACTTCAGTTTATGCTTTGCATAAAAACCAATGCATAAGAAATGCAAATAATTTAAAATAATGCAAAGGTACCAAGGGTCTTTTTCAAAATACATCCAGAAATATTCCTAAAAAGGAAAGGGGGAATAAGTCACGCTTAAGTATTATTTTAAACAATTATTTCCTTCACTTGGGGGAAAAATTCTGTTTCTATTTCTGGCCCTCAGTCTATTTTCTGGGAGTAGATCTCCAAAAGAAGTTTACTAACGTCCAAATACTTGCAAACAAGAATTCCCATCCACATAACTGATTAAATAAAAAGCCACTGTAGTAGGTTTAATTGATGGAAACTGAAATAAATAGATGTATTTATTACCCACATGGCAAAAAGTATGGAAAAGGGCACAGTCTCTATCATCTGGGATTTATTTGATGGATGGAAAGTTTAATAAGAATCTAAAAAGGCACATATGAAGAGATTTTAAATCTGGGGGAAAGGGGTCATACAGCAAGGAGTAGGTTGGGGAAAAGTATTAACTGTTGGAGGAAAGAAAGATGGATTTTCCTAAAGAACCTGTGGTTTAGAAAAAGACAAATACAATAGTTAAGAACAGCTGAATGACTTTAGAATCGAATCCGTCAATGCGCACTCCAGGTCCCCACCCACTCTCTGCAGACCAGATCGCTGGGCACAGTTGGGCATCTACAGCTCTTTCATATTCTCCATGTAAGGCTTCTCTGCCTTCCAACTTGGGAAACCCTGGTGGGGACTTTACATTGACAAATATTCGAACTCCTAAAAGAGAGAGATGTAATAAAAGCCCCTAACACATGATGTCCGTACAGATTTGTCACTCAGAAAGGTTTCTCAGCCATGTATTCAGGCCAACTGTGAAGTATCAGTTACAATAGAATACTGAGAACCACTGAAAAAAATAAACACCAAGTAATTGTGATTGTGTAGAGGAAACAAGCTTCAAAGGGGAGCTGTCCACTTCCTGCCCCCAGTAAGCAGCTCAGAGTGGGCCCTTGTTAGCTGCTTTCCCACGCTCATGCTTCCATTTCCCCACAATCTTGGCTCCCATTTGGGGATCCATAGTAAGCTGACTGCATGTCAAGGTACAACTTGCAACCCAGGCTGAGGCAATTAGTGCATTTCATCCCTTTATCCCTGGTTGTGGGTACAAGGATGGAGACTTGGCCCAAGTCAGCCCACAGGTCCAGCTTCAGGATTGGGCTGAGTCTGCCTTTGTCCTACATGCAGTATCCTCCTGTTAGTCCCCAAAGCCAGTGGCAGCCACTTGGAAAGCATGAAAAGACAGTACACCTGAGAACGGAGCCAACCTCTGAGAAATGGAAAGGTTTCCCATCAATATTTGTTGAGTGACTAAATGAGAGCTATTATTTGTTCCTGTGGATTTCTACACAGAATCACTGCTTCCAAATTCAGAATTTTAATTTCTGGAATTTAACAGGTTGATCTCAGCCCCTTGAGTGATGACCCAGCTAGGAGAGCAATGTCCGGCAGCCAGCTAATTCAATAAAGGGATTAACAAAGGGAGAATTAGTTTCAAAGGTGTTGGAAGAGGAACTGGGTTTAGTAATTAATTGTAGGATGCCACTGTGCCCCCTGGGCGTAGTGACAAAGGGAAGAGGTGTCGTTGCCAGAGGCCAGGACCACCCTGACAGCTGGACCCACTGAGAAAACCGTTCCCCAGGGGAAGCTGGCCTCCAGAGCCCCACTAGAGGTCAGTGAGCAAAGGAGCTGGGAATCCTAGCTGGCAGCAGCCAGTCTGCCCTGTGATGCAGAGAGGAGCAGGAACAGGACCAGAACAGATCTGAACGCAAAGCACAAAGGATCGGTTTTAAAGGATTAATACTGTAAAAAACAAAAGCCTCGGTTTTAAAGGATTAATACTTTAAAAAACAAAAATGCATTAAAATGTGTGCTCACAAAAGTAAAAAACAAACAAAAAAACCCACACCCACAAAGAAACATTTAAGTCTGCCTCCGTCAAACATTAATACTGATGGTGCAAGGACAAGCAGGGATCCAATAAAAGGCCAGGGCCCAGATACATGCACTTGAAAAGATAATTATTGAGGACTGTACCTCCATGCCATTCTGATTCCTTACTCTGAGCCAACTGTACTTGTTAAAAATGGGAGCCTCCACTGAGTGGTCATATTATTATGATTTCTGAATGCATAATAATACATAGGATATACCCCACTCAGGGTATATCCTATGTAATAAAAGACTAATATGCAAATTGCCCCCTCAACCAGGAGTTCGACTGGCAGGCAGGCAGGCAGACAGACTGGCCAAGCGCCCATGTCCCCTTACCCTGGCAAGGCTAGCTTGACCCCATCCATGCACAAAATTATGCACCAGGTCTCTAACACACACACACACACACACACACACACACACACACACACACACACACTGAGTGGCCAGATTATTATGCATTCAGAGATCATAATAATCCGGCACTCAGTATATATCTAAGGCTAAACCTATGTGAACACACTTTTGAGCCACTGAAGTGACTGTGTGTGTATGTGTAATGTTATAACAAATACTTTAAACATATACACATAGCTCACATTTTTCCCTTCACACATGACAGACCAGTTAGCAGAAATATTAATCTCTGTTTGCTGTCCTCTGTTTTTCTCTCCCTTATTCCAAGAAGGCCTTTGTGTTCCTTTGCCTCAGGGGTGTTTATATCATGGTTTAAGTAGAAGTTGCCAGAAATACCACCTGCCCCCACCCTTCCTGACTTTTGTTTTCACTGAGAGCATGAAGCTAGGTCAACACACCGGGGAGGAGGCCCTGGGGCCAGGGGTGGAGGTGAAGGATTACAAGAAACAGTGAAGATAAACTGGAGGGGGAACTCTGCAGTGGAGACAGGAGTCCAGTCCGGACTAGTGAGGCCTGGGCTGGAATTCCGGGCCGGGGGTGGGGTGGTGGTGGTGGGTGACAGGTCCTCAGTGTGGTGTCCCTCAGGAGAACAAATCATGCCCTAATTCTCAGCTGTGTAGAGACACTCCCCTCTCCCCGAGTCAGAGAAAACAAAGCCATCATTTGATTTCAAAGGACCACTGGAGGCCAAAAAAGGGCCCAACAGCAGTGGACCAAGGTCCAGAGGGCCCCTCCAAATGTCCTGGATCTTTCCAAGGCCTGGGGCTGAGAGCCAGGGCAGAGGGAGCCCCAATCATGGGTAAAATCTAATTTATTCCCCCACTAAGGGGTGAAGACTCAGATTTAGATCTATTTCAACTGTGAAAGCAAACAAACAAATAAGCTGATGTGCAATGTCTTGCGTCTGTATATCATAGCGGAATAATATTCACACCTGCTACACATGTTTAAATGTTTAAAAACTCAAGTTGCTGCTGCAGAGTTATGGCTCATGCCTTGGGCTTTCATCAGTAAATGCAGCTGTGAAATTGCTTGGGGGAGGGGGGGCGAGAGTGTGGAGGGGGAGGGAAAGCTGGTGACATACAGAATCCTTATCTCAGAGGTGGGCTTGCTGATGGTTAAGACAGCGTGAAAGTCCCTTAGACTTGGGGGGGACCAATCTCACATTTTACAGAGAAGGCAACAGAGCTGAGGCCCCGAATTCAAGGCAAAGATGCCACAGATGACAACAGTGTTTCCCAAGCTTCAGTCCTCATGTACCAGAGGCATGCTTCATTTGCCACATCTGCGGACCACCTGTACTAATATTTACCGAATATTTCTCTACATATGGACTCACTTTTATTACTTAAACAAATTTATTCTCACCCTAAACAACAATACTCATGAAGGCACAAGGTTGGTGTGCTACATATACACATATCACACGTACGCTTCTCAGTGTGCATGCAATAAACACGAAACTACCAAAGAACAAACGTTCATCTGTGCACGCCTACGGTTATGTCATGCTTCGTTAAGTGGCATAACTTAGCACAGTTTGGGGAACTGCATCGCATGCATTTCTGTAAGAACTGCGATTGCTCTGGGTGTTCGGATGGTATTTTCTCTTGCCTTTGATCCGAGCTTCCAGACTTTGATAGCTTCTCATGATGATTGGTCTGAATGCAAAATGCTACTGAGAGGGGGAAAGAAATGGGGGGCACAGCAGGGGTGGAGAGAAAGGAGAGTCAGAAGGAGGAGGAGGAGGAAGAGAAGATGAAATAATCAGGAGAGAAGGAGAAAGAAGAAAATGAAAGATGCCTAGGCCAGAGATCCAACATTAACAGCACAGGAACCTCTGTATGTTTGTATTTTTATATGAGCAATGTAATCACACCGGAAGTCTGTTTATCAAAAACACGGTTACCTCATGAAGGGCAGTATTATCCCTAAACAATGGCACAAAGCTGGTCCCAAACATAAACCTGAAAATAAAAAGCATTTGTGCTCTCATCGTCCAGATTCTCCCAGAGCCCCTCGGAGTTCACCCCATTACTTGGTCTTGGCCTCTTCGATCTATGAAGACTTACCGCTTCCCACACAGTCAGCCCTCTCTCTGCACCTTCCCCACTCACCGTCCTTATCGGCTCAGGAAGAAATTTCTGCAAAGCTCTTCCTCTGGTCACTGATATCTGGGAACCAAATCCATTAAGATATTTTTGATCCTTACTCATGCTATTTTGAATGTCTGGTGCACAGGAAGGAACTGATAAAAATAGAATTACAATGCCCTTACCGCCAAAGTAGCAAAGGGGCTGATTAAGATTGATGTCTGAATAAATATACAATAGCAGGCCCAACATTTTAATAGCTTTTGATGGAAACAGAAAAAGAGTGCAAGTTTTCCCTGACTGTAAATGTGTACATTTCTATTCCCTTCCCAAGAATATTTTCCCTAAAAGATGACTCCTCTTATTTTCAAAGTCATGTAGAATAATAATGACAATAATATAAAAATAATGGCTAATATTCATTGAGAACTTACTGGATGACAGGCATGGTCTGGGAAGTTTACATGTGCTAACTCAACCCAATAGGGAGGCCTGGATACTGTTACTTCTTTTTCATAGACGAGGAAACTCAGAATTAGAGATGCTGCAATAGCGTAACGGAGAGATCCAAGCCCAGTCCAGCTTCTCCAAGTAAGTATATTAGCATGGGAGTTACTTAATCTCTCTTCATCCAGCCTCCTCTGCAGTGAAAGGTATCTAAAATACGGGTTGTTTTGATGACTAAATGAGAGGTATGTAAAGTCTTTCAGAGTGCCTACCACAGAGTAAGCTTTCAGATACTACATCATCACCACCATCACCACCATCAACTTCATCATCATCATCACCACCATCACCACCACCACCACCAACACCACCACCACCACTACCACCACCATCTTTCCTTCTTCCAAATTCCCCACTGATTAGGAGGAATATTCTCATTATCTCTCTCATATTATTAACCTTTCTTCTGTATGTTGTTGGATTTGATCTGCTAAATTTTGCCAAATATTTTTGTGTCTGTTCGTGAGGCACATTATTATGTTATTTATTTTGGGGAGTGATGTCTTTGTTAGGTTTTAGTATTAATGTTATGCTAGCCATCAGATATTGAAAAATGTTCCCTCTTCTTCTAATTTCTGCATTTATGCAAGTTTTTGGTATTTCTTCTTTGTATTTTGATGAAATTCACCAGTAAAGCCAACTGGGCCTGAAGTTTTCTTGTTGAGAGGTTTTTTAAAATGAATTCTATTTCATTATTATATACAGGACTATCCAAATTTTACGTTTTATCTTGTGTATTTTTTTTTTAGTAAACTGTATTTTTGTAAATTGTCCATTTCACCTAAGTTTATTGGCATAAAGATGGTCATAATAATCTCTTACTATATTGTAATTAGAGGCACGATACATGAAATTCGTGTACGGGAAGGGGGGGTCCCCTCAGCCCAGCCTGTACCCTCTCCAAACTGAAACATCTCTCTCACAATACTGGATTGCTGGCTCCTAATTGCTCACCTGCCTGCCTGCCTGGTTGCCCCTAACTGCCCCCCCTCCCGCCCATCTTTCCTGATGGCCTGATCAACTCTCACTGCCTCTGCGTGCTGGCCTGATTGCCCCTAACTGCTACTCCTGCTGGCCTTGTCACCCCAACTGCCCCTGCTCTGCCAACCTGGTCACCCTCAATTGTTCCCCCTGCGGGCCTGGTTGCCCCATGCAGCCTGCTTGTTTAGTCATTTAATCGTCCCTCACTAACCCCACTGCCAGCCTGGTCTTGGGCAGCCATCTTGTGAGGATGTGATGGTCAATTTGCATATCACCACTTTATTGTATAGGGCTAGAAGCCCAATGCATAAAATTCGTGCAAGGGCTTGACCTCGCAGCTGTAGCAGCTTGCCTTGGCTCTTACAGCCCCAGCTTTGTCTGGAAGATCATCCAGAATGACATCTGGCTGTCCATTCTAATTAGCATATTATGCTTTTATTATTATAGAGGCTCGATGCACAAAATTCATGCAAGAGTAGGCCTTCCTTCTCTTGGCTGCTGCACCAGCTTCCCTCTGGACATTACTTAGTCAGATTGAATATGTTAAGAAGTAAATAAATATATATATATTTTTTGTTTTGTTTTTCGTCTAGGTCCCTCTAGCACCGGGGACCCAGGACCAGGGCTTCCCTCACAGCCCTGGCTTCTTCTGGAAGGTTCAGTCTCATTAGCATATTATGCTTTCATTATTATAGATGTTTCTAAGAGCTGTAGTGATAACTTTCATTCTTGATATTGGTGATTAATATTCTTTCTTTTTCCTTGATCATTAGAGGTTCATCAGTTTTGCTGATCTTTTCATAGTTCAAGTTTTAGCTTTCTGTTTTCTATTTCACTGATTTCTGCTCTTTCTCTTTCAGCAATTCCTGCATTCTAGTTACTTTGGAGTTGTTTTTGCTTTTCTTTTCTCAGGTTCCTGAGATGGAAACCTGAGGTAATTGGCTGCAGGTCTTTATTCTTTCCTAAAATAAACATTAGAGCTAAAGCTTTTCTTCTAAGCAGTGCTTTATCTGTACTCTGAAAACTGTAGTGTGTTGTATTTTCATTGCTATTCATTCAATTAGAAATCATTACTAAATTTGGGCATCTATGACTCCTTTAGAAGCATGTTGCTTAATTTCCAAATATTTGGAATTTTCAAATATGTCTAGTTATTGATCTCTGACTAAATTTCATTGTCTTGAGGGAATCCTTTTAAACTTTGTTTTTAGATTTACTGAAACTTGTTTTATGGTCCAGCATATATTCTATCTTGGTGAAAGGACCATGTGCACTTGTAAAGAATATAGTTGGGTCAAGTGTCCCACAAATATCAATTAGGTCAAAGTGGTTAGTGATGATGTTCAGATCCTTGTAGGTTTTACTGATTTTTTTTTGGGGGGGGGGGGGAGGGGGGGAGGAGCAGTGTCTAGTTTTACAATCAATTAATTTAACAATGTCAATATTTGCTTTGTGTATTTCTAAGGTCCAATGTATTTATGACTGTTATTTCTTTCTGATGAACTGATCCTTTTATCATTATGCATGTCTCTCTTTATCTACAGTAATACTCTCCTTAAAGTATATCTAACATAATGTTATATTGGGCTATTTCAGACTTCTTATGCTTACCATTTGCCTGATACACCTTTTCCCATCTATTTACATCAACCTATTTGTAGCTTATATTTGAAGTGCATCTTTATACTTAAAATATGTCATTTTAAAATAAAATATAGGTGTTTTCTTATTTATTCAAATAACGTCTGCCTTTTAAATTCATTTCATGTAACTATTCATGTGAGCAGATATAGATCATTTCTTATTTATTTTCATTTGTCCTTTGTCTTGTTTTAAAATATGTTTTTTACTGACTTTTTAGAGAGAAAGGCGGGAAAAAAGAGAAATGGAATCATTGATGAGAGAGGAACATTATTAATTGGCTGCCTCTTGCACACCCCGTACTAGGGATCTAGCCTGCAACCAAGGCATGTGCCTTGAATGGGAATCGAACCAACAACCTCTTGGTTCCTGGGTCAACACTCAACCACTGATCCACACTGGCCAGGCTCTTTGTCTTCTGTTTTTTGTTTTTCACCCTTTCTGGCTTCTTTCTTTCTTTCTTTCTTTCTTTCTTTCTTTCTTTCTTTCTGGCTTCTTTCTTTCT
>JAAGEH010000043.1:18009994-18102918 GCA_011751065.1 Lasiurus cinereus | reverse complement strand
TTCTTTCTTTCTGGCTTCTTTCTTTCTTTCTTTCTTTCTTTCTTTCTTCCTTCCTTCCTTCCTTCCTTCCTTCCTTCCTTTCTTTCTTTTTTGTATTAGCTAAAATTTTTGGATTCCATTTTACCAATTGGCTTCTAAATTATATATTATGTTTTTAGGGATTATCCTAGAGTTATAGTATACATCTTAACATTTTACAGCCAAGTTAGAATAATATAGAACCATATCACATAAAATGCAAAAGTCTTACAATCATGTAAGCCTCCTTACATTACTATATGACATAGTTGCCATATCCCATCTACACATATTACGAACACAAGAATATAACCAGTCACATGTAGTTTTGAAAAACAATCAGTGGGAAAGTAGGTTTTTATATCCATCTAGATATAAACAATTTGTTCCTGGAGATCTGAGTTCTCCTCTAGTTTCATTTCCCTTCAAACTGAAAAATGTCCTTTAGCACTGCCTGCGGTTTGGATTTGGTAACAATAACTTTTCTTTCTTTATTGGAAAATATTATTTTGTTTTTATTCTTCAAGGATATTTTCATTGCCTGTAGAATTCTGGGTTCACTGTTTTTTGCCTTCCACGATTTCTGATAAGAAGTTTGATGCCATTTAAATCAATGTTCCCCTATAAGAAATTAGTTGTTTTTTTTTATCTGGCTGCCTGAACTATTTTCTCATTTTATTTGGTTTTCAGCAATTTGACTATGATATTCCTATGCATAGTTTACTTGATATTTTTCCCTATATGGAGTCAAGTGGGCTTCTTAATCTGTAAATGTATGTCTTTCACCAAATTTAAGGACTTGGGAGCATTAGTTCTTCAAATAAATTTTTGGTTTTATTTGCTTTTCTCCTATGGGTCTAAATTTTCCTTTATATTAGGCCTTTGATATTGTCCCATAGATACCTGACAGAGCTATTCATTTTATCAATAATTTTTTATTCTCTTCTTTAGACCGTATAATTTCCATCAATTTAGCATGGAGTTCATCCTTCTTTTTTTTTTTCCTTTTTTTCTTTTGGTCTATCTGCTATTAAGCCCATGTAACGAATGATGTGTGTCCAGGAATTATATCTTTTCCAAAATTTCTACTTGGTTCATTATTTTTTATTATCACTTCCGATATTTTCTAGCTTTCTATTCATTACAAATATATTTTCAACCCTCACTTAGCATAATTATAAGAGCTGCTTTAAAATCCTTTTCTGATAATTCTAATATGTGACTCATCTGAAGGTTGGCCTCTGCTGATTGTCTTTTCCCTTAACAATAGTCCTCCACATGTCAATTAATACTATATTTTGGAAGTCATGTTGTGGAGACTCTGGGTTGTGTTATATTTCTCTGAAGAATGTTCCTGACTTGTTTCATTTGGCTAGAATCAAACTCTAAACTCTGTGGTGGGTGGTGTTCTCAGTCCAGACTGCATTCGATCTAACCATGCATGTGTGGCTCAGGAGTCACCCAGAGAGTTGGGCAGAGTTTATATATAGATTTGGGGGCTCCTTTTAGTTCTCTCTTTTTTTCTTTTTTTTTTTTTGGAACTCTACCCCACTTATTGGTAGCTCTTTCAAATAGTTCCTCCTGCCCCCCCCCCCCCCAAAAAAGAGTGCAGGCTCTCCTTTGGCATTTTAGCTACCCCATTCCATAATTCTAACTATGGCTGCCCTGGGGCAAAACCAAAGGAATGGAAAACTCACTCTATGCCAGTTGCTTCCTCTAAGTGTCAAATCCCCTCCAAAAATCTCAGTTTGTGATTCTTCAAAGCCTTGGGTAGTTATTTTTTGGATTTCCCTCCTCAAAATTTATAGTTATTTGTGGGTGGGTCAATCTGTTAGGAGTTTATTCTTCGATAACCATAGCAGAAACACATAGTATCATTTTTATAAAGTTCTACACCAGTCCTTAATGTGTTTGTTAAGATGCATTTAAATGAGGTAAAAAATGATAAAGTTCAAATTAATTTACCCCTGGAGAAAAAAAGATAGAGGGATAAGAGAAGGGAAAACATAGATAAATACAAATTATTGCCTGAGTTCTAGTGCTCTGGCTGTGTGTGTGGGCTAATGGCTGTTCACTACATTATTCAGAAAAGGATAAATAACATGATAATAATAGGGTTATGGATAGACCCGCGATGGCAGTGTGTCACGAACCAAGGCCTTTGATTAATTTAATTCTGTCCATCTAAAAACAAATGTTCACAGAGTCCTCGTCTTGTCCTTAGACTCCTGAAAAGTCTCAATACCGACATGATTCTGAGAAGCTCCAGTCACAGGGCCTATGAAACAGCTAAGGATTTATGAGATACATTGATAGGTAAAATTTATGGGCCATTCAAATTTAGGCACATCTTAGACACATTGTTAATAATGAGAACCCCCTTAAATAACGTTGTGGTTTGAATGAGAAGGATAAAAAAGACAAAAATCAGGCATGTGTGTATTGTTTCTTTGTTCACAATACATACAAGCTGTCTGAGACAGGAAAAGTTCCTAAGGGTTTAGAAGCAAGGAATAAGAATGAAAAGAGACTGAGCTTAAGAACGGTGCAGCATTGTCAAAGCAGGAGGAACCTTCAGCTTGCATGCTTAAAAGCTTGTCTACATGTCAGGGACCGTGAGACATTTTCCCAGAGGGGACTGGACAGGGAGCCTCTCTGGTCTTAGTATCTTAAACTAGGCTGAATGGAACACCAGGGAATATGCTGGAGGGAGGGAGGGAAGGAGAGAGATCGCACACTGGCTAAAGGGGTGGAAAAAGTGATGTAATCAGAGTTTTTTCCCATCTCTAATTTTATGACTCTCTGTAAAAAGGAAGAACTCAAACCACTTCAAAATAAGATCACCGGAGACCTGGCTTAAAGATGGGATCGGATGAGAAGGAAGTTGATAGAGACCTACTCTCCTGGTTGATAATCACATACCATGCTAAAATATACCTCCACCCGACTACTGCCTCGTTGCAAATATAGGGTAAATTTATAAGTGAGCACAGACGACTTCTCTGGGAATCGGGCACAGCAGGGGAAAAAACCTACAAACAATATCTCTCAAAATTAGAACTCTGTTTCCCGACAACCAAAAGCTTGGCAAATCACACCCAGTGTTTTATTTCTCCGGATGTTTAAAAGAGCACATCGGAGAGCTCTTTTTCACCTGCTCGCTATCGGGGTTGATTTTAAGGACTCTCAGAGACAAACCACTAAAGAAAAAAAAAAAAATACCGTTAGATTTTATTTTATTTTTTTCCTACTTGTTGTCAAGAATAGTAAATTGTCTGTATTTACCACGTCAAGGGGGAAAAAAATCCTTTTTGTTGCTTTCACTGAAACATCCATAAAAACACATTTTAAAGGCTAAACTTTATAAAAGTGTGCATGTGCATGTGTGAGTGTGTGTGTGTGTGTGTAAAAAGCGTACAGAGAAATTTGCTAATTGCAATCAAATTCAATTCTCCAATCCAGTGAATACCCCTGTGGGTGTGAGGAAATAGCGCCTCTTTGGGGGAAAGGTAATCCTAATTATGTGGCATGCCAGAGAGGCACCCAAGTTTATGTCAGGAGCAGATGCTGAGAAGATATGCTCCAAGTCTGGACTGTTTCAACTGGGAGGGTGTTGGCGTAATGTTGGTATTTAGCTGTGATCTAGAGGCCAGCAAAGGTTAGGTCGGACAAAGCAGAGCCTAATGAAGCTGCTAGTGTCTGGGGTGAAGGAGCCACAAAGCCTTTCAAATTAGCAGCTGAATCCTGACACTCATTAGTGATTATATATGCAAGGGCTGCAACTTAAGCCCCAGCCAGTAAACAGCCTAGCCGCTCCGCATACACACAAAGGAAATAAAGTATGTACAAAAATAAAGAACTAGAACCTTTTCAATGTCTTCTCTTTCACATTTTGACATTTTCCTTTAAAAAAAAAATTGACAGGACTGCAGTTACCTTCCAATTTGGTACTGAAATAATTACCACCGCGACTAAAATGAGACTTCATTTATTTTTAAATCAAGGAAGGTCTAGTCAGAAATTGCTTCTGCTAAGTTCTGTACAAGACATAATACACTCTTGTTAACTAACAAAACCAATAAATCAGGCTGAAGCACTTATTAAAGTATCTTGCAGCACTAAATTTATCACTGATGACAAATTTAATTTGGGACTGTGACAGTTTGCTCCGTGCATGTGCAGTACTCCAACAGATTTCTTTAATTTTGGGGGGAGAAGGGGCCTGCAGAATGGTCATTGCTGAAATTTACTAGAAATTTTTAGAGATGTAAAAGAATTCCAATAAGAAATTGGAATCCCACAGCGACACTGTCCCTAGGAAAAGTTATGCATTGAAGTTCTTTTCCAGCCAGTTCTATCATTCGATAGTAGAGTTAGCAGAATTTTAAAAATGGTGATAATGAGCATTTGACGAAGCAATTTATAATCATCACTCAGTTAACCCACATTCTATCTCCACTGTTAGGTCACTGCTTGTCCCTTGCTAATGAAGAAAATTGAGATATGGAGTTTCTCTCTGTCTAACAGGTAGAATAAGTTAAGGGATGGTGGAAAGAAAAAAAGAAAGGACAATCACAAAATTGTGTTGGGTTTTATGGTTAGTCAATACTGTAGTTAATATTCTCGCTTGAAGTATCAAATAAGAATTACATTCCAAACACACATAAAGTTATTATTAATAGGCAACCTTTGCTCAACAACATGCTTCTAGATTGTCTCATACGAATAATGCCTTATTTTCTCTTCCAGTCAACTGCCCTGTGCAGCTTATTGTACAACACAGCCAGGCTACACAAGTTATATTTTCTATAAACTTTTCCTCCTCCTAAACCACAGCCTTGCAATTCTACATTAGCATTTTCTTGCTGTCTTTTCAAACGGTATTTTCTTTCTTTGTCAATGCAATCAGCATATAAAAACCAAATTTCACCGCCTGGTCCCGTTTAATGCAAACTGAACACCCTAAACCCCAGCCTGACAAGGGGAACGCGTTAAGCTCTGGGACAAAAGCATCCAAGTCGACCTGTTTTGCAGACTGATTAATAGAAACAAGCTCCAAGGACTAATCACAAGTCGAGCGAGCCCTGTTTTGCAGATTAATAGAACAAAGACACCCGAGAGGAGGGGAGGTTACAGCACTGGAATACAAATAAGCAAAGGTAGGCACCAGGCTTTCGTCCACTGAAGTCACATCCTGTAAAGCCAGACCCACAGACCTCAAGTCCCAGGGTACCACGTTCAGGGAGAAACCAAAAAGCAGCACCAAAGAGGTCAGGTTTCCCTCCAGCACCCCAGCCCCAAGTGAGCCATCTAGATGCCATCTTCTATGGAGATTCTGAGGTAAAAGAGGAAACAGTTTCCCTCAGAATGAGGCTGGCCCCGGGTGCTCTGGGGAAATCCTTCCATGTCACCACGGCAAACCACAGCACTTGTTGATCAGGATGGATGTTACCACCTCCCCAGCGTTGGCAATGGCCCGTGCCACACAGGTAATCTGTGAAGTGTATGCGTCCGTCCAGGCCCACAAATATACCAGAACTACATACACAGGGTCAGCATAAGGTTAGAAGACAGTCCATTGCCAAATTACCCCTCAACTCACACTTTACAAGAGAATGTGGCCTTTTTTCCCTTACTGTAAAAACAAAGACTTACCCACTGTAAGAATATTCAAAATCCCAGGGAAGTAGAATGAAAGAAAGAAAAAAAGAACATGCATAAGGGAACATCGCTGTTATACTTGTGGTGTAGTGCCTCTCAGTTTTCATTTTCTCTGTATGTTTATATGTTTTTGGTAATGCGATGAGCCCTCTGTATATTTTTAGTGGAGACGCAGCTTTTGAAATGCTTACTGCTAAATATGAGAAGGAAAACATATCACTGCTCTCTGATGACTGATGCTAATTCTTGAATGACTAAAACCAGGTGAATGTGTGATTTTTTACTGGAATTGTACAGTCTTCATGCGTATGAGTATCTGGTTCACTGAAGAGAGTTTACACTGCTTGGGAAACAATCTTTAGGAATTTAGATGTCTGGTTTTTTGTTGTTTTGTTTTGTTTTTCATCTCGGTCCCAAGAAGAGTATTAGGTTCAATGGACAAAGAGAATGCGTTTGTCTCTGGCATACTTGTATTCTGCTCTATCAATAACCCAGTTATTCTGTTATTGCAATAATCAAGGAGGGGAAAACATTTGTAATGAATACCATAAATATCAACAGTTACAAATCTCTGAGCTGACTTCCGTGTACTGTTAAGCCTGTGGTCTGCAGGCCAGCCAAACTGCAGAATTTCCAAAGCAGTGATCCTGTTTCTCTGAGGCTTTTCAGAACAGAGTTCATACTCTACAGAAGGTCATTTCTATAGCATAACCTTAAAAGCAATACCCTTCTTAGTCTCAGATTTTCCCTTTAATATAAGACACAATGAACAGCACATAAGCAGGGTTTTTTAATGTACGAAGGTGCTCAGTACCCAGAAAATTCTCTAGCCTTTCATGGGCCTGTTTCTGAAACTACTGCAAGCCACAACTGTACAGAACTCATCTCTGGAAAGAGCACAGAGGTCAAGGCCACGCACTCCCTTAGGTTTCCTCCCATTTTTCCTACTCATACTGCTGGACCAATAGGTAAATCCTTCTCCTTGCAGAGTATATCTTTTTAAGGGAGAGGCTGAATTTGGATTAGAAAATAAATTAATCTTTGCTGTTTTATGTGGAGAAAAAAAAGAGAGAAGCACGAGGAATGTATACTAACAGAGGCATCGCAAGCATAGCCTAAAACTCTCATTCTTTAATGCTTCCTCTGTATTAATTTATATAAATAATATAAAAGCAAACCCCACAAATGGGGCTTCTGAAGTTTCTTTTCCATAGTATTTTTTTTCCTTTAAGTCATAACACCAAAGGTTAAGTAAAAAATAAATAAAATAAAAAAATTGCCAAGTGGCATTATTTCCAACTAGTTTTGCCATTATCAATTTCTGAGTAGGTTTTAGTCTAGCATCTTTTGTTTGTTCTGAAAAGATCAAAGCAAGAAGTTTTCTACTGATTCTTCATTCAAAATAAAAACAGAGGCCAGATGATGGCTAGTGAACTGGAGATCAGACTTTTAAATCATGAATACAATAAAAAAAAAAATCCCCCCCTAAAAGTTGTCTTCCATAATCCTCTTTTTAGAAGCAGGATACTCCAAGCCACTTCCCATTGCTCACAAAGCCTTGTGTGGTATGAAAACTCAGAACATCTTCTTGGATTCAGTGTTCAGATTGAATATGTCCCAAAATTTCAATACATACAGTAGCTTGAAATGTAGTAAGAAAAATAGAGTAATCTCCAGTTATGAAGCCAGGAAGGCATCAGAGCCACTTAGTCTTAAGTGCAATCATTTTGTACACAATATAAAAAAATAAATAAATTACATAGCCAATTTCAGGGAAAAAAAATGGAAAACCAGTGTGCCTAATCTGAACTATTTTTTTTTTCCTTTGCAAACATAGTATTGGCTTTACTTAGTCTTCAGTGTTGATTTGCTAGAAGTTCATATGAAATCTTAGCACCACTTTTTAAAAAATGTGAGCTATCTTAAAACCACATGCCAGACATTAGGCCTGAAAGTATCTAAATTACCTAATAAATATCATCAGCACCGTGAAATGCTGTCTTGGGAAGTTTTATTCTGGGAAGAATCTTATTTACACTAGCTAGTTCTTAACTATTTTCTCTAATTTTCCTGTTATATACCAAGTGCATCTCTTCGTTGACTTTTCATTTTTCACTGTGAATTTTATACGTGGACATTACTTAGTCATAGTAACTGTATTTATACTTTAACCAAGCTAATCTTTTCTCATATTTGAGCAAAACTTATATCCTCTCATGAATTAATGCAGATTTGTAATTCATCTTTTCTACATTTTGCAGAATGTAGTCACATTCTGCTAATGCAGAGGCTGTCAAATTTGTCACTAATTTCCTGTGTAAGCAGTCCTCATGGAACGTTCCACATTCAATTTATAGTCCCCATCCAAGATTACCTTTATTTTTCTTGGGTGAAAACGCAGTACCAAGTGTTACTGATATATTCAAAACTATACTCATGTAAGTGACCTTAAAAATGCCCATATGTCTTCATTTAAGAGACATCCATTCACTCTTCTATGTCTTTTGACTTAGTGCAGCTGATATATGGAGTTCCTTCCTTAAATAGTTTGCAGTTATCCAGATCATAAGCAACTTGCTGTGCAAAGAAACTGTACAATAATTGCTTTTGAAAATTCTCTCTCTCATACACACAGAAATAGGGGTAACCATTTTCTTAGACTAAGTTTTCTATTCACCTCATTTCTGCTGCTTTTATTCTCCCCTTCTCACTGGTATATCATAAAAAAAAGAAAAACAAACAGACCTGGCCAGTGGATTAGTTGGTTGGAACATCATCCCATACACCAAAAAGGCTGCGAATTTGATTCCCGGTCAAGGCAATGCCTAGGTTTTGGGTTCAATCCTTAGTAGGGTAAATCTCAGAGGCAAATGATCACTGTTTCTCTCTCACACTGATGTTTCTCTTTTCCTCTCTTTCTCGTCTCTTTCTTTCTCCCTTTCTCTCTCTCTAAAATCAATGAACATATCCTAGGGCAGGCAGTGCAAACTCATTAGTCAACACAGCCAAAAGCAACAGCACAATGATTAAAATTTCTTTTGAGAGCCAAATTTTTTTAACTTAAACTTCTTCTAACGTCACTTCTTCAAAATAGACTCGTCCAGGCTGTGATATTTTGCAGAAGGGCCACACTCAAGGGGCCAAAAAGTCGCATGTGGCTTGCGAGCCACAGTTTGCCGACCACTGTCCTAGGGTAAGGATTACAAAACAAAACAAAAGCAAACAAACAAAAAAACTAGCCATTAAAAAACTACACAATTGCTACTTTTCAAGGAAGAAAATTATACTTACTGAGCATTTACTGAGTGCCAGAATCTTAGCACCATCATTACATTTTAATTCCATGAAATATATACGTGTTTAAAAAAAAAAAACCGTGGGGTTGTACTCGAACTTCTTGGGAAATGAGCATCCTTGGGTAAGTTATGTAACTTCTGTAACCAATTTTATCATGTTCCAGGTGGGGTTTATAAAATTACCTTCTCTATAGGGTTGCTGTGAGGCCTCAAAACAATCCTATATAATAAAGAGGTAATATGCAAATGGTCATTACGCCATGAAGCATAATGACCAACTGCATAACGACCAGATCATGGGTCAGCAGGGGGATGGGGCATCGAGTTATAAGCATGTGGTGGAGAACTACAGGCAAGAGCAGGGCAGCAAGCTATGGGGGCAGATAGGGGGGAAGAGGGTCAGGAGAGCTACAGGAGGGTGGCAGTGAGCTACTGGCGCACAGATTCGTGTGCAGGGCTACTAGTGTTATATAAAGTACATGCATGTGGGTGATGCTCAATACATAGTAATTATTATTTGCATAGTCATTTGACAGATGAATTTGCAGTCCAGGGAAATGAAATAACTAGGTAAGTGAGTTGAAGGAACTCAGGTAGTTACCTGAACTTACTTGTGAGAACATCTGAGCTATAGGGGAGAAGTGTGCCCCTGGAAGGCAAAGCAGCAGCAGTGTATGGGAACCTGGCAAAGATGGGACAAGACTGTCAATGGAGCCCCAAAGGACTCCCTATCTGGTAACACCTAGAGAAATTCACATGGCACTTAGTGTTCGGAGTATAAAGTGAGCAACCACGTTTGCCAAATAGCTTAGAAACGAATGGCACATCTACATAACTTCAGTGTAACTCTAAGAATTCAACCACTGAGAATTTCACCATTGCAAAAGGAGAATATTAAATATTTGATAACTGGTTTCTAATGTCCAAAGGACTTGCTGAGGGCCCATCTAGTCCAGCTTCCTACCAAACGCACACCTCACGCTGCCTTCCTTTACCACAGCTTGGAGAGAGTCTCCAACTCTACCGGAGACTTCCACGCTGCTCACAACCTGGAGATAAGGCATCTGAGGGGAAAAGATGACAATGAAGAGCCTAAAACAATTTTGGAGCCTTCCTTTGAAAACTCTCACTGCCTTCAAGTTAATTTGTCCAACTACTCCCATTCTTCGCCTTGACTAAACCTGCACAGCTGCAGAGATGCTGCTATACTTTCTGTATTGTTGAATGTTCAGGAAAAATCTAGATATGTTCATGAAGCTCGTGGATATCATTTAGCACTCTTGTTTGATTCCACTACACTTTACTGGTCCTCCTCGTAGCTCAGTGGCTATGCTAGATCTTGTATTGGAAATATTTTCTTTCCTTTTGTAACTGGGTGTCTCATCTGTGTAGACCTTCAGTCCATCAACCATAGGCACATCTCTACTGCCACCATCCTCATTCATTCATTCGGCAGATAGGGACTTAGCACCCACTCCATGTCAGCACTGGGCTAGCCTAAGGTATGCCTAGAGAACAAAGCCAACAGGACTTCTGCCCTCATGGAGCTTATAGCCACTGTAGGATCCATCCCATCCACCAGCAGCAGCTCTGGGTTAAAAAGAAAGCTGTCCGTTTAACATGAGAGGATGAAAGAATACCCAGCAGCCAGCCAACTGGGTCTCAGCATGAAGGTCCAGGCCTTCTCTGTAGCCTGGTGCCTGGACTCTCGCCAGGCCTGACTTCAGTGGGGGCACGTGGCCAGCACTTTCTTCTCACTGCATGTGCCCAGGGCTGCTGTCTCTCTCGCCTGCTACTTGGTTCCTGGGAGGGGAAAAGCCACATGCACCTCACACCCGCCCCCCTGAAGGATGTGCAAAGCAAACAGAAGCTGACTCTATGAAGCAGAAAGACCAGAAGGAGCTAGTCTAGGTCTTACAAGAAGTAGATTTTTCATTTTTAAAACCCCAATTTCCAGAGCACACCGTTTAAGAGATAATGGATCTTCCCTTGGTTCTGTCACCTCCACATTCCTATTTCCCTCTGCAGACACCTTATCACCAAGTACTGAGAGCTCCTGAAGCACACTGGCCTGGACTTTTGTCTGCTCTTTTTGTCACTAAATGGACACAGCCCAGACCTCTAAGTGGCCACTTCCTGCGTTGCCTCAGGTCAAGGAGCAGAGGGACATCAGTGGTAGTTTAGTGTAAAGAACTCAGCATAGGAACTCAAGATTCTAGCCCCACTTCTTCACAAACTAACTGTGACTTTGGGCACATCACCTTCTCTGTCAAAAACTATCTTGGGCCGAAACCAGTTTGGCTCAGTGGATAGAGCGTCGGCCTGCGGACTGAAAGGTCCCAGGTTCGATTCCGGTCAAGGGTGTGTATCTTGGTTGCGGGCACATCCCCAGTAGGGGCGTGCATGAGGCGGCTGATCAATGTCCCTCTCTCATTGATGTTTCTAACTCTCTATCCCTCTCCTTTCCTCTCTGTAAAAAAATCAATAAAATATGTTTTTTTTAAAAAACTATCTTGGTCTCCTGTGTCAAAATGGGACCATACCAAGAGGACCTATAATCACTTGTAAATGCTGGCTAGTGTTGCTTTCAATATATATTTTGCTGACTTTGATAATTTAGAATAGTTTTTCCACTTAAATTTTAATTATTTAGGATGACAGTGAAGCACAAATGTGATAACACGTGAAAATTCTGAGTGAAAAATACCATCCAAATGTCAGTTTATTATCGTTGTCTGCTGATTGAGTTTGTCTCTCAGAATGCACAGGCAAAAACTTAAGGTGTGCCAATGGCTGATATGCACATCAACACACCAATGCCCCATCAGTCTACACAGCCACCACCAACACATCAGAGAGAGGCACAGGACAGGCCGCCCAGGTGTGGACAGAGTGGGAGGAAAGGTAGGTATGAGGTGGCTTCGACATCACAAGGTCTGCATATACGGCCTTTCGAAATGGCAGATACTGACACGGCCATCAATGGAGTTAGGAAGCAAAGGAAACGGCTTTGTTTTCTCTTTTTTTCAAATAAACAGGGCAGTTGTCAAACCAGAAGTGAATGGGACCCAGGCGGCTTTAAGAGCAGTCAGCTGCATTCTGAAACAGGCAAAAATGTAAACAGAGCCTGAAACTTTAGAGCAGGACAGGCCCGACTATAGGTTTCATTATGGGAGAGTCTGTGGGCCCTGAGCCAACAAAAATGAAATGCTAGCCTGGGCCTTTAAACAGAATCGTGTAAAAGCAGAGTGCATATTTGTTTAGTGTGCACATGCGCGTATGCACGCACACACACACATACACACAGCACAGAGACCTTTTTCTGTGCCAATACCTTTCTGAACCCTCCTGAATAAAAGCTGGAATCCTGAGAACGTGGTACAGAACCAACATTGTGTGTATAGTTCTGGTTCTTTAGTGTGAAAGGGCTTTTCTGGTGAATGTGGAGATGTTTCTTTATTTCTTTTTCTTCTTCTTCTTCTTCTTCTTTTTTTTTTTTTTTGGCCAAGTTAATGACAAAGTATGACTGTGATCATAAAATAAATGAGCCCATTCCACCCATCCCCAAATTTGAATTCTATCATATGAGCTGCCAATTGGTTTCCGAGTCCTCTCACTCAATATCTGCTGTTAATTTGTTTGCTATTTCGAGAACTTGAAGACTGTCATCAAAGTATATGATGCATTACAAAACTTATAATTGGAAATTAAAACATCTGACGCTTTTCTGATGGGGTAAACATAGAGCACTCTTGCACTGAATAGAACAAGGAAACGTGAACAACCTTGTGGCTGTTGGTATGCAAGCACAATTATCAATGCCGCATAGTGGAATCAACACTTAACTCCCACTGTTGAAAAATGCTGAGAAAATTACATCTCAATGAGTGAATGAACTCAACATGTTTATGATCCTAAAAGGGGGGAACTGGGGAGGGGGAGAGAGGATGTCCTACTCACACTTCCTTTGAAAATGCAACTCTATGGGCTTTCTCTTGCTATTTCAGCCGTTTTAGAATTATGCTGCTTCGGCCCCAGATCTAATTTTCCTGCTGCAGAAGTTAAGGCACTTCCTCCACAGTTACTAAATCTGACAAATTACACCTGGGCCTACTCTAACATGAAAAAGTGTGCTCTTTGTTCCTGACCCCTTGGTCAGCCCAGAGATCAAATTCCTGCACATCGAAAAGCCCCACTCATATTCATTAAAAGCCACGGGAGACCGGCTTTGCATTGCTGTGGAAGAGGGGACCAAGCTGCAGGCTGCTGCTGAACCCCTAACCGCTCTGCTCAGCGCAAGATAGACTCTACTTTTTGTAGCTGGGCTACTGGTCAATTAGCACCAGGATTTTTTTTCTTTAAACAGTACCTTAGTAACAAAAGAGCAGTTGCAATCAGAAAAAAAAAAGGGGGGGCTTCGTGAGTGTTTAAATGCCAAGTCCCACGAGTGAGTTTACCAAAACTTGCTTGCACTAAAATGCTGGCTGCACAGATCAGTAACCAAAAATACAAACAAACAACAGTAAAAAACGATTCAGAAATGCCAGTGTCCCTCTACCCCGGCCAGACGAGCAGTTTGTTACCACAGTGGCTAATATTGAACAGATTAGAGTGTTGTCTCCTCTTTCTAACCATACTCAGCCTTTGGAAAAGACATTACAGAGCTGAGTGATCGTAAAGAGGACGTCAGGAAGCATCTTGGCGGCAGAGAGAATCAACACGAGGGGATACAAGAAACCCACAAGCTTTCCTGTGGAGCTGTCTGCAACATAGACCTTCTTCTTCTGTCCCCCAAGGAGGGGGAGAAAAACATAACAGGAGAAGTTAAGAAAAGGTGTGGCTGACCTCCGATGCCCAAAGACGACCGCGCATCCAGCCTGGTCCCTTTCTTTAAGATTCCTGGAATAACGAGATGGTGAAGGAAAACAGACAGAAGCCACAGGAAACTATCCAAAGGCCTCTTACGGAAGGGGTGTCTCCAGGAAGGCATCAACTTTCATTCTCCTTCCAGGGGAGCACCTTTCTCCCTGAACAAGGCACCCCACTTATAACGTCTACAAGTGTGGGCCACTGAATTTCCCCAGACCGAACAAAACATATCCAAACCGCCTTCCTTGGGGATGTAAGGAGCACCATAGTGCACTCCAATGGTAAAGGCATGTAAAAGGGCTGCAGTTTCTGTTGTTTTCCACATACACTTTCCGACTACATGGTAAATCAGGAGATACTGCTTTCACCCTCCCTGATCTTTAGGAAGCTCTCATCACATGTTTATCATTTATAATATTACAAGCTGAAAATGAATGTGGACTAATATTTCTTTTCTGTAGGAGACCGAGTCACATTTTTTAGATACGTAAGTCATAGCTATCTTCTTGGTCAGATGTCAATTACTTTGAGAAACCCACAACAAGATGGAAATCTTTAGTATCGAGGTTCTTATTTTTATTTCTGTTTTATAGATTAGCACCACTAGAAAAAAAAAATCAGCAAATCAGAGAACTTAATATTTCCACCAAAAAAGTCATTGGAAAAGCATATAAATCAAATGTAAACCTGTTCCCATAGTTTGGGGCGTTACACTATCCAACAGGTTACTAAGGAAGCAGCCACCAATGAGAGAATCTCAGGGAAGGAAAAACCTAACTTCTGAAGCGAGAAAATTTGTAACTTAGCTTCTAGTGGAATTCTTAATAGTGAAAGAGGTTAAAAAATTGTATATAAGATGTTAAAATAATACAGCACGCCCGCAAAATCCTGACTTTGAAGATTCTGACTTTGGTGACGTTCAAGTGAGTAGCACAGGAAGAGACTAGTGCAGAACTCATTGCCCCTGTTTCTGATGAGAGAAGTTAAGAGATTCACCTTGTCACCCAATCAGCAGAGGCTAGAACCCACCCCATCTGACTCCTAGTGCAATAGTCTTCTATGGAGTGGACACACGTGTAAAACAGACTGGAAACACCAATCCCACTATGTCCATAATAGCTTCTCAAAAGCTTACTCATGCCAGGAAATCTTCTGTGTGCTATGGATGCATTAACTCATCTATCCTCCTAACCGCGTGAGCAGTGGTTCTCAACCTGTGGGTCGCGATCCCTTTAGGGGTCAAACGACCCTTTCACAGGGGTCACCTAAGACCATCAGAAAACATATTTCCCATGGTCTTAGGAACCAACACACAGCTACTCGGTGTAGGAAAAGTGTTGCAATGTAGCTTACTGTTGTCATTTTAAGACTGTTACCCATGCTACACCATGATTCAAGACAAAATTTCATTTATTTGTAATTAGAAATAAATATTTCACAATATGTAATTACATATTGTTTCTGTGATTAATCACTATGCTTTAATTATGTTCAATTTGTAACAATGAAAATACATCCTGCAGATCAGATATTTACATTACAGTTCATAACAGTAGCAAGATTACAGTTATGAAGTAGCAACAAAAATAATTTTATGGTTGGGGGTCACCACAACATGAGGAACTGTATTAAAGGGTCGCGGCATTAGGAAGGTTGAGAACCACTGCGCGCATGAGGGACATCAGGTGGCTATCTCCCACTTCAGAGGCGAGCAAATAGATGCATGAAGATGTTCAGACACAAACCCCGGGTCCCAGAGCTGAGTAAGTGAGATATCTGGGAAAATCTGCCAGAAATGCTCCTGGAAGCTTCCCTAAGTCAGTGTTCAGATGATCAACAGTCCTGGGAATATTGATTTTGACAAAATAGCTTCCCAGTAAGATCCAAATTCCTGAAGCCTCCAAAATATAGGATGAGACTGAAATTTCCTTTTCACCAACCTCTGCATTTGTGGTCAACAGACAAAATAGCAACAATTCCTATGGATTAAGACAAATTCCATGTAAAGCTCTCCTTTGCTTAGCGAGGTGCTAGGCAGGAAGTTGTTCAAATTTTCTGGAAACCCCAACAAAATATGTATAAAACCAACAACCTCAGGACAACATTTCAGATGGCTAATGGTGCCTATTTTTTTGACTTTACTACCTTCTCCAATATTCAAATAAAATTTCTGAATAATATGAATCCAGTACAGACATAAACTTAGTCCGAAGTTTGTACCACCACCAAAAATGAATTACCCGTCATCACATCCCATATTTAAATTACTATGGTATGTGTTTTTTTTAATTCTTGAGATGCTCCAAAATCTGCCCCAGGATCCAAAATCACTCCTTCATTTATCACAGCCATAATTTGATTTAGCTAAACCAGATGCTACTGGGTCTGGATGTGCAGAGAGAGGAAGTTTGCTTGCTATCATCACTTCCGCAACTATCAACCCAGGGATCTTAGTTGTTCTGCATGTTCAGGAGTAGCCTTCAATCTTCTGTGCCCTTTGAAGATGTTTCTGAAATCATCTGCAGTTATTGAATTAATGACCAGACTCCACACAGAGATTCTCTGTCAGTCAGAGGTCATGCCTCAACTACCAGATAGTTAGTAAGAAGCGGCTGAAACACTCCTTCTCTCTATTGCTGTTCACCCAGAAATGCTCATATCAACCTCCCACTCTCCCTGAGGTCCGTTTTCAGGTTCCTGTTTAATAAGATTAGTTTCTGCTGTTTATTCTCTTTTCTCTTTACCACCTTCTCACATATAAAAAAAATTAAATGACATATATCAAGAAAGCTGGGTATAGCCACCGCAGATAATAACCTCCGATTCCCACACCATGACCACCACCACCCCAGCCATTCCACGTACCCTGCCTTCATTCTCAAATCAGGAGCATGCCATTTGGTATGTGTGATTCTTGAGCAGTTACTTAGCCTTTCTAATCCCGAGTTTTCTCATTTGCCAAACAAGAATCACAACAGTGTCTATCTCTTAAAGAAAGGTCTTTTAAATAAAGGAGAGAACAGCTAGAAATAGGATTTAGAATAGTGCCTGGCATGCATAGTAAGGACTCAGTTAAGAGTTCAAAATCATTGCCAGGTTGATTTTAACACAGATATACTTCCTGTACCCACTCATTAGTCCTTTTCGATGCCAAATAAAATATAAAATGTCTCAACTTTCTGTGCTACAGAGGACAAACCAAACTGTTGAATGGGGAGGCCAATATGAATGTACTCTCTTTGTCCTCTTCCAACATTAACCTCCATCTCCTAGGGCAGGGCTGGAATACTTCTTCAGGTTGGGTGGGTAAAAATTAATTCTTCTGCTCTGCATACATATGGGATGCTTTAACATGACATACATTATAAAAATCTAAGACTATGGATCTCCTGAACAGTCCCAGTTTAAAGATGAAAAAAACTAGCTCTGAAGGCTCAAGACCCTATAAATACTTAGCGGCAGAGCCAAGGCCAGAAAAGTAGTAATTATTATCCTAAGCAAACCACCAGGGATTCTTCTAATCTCAACCTCTGTGAATTAGCTTCTTCAAAACCAGCCAACTGATAACTGATAGAGCCAAGGTCAAAATACTTCTTGACTGGCCCCAAAGAATATGCCCCTGCTTCCAGTTTTCTAGATCTTAGTGCTGAGAACTCTAGGACTGAGCTCACAGCCTGTGACTTCCTAACTGCCACTGCATCCGCTTTTGAAAAATACGGACTCCTGGGCTCACTTCAGGAAGGAGAATCAGAGTCTCCGTGGGCAGAGCTTCAAAATCTGTTATTTCGTCAGAGTTAGTGATTCTGGTGTATTAGTAAGAGTTGAGAAACCCCAATCTAAGCAAGATATTTTATGAGTGCTTCCAGGATCAACTGAGAGGGAAATGAGTGACCAAAGGCTGATGGAATGTTCGGAATAGCTGAATCTACCTAGAGAACAACAATGGAGACCTTGCCCCAATCCCCTCTTGTGTCCCACTGAGGCACAGGAAGCCCCACCCACATCAGCCAATCCCTGCTCCCATCGCCAAGCCTTTGCTCCCATGATCTTGCCTAAAGACATCTGCATCACAATGCAAACAATAAACCCAGCCCGCCCCAGGAGGGCCAGACTAGGTGTTCTGTTAGAAAACCAGCAAGAAGGTTTCTTTCCAGCCTCATCCTTTTCATTTAAAGCACCCAAGTCTGCATGCACCATGCTTTCTCAGCGCTGAGCGCATCGGAGGGCAAGACTTCGAATGAACACTTACCAAGGTGCACCGTATATCCTGAATCCCTTCACTGTTACCTCCGAGTCTTGTAAGTAAATACTGTTTGTCAGGAGGGACTGAACGTTGTCAAAGTCCTCTGGTTTCAATTTAGACACAGAGGGGAAACGGTAGTAGTCCTGTTTAACGAGGTCTGCCATGAATTCCTTATCAAATGTCAATTCATGATTCCCAGCAATCACTATTTTATATTCATACGGCAGGTTTCCTGAAAGAAGAAGAAAAAAAGAAAAAGAGCACCAATTAGCACGTTCATTTCCCATCACGAAGTAAAACAGCCGAGATTGCGTGATTAGCAGCCGGTATGCCCAAATGAAATAGCTCACGCATTCCTTTATATTTCCATGGGAACCAAAATTTATGACTACTCCTTTATGCTAACAAAAAATGACAATAAACGGGAAATGGAAAGCTGCTAAGAAGCCAAAAAGCTACTAAGAAGACATTAAGTTTTCTGGTTCCATTTCCCTCTTCTGTATGCTGCAGAGTCACTGTGATGAATCCAGCAAAAAAAACCACTTTAATCACGATCTTTAAAAGAGGTCTGGACTTGGTTTAGTCCTCGAAAAAATAAGCAGACCACACTGTAAGGCATGTAGACATAGAACTGCTATGTTTTACGCCTGAAACCAATATAATATTGTATGTCTACCAAACTTTAATAAAATATATATCAACCAACTATTCTCAACAACTTAGATAACTGCTAGATTTTTAACATATCCTTCATATAAAAAAAACGTGGCACAGCCAAGCATTCCACAATTTAAACAAATGAAAGGAACTCCATAATACAATTTCATATGTAAGTTAAAGTCTACCTTTGGACTCAGGAATAAAAAGAACATTAATAATGCGTCTCCCTCCCCCCCTTTAGCAAGCTAACTTTCTATCCACCGGGGATGGGAAAAGAAACTGTAAAGCTTAACCCCCTTTTAATATTTATGGGATGGAAATGGGAGTTCTCGGTGTGTGCTTTTTATGCAAAAGTTTCTCGATCGAAATGAGATAATTCTGGGAAGAAGAATGAAAGCTATAAAGGAAAACCCAAACACCAGACTTCTGCATAGATTTATAATGTTTGAATAAAGTACAGATCATACATATTAATAACTCATGGTGATGCTATAAGAACCAAAATCCAAAGGGAGATAGTGTCGGGCAGCTGTCCCCATCCTGAAATTAATGCCCTTTCTATTCGTTTTCATTACCCATGCCTCAAGCCTCACCGCTGGGCTGCTGCTATTCATTTCATTTTATTTTGAAAGAAAAAAAGGGCGGGACAATGGTGCCTGTAATTCCAGCTTCCCGAGGCTCCTGGGTCCCAGGCAAAATGAATGTTCCCTGCTATTCTAGGAAGAGGGAAAGTTACCACTAGCAGGACACTGGATCCACTTGTAAAGAACTGGTCCTCTCCAGCAAGCCAGAGTCAATGATTTAATGAATGAAGCTTAATGGGGAAGAGAATGATATCTTTTTTGGGGGAGGAAGGGACAGATTTTGTCATGGGTCCACGTGGATTTCAGCAATACAAACTGTAGGGATTACACTGTCAAGTCCACAAATCCCAGCAGCACACTGCAAACGTATCTGCCAATAGTGAAGAGATTTTTAAGATTGCTAAAATATGCTTTGCAATGCTCCTGGCTTTTCTTTGGCTTTCACCTTTTAGGCATCTAACAGTAATAAAATAGCATAAATAGCATGCAGGTTAATGGGGAGGCTAAGAAGAGAGTTGAAGGAGTGAGAAAATAAGAGAAAGTTGGAACTGAAAACACAATAGCCAAGCGTCAGGGGGTATCCTTGACTACTAGCCCAGGATGCTGTGATATGCCTTTGGCCTCAGCTATTTGCAAGGTGGACAGCTCGTGGAAAACAGAAAGCTTCTCTCAAATGCATGTTTATGTGAGCTTATAATCTGCATTAGCATAATGCAATAAGGAATGCAATGCATATTGTAAACTACCTGGATACAATGATGATATTTTGCACAATTCCTTGCGATCAAAATACAGGTGAAAGATACATACCAAGCTGCAAATTCCCAGCACTGCACACGCTGGAAACTTGTGAGAAGCCCCACAATTCTAATACTAAGGCTCTGTGACCCCACTGGCCTAACACGACACCCCCAGGTTCACCTGTGTTCCCGAAGCTGTAACGTTTTCCTGGATAGAAATCTGTTCCAAGGCAGGTCCTACTAGTATGAATCTTTGAGCAACTGTATTTGTCCAAGTCACACTGTAGCTGCCCGGTTCCTCTTTAATCATTCACGATGATGGACTCACTATAAGCCTTTTCTTTATGCACCACTGCTCTTGCAAGAGGGCTTGGCTTCTCGCTTTTTCCATTTTAGAGCTTTGGTTCAGAGATGGCAAGGGTGAAATTGGGAGGCAAGGCAAAAGGAAGTACATGTTTCCCCTTTAGACCAGTTTTAAAAAAAATAAATAAAGTAAAACCTCTGCAAAGTAAATCTTCCTCAGGAAGATAGGACTCCTCGGAGTCTTTTAAATCAAATTGGGAGACGCGACATAAAGAAGTAGCCACCAAAATGAACAGCCGCAGAAACAGTGATGAAATTTACACACTGCCAACAAACTCATCTCTTTCTGAGAATCCAATAGTAGTTTCCAACTTCCATTTTCTGTCACCTATGTTATGAGATTGTCTGACATATTTTCTTTTTTTGCTGAGCTGACCTTTCATCTATAATCTGCCAACCTTTATGTTTTATATGAAAAGTGTAAGCAGGGCAGCTGACAAACCTCCTGTTACCTGACAGCATTTTATTTTTTCCCCAAACCAGATTAATTTGGAAGTTTCTACAGTCAAGCTCCAAACTTCTTGGTATTCAAATAGCGTCAAACAAAAAGGTGCCTGCTTTTATCCATTTTATTCAGATCTGCCCGAGTTAAAAACCAAGACCACGTAGGAAAATTCTTGCTTTGAATGACCTAAGGGACTCAATCAACTAACCAGTTGCATCTTTCCCAAGACATAATATATGTCCTAATTGTGATATACGAAATTATTTTAGGTGGAATAGAGATGCACTTCTGGCAAAATGTCAAATGGTTTTTTTGTATGTTTTAAAAATACATATTTGAAAAGTATAATGTAACAGTGCAAATAAGATATAAATTCACTTTTTTCTTTTTAATTTTTATACCGAGTGGGGCAAAAGTAAGTTTCAATGGTTCATAGGGAAAATAGCACAATAACTGATAAATAATAATTCAAGAATAAATTGTAATTTTGCATACTCACAACTGTAGACCTACTTTTGCCTCAGTCTACACATAATACATGAGATGATTTAAAGAAAACTGTTAAACAAATAATTGTACAGATAATTCATAAATATGGCAAATAATAGCACAGCCAATTCACAGATATGATAAAGTAGCAATTTATGCACAATATGTGGGAAACTAGTCCATTGAGTCAGGTTGGAGCTACAGACCATGGTGAGGCCATAACCTCTTAGAAGCAGCAATTAAGTCTTATTCTACTCTGTATCTTGTATTGCGTCTATTATTGTCTATTGGTATCACATAAATAGATGCTCACTTAAAATCTAAAGGGTAATGAGAGCCAACTGGGTCCTCACTGCTGCTCTGCAGTCTAATTGTCCCATGTTCTTGCTATATAGCCTATTATCCAAGCAGTTACCACAAAACTCTCCCAGGTTCCTCTCTAGCTTCCAGACACCCTTCTTGGCATACAATGTGCCCTGTGACCTCAAGGTAGACTCTCTTCACTCCCTCCTAACTGTCTTTAATCACTGTTTGCATCATCTCATCTTTCTAATAATTGGCCTCTTAATCCCATTCCTCCCACTCCCACTGGCACTTTCCTTTTCCAGATAGCTCTCAGATTATATTGGGTCTTTCTCTCTATTTAATCCTCCTCCTTAGTGAGTTTATGTTTCCCCACTCCAAAAACACAGAAAACAAGCAGCCCTTGACACACACACACACACACACACACACACACACACACACACAAGTATACCTCACCTACAGTCCTAAATCACCCCTAACTTTTGTTTCTTCTTTGAGATACTCCCTCGTTTCACTTTTATAATTCTGAAAAGAGAATGCCATAGGCTAGCAACTGACAGTAGGCCAAATTCAGCCCACGGGTATAATATAGTTGGCCCTCAACTGTTTTATTTTTTTTAAAAATTGAACTAATATTTAGAAACCTGGATATCTGGCTTTCTGGCTTATTTTGGAAAATTAAAAGATCAGGCAATGTTTACCTTCAGTCTGCCCCCACTTTCTATTCTCACATCTGGCCCATTTATCATGTTTGCATTGCCTGATGGGTGATTCTATTATCAGAATTAGCAACTTAGAGACAAATGGTTATCAGAATTTACCCAACAAAATCTGGCTTCTGTTTCTATTCTCTTCCAAAAGCTTATCCAGGAATGTTGATAATAACCTAATAGCAAAACCAATACATTTTTCTCCATTCTCATCTCTATTGATCACACTGCAGGGCATTCCTGTCCCTCAAAGTATCAATTCCCTTGAATCCTGATGTCCCACTCTGGTTTTCTCCTCTCTCTCCCTGATGTTGCCCTTCCTCTCTTCTTCCTCAGCTCCCTTTGCATCTTGGCTGTCTCATTACTTTCTCCTTCTTCATCTTTACTGCTATGGGTATTACTTAATATTTTCTGACTATATGTCCCCCATTTTTGTTCTTTGTGATTAAGTTTTTAAACTGGTACAATTAAACCATGGAGGTGGCCTGGAGTGAAGAGTGGGGACTCCAGACTTTGCCATGTGTCAGCTGCATAACCTTGAATGGAGTCCTTATGTTCTCTTAACATGCACTAGCAAATGAGGGTACTAACTGCATCCCTACATAGATTGTTTATAAGATAAAATGAGAAAAGGCTTCTAAAGCACATGCATGATATGGAGCACAAACCACCAGTGCAGGTTAATTATTTTTCACTCCATTTGTTAAGTTTTGCTCTTTGCATATGACTTGTCTCCCCCTAGACTGTGAGGTTTTTGAAGGCATGAAGCGTGGCTTGTGGTTCTTTGTTTTACACAAGGCACCCAGCTCAATACTGTCCAAATGGCAGGCACACCGCTAGGATCTGCTGAATAAGTGAAGGAATGAATGAACCTCTCCGAGATCTGCCAGGAGCTTCCTTAGAATTCCAGGAACTGAGCTTGCCATCTGGGCTATGCTGTCCCTCTGAAGTGTCCTATTCCCTGTTTCCAAATCCAGGCTACCCAAATAATATCCAACAACTATTTTTTTAAATGCCATTTTCTGAAATACTATAAGCAGGAGGAAAATAATAGCACTACCCCCACAGTTTGGTGAGCATTAAGCAAGATACTGCATGTAATGAACCTACAATTTCTAGCATTTCATAATCATTCAGTAGCTGTATTATAGTAATTATTATAATGATTAACCTTCCCGGTTGCTATCCAAGAAAAATATTAGTTTAACCACAGATTGGATCATTTCCTGGACATAATGACAATATTCTTAAAAAAAAAAAAAAAAGCATCTGAAGATGGGAATGAAAACTTGGATTTACCAAAAGGCAATAACTAGCATGGTCCAAGGTGCCCTTCAGGTTGACAGGAGTATTGTTGAGGTCATTAAGGCATCTGGATCTAGAGGTGGGTGGTCTATGAGGCCTCCAAGCTATACACAATGTAAACATACCCACCTGTCGAGATGATTCCAATTTTGCAAAATGTATACCTGAACACACCACTTCTTTCCTCCTCCTTTTGTCCCATCAGTCAGCCATCCCGTCTTACTTACTGAATAACAAAAAATACTTACTGAAAAACAAAAAAAGTGCTAGGATCGGCTTCTCATTCACAGGGACTAGTGTAACCTGGGACAGATAACATCCAGATTCCATTTCTCTCCAGTGACTAGTCATTCGGAGCATCCCTAATATCTTCGTAGAATCAGATGCGTGTGCGGAGAGGCACGGAATATTCAGTAAAGTTTAAGGTCTTCAAGGTACGCACATGTCTGATAAATCGACGACAACTTTAAAGCACACATACGGCGAACTGTGTCAAGGTCAGCCTCCCTTCCTTATCAAAGTCTGGACATTTAATCTGTCACTTCATGTGGCTCCTATAAATCACAGCACATGGACCCAGGAGGAGCCGCAGGACAGCCTGATGCGGTGATTGAAAGCTGTGCCCCGGGAGCCTGGAGAACTGGAGTGTGCTGACGGGAGGAAAGAGCCAAGGGCGGAAGGGAGGGCCCTGCTTGCCTTTATTTTACAATTCGGGGGAAGATTTCATTCGATGAAAGATACCACTGGCTTAAAAATATTAAAAAGAAAAACCACTGATTTATCCAATTCCGTTTTAGTGATGAAGAAACAGTACGAGGGAGGAGCTGCCACTCGCTAAGCAGAGTCATAAGCAGGGTTGGTGGCCAACAGTGGGACAAGAATAGCTCCTTTGCTTCCTGTGCTAGTTTTTCTTTCAGGTGATTTCAGATTTTTTTAACAACCCTGTGACCAGTGGGCCACAGGGGACAATTTGATTTTTAAAGGAGGCAATTCAAGAATGAGTTATTAACAGGGAATTTTTTGCATTTCTTATGGTTCTAGGGCAGTGGTTCTCAACCTTTCTAATGCCGCGCCCCTTTAATACAGTTCTTCATGTTGTGGTGACCCCCAACCCATAAAATTATGTTCGTTACTACTTCATAACTATAATTTTGCTACTGTTATGAAGTATCGCTAGCAGGGCCGCCGCCTAAGACAATCGGAAAAAACATATATTTACATTAGGATTCATTAACAGTAGCAAAATTACAGTTATGAAGTAGCAACGAACATAATTTTATGGTTGGGGTTCACCACAACATGAACTGTATTAAAGGGTCGCGGCATTAGAAAGGTTGAGAACCACTGCTCTAGGGGAGCTCATATGCAGTATATAAATATGTCCTGTGACATATTTATGCATTTCAGTTCTCTATTATATGTTTTGAAACTTTTCTATTTTTTTCACATCATTCATGTTATTATTATTGTTTTAAACAATTTCTTAGTGATTTCTTCCTTAGTACTTCAACTGTCCTTTCATTGTTTTATTTTTCTCTTTCATGAATGCCATGTTCTTTGGAAGCTTGTTTAGACCAAGTTAATGACCTTATTTAGGCTTTCTCCACATGAATAGGAGTTCACTTTTTGAATAATAAGAATTATTTGTCATGGGAGGGAGAGGGGGCCATCAAGATTTTAGAGATGCTTAGGTGGAGCATGGCCCAAAAAGATTGGAAACCACTGCTCTAGACCTATCTCAAGTCCTCCTCGGATCATTCTTCCACCTATGGTTCTCTAGTTCCAAGCAGCTGTGGTCCTCTTTATTTATGCCATGAAACAGAACTCCCCATTTCTAGATGTTTGCCTGGCTGTGTCATGGATTTCTCCTCCAGGGGACAGACACTAAGCCATGTCAGCCTCGCAACTCTGACAACACACATCCTGGCTCATTTCAGGCACTCCCCCAAAACTGCTGCAGCTCTGGGTGTAATTTTTTACCCTCCAGCTCCCAGAAGAATTTGGGAGCCTACCCAAGAAGGGAAGGTCACAGAGTTGAGAAGGAGAAGGGACAAAATACCTCTCTGCTCAACTTTTTTCAGAGTCCCAGAATTTAAAAATGTACTGGCTCTATTAGGAGAACTAAGAGGAGACTATGACTGGAGAGTAGAAGTTCAAGGTAATAAATCTAAATGCCTCTGGGAGCCAGTGAGGTAAAACAAAAATGTGAATTGGACTAGGTAGAAGTACTAGAGAGCAGTAAGGACCAGCGTACATGTGCATCGCCATCTTAAAATAAACATGTGTAAGGATTGCTTTGGCCGAACAAGTTTCCTTGCTAACTTGCCCCCACCACTGACACACCACCAGTAAAAATTAATGTCCCTCAAAATTAAGTACCACACAATTGCAACCAATTTTCTGTTACAAATCATTATAGAACGTATCCCTTTAGAAAACGCAAGTTCAGGTCAGATAAAAATCCAAAGTCAATTCCAGGATAGTCACTTTTTTTGGGAATCTTCTTGACACCTGCTAGAAGTCAGCTCCTGCACCATACTCTTCATTCCTCACGAGTAGAGAATGGTGGGAAATAGCAGCTAGCCCATGGCCACCCGTTTGTGGCTAATGACAGATACCACCTTTGCTGTGCCCCATTTTAATCAGGCGAATTGATTGCGCTCTCCTACTTATTCTGCTAAAACCAAGAGGGAAAATAAAGGACCCCAGAGCACAACAGGAGTTCTTCATGAAGGAGAGCATCCCAAAGCAAAGACCACTTGCTGCGTTTCCTGAGTAAAAGAAAACCTAGTTGTAAAAAGATGACACATTTCAAGAACTCCAACTCTCAAGTCCACTCCCCTCCATACTACTAAATTATAGACTTGGAAAATAAAAAAAAATAAAAAAATTGTTGGTGGCTTAAACTTCATGTTAAATAAAGCTCATTATGTAGCAAGAAGAAAGCAACAGAGGTGACAAGGCAGAAAGAGGACCTGCTTTGGCTTTCAGATGCCAAACTCGCAGGGCACAGCCGTCGGGCTCACTTTCTCTTGCCAAGGTGCAGGAAAAGAAACCAACTTTCTGAGATTAAAAAGAATAAAACAGACGTACAGTCAGGTCTATCATCATGGGACTGATTCTAACCAAAAGAGACAATCGTATCTCTGAAACCTTCAGGCTGCATGGGGCAGTACCAGGCTGTCCTTATGCCAATATTATAAAGGGACCTTGTTGTACCCCCTCACGTGGATGAAAGAAGGCAATGTCTTCTGTTTAAAATGATGATGCCTTTAATATCATGACTCTAGCAGAATGTTCAAACCCTTAAAGTCTCTCTATTCCACTGAGGACTGAATAAGAATAATTTGGGCTTGAAAACTAGCCAAGCAGAAAATTTTGCAAGAATAAGAAAGGAATAAAAGAATACCAATACTTTGAGGAGAAGAATTCCAAGGTGGTGGAACGGCTAGAACTGTGGTCAGCAAACTGTGGCTTGCGAGCAACATGTGGCTCTTTGGCCCCTTGAGTGTGGTTCTTCCACAAAATACCATGGCCTGGGCGAGTCGCTTTTGAAGAAGTGGTATTAGAAGAAGTTCAAGTTTTAAAAATTTGGCTCTCAAAAGAAGTTTCAATCACTGTACTGTTGATATTTGGCTCTGTTGACTAATGAGTTGACCAACCACTGAACTAGGAGATAGGTCATCTAAACCCCATCACTGACGATTATTAAGGGCTAATATCAGAGAAGGGCTGAGTCCAAGGAGACGGGGAGAGGGCTCTCTCAGCTATAACTAGGCAGAGCCTACCTTTCCCTGCTAACACCTAGGAAAATGCTTGGCACTGAGTTGGTGCCCACTGCCTACCCGTTAAGTGAATGAATGCACCTCCAGCAACCCCTCTCGGCTCCACGGTTTGCACTCACTTGCCTGGGCTGCAAAGCCACCAGAAACATTCAATCAGGGTCATGCTGTCTCTGACCTCAGTCTGTCCCCAGTCAGGCTCCATTAATGTTCACAAGTCCTGACAGCTCTAACGTTAATACTCACACTTGCTGATGGAGCCACACAGCAGGTTCAGACTGCTACCTTCTCCTCTGAAACTCATGCATTAGGGTTTCTTCCATGCTTGCAATGGGAAACCAAGTCTAAGAAATATTAAACACAGAAAACTATATTACAATGATGTCAGGACTGGCCAGAAACCCAGGAGAAAGTGAGGAATGCCGAGTGAGAGCCCAGTGGTCTGCTGTAAGAATCAGGGCTGGGGGAAGAAGCCACAGCTGAAACTCTCCCTCCTCTTCCTCAGCCTTCAATGCGAAAAGAATCCCAAGGCACCAAGAGAAGTTATAAACCTCAACCTATACAAAGGAGACAAAACTCCACCCCCCACTGAGGAAAGCAGACCCCCTCTGGACCTGAAAAGTCACCAGTATATGGCACCCAGGACAGGTAACATAATGTAGGAGTGTAAACCACGAGAGGACAGGCCATACAAGTACGCATCACTACGTATTAGGGACCTGCAAACAGCTCAGAAATTTCATTCTTGCTCAGCAGCAACTGGTTCATCACACGCATTCCTGTCTCAACCATAACTGTATCCAACAAGACTCTTTGTAATTTAAACACACACACACACACACACACTCACACACACACACACACACAATACAGAAACACTATTCACACTCATATATTTTAAAAGACAACCATAACATACTAAAAATGAACGACATCCTCTTCATTTCCCAAATGAGTATCTCTAAGTTGCCACCCAGGCCAACATGGCGTGTTCTACAATGTGAAGCTGCGGTGGTAACTGCTACCAGCAGCGTGGCTCCAATTATACTTGAGTACTAGGATCTGGCTGGACAACTGGAACCATAGGTGGTCTTTTCACTATTTTTTGTTTACCCAACCTCCTCCTTACAAATGAAAGCCCTGTCTTGTTGGGCCAGATTTTATATCCCATACAACAAATTCGATCTAAACACACTAAACTAGATCCAACTGAGGGTTTCACTGGAGAGTCACAAGAAAAATTCGGTTAAGACTCTGTCAAGACTCATCCCAACCAGCTGTGCGCATGTTTATATCACTCAAATATATTGGAATGTAGGGACAGATGGCGTGATGAAAAGATCAGGGGTTTGGGGGTCAGACAGATTTAGGACCAAATGTCTGGTTCACTCACTTCTTACATATGAAATTCAAACTTAAAACATGTTATTTTACTTTCCATTTATCAGATCAAGTGAGGATAATTGTACAACCTACATTACAGTGTGGATGGATATGCTGATTGAGAAAGATCGGTAAAGGACCTAACCCCACCCTGGCACAAACAGGGTGATTGTTATTATTATTATTTTGATCGTGTCCTCTGTTTTGCATTGTAACTTCATTCAGAATAAGGGGTCCATCTCCTACTTCCTACCACCTTAAAGGAGTATTCAATGAGTATCTTTAACAAACTGGTGGTGTTAACTGACAAAGTCTACGGTGAGCTGAAGAATAGTATGTTGTTTTTTTCACCATAAAGCCTTTAAAAAGTAATGAAGAAAAGGTGTTCCTTCCAGCAATAATTATAAAAACAAGTGCCAATTATTCTACTGAATAAATTAGAGGAGCAAATGCAAATCCTATAGGTTTGCATTGTAAGTATGGTGAAAACAAAATTAAATAAAAATAACATGTGTATCAAGGTCATATTCTGTAAAGGAAAGAAATGATTTTGAGGTTTTTTTAGATTCCCTCTCCACCTTAACCCTATGGAGTATAATAAAAAAATCTTTCCAAACTACGTGGTATTATTTTTGCATGCTGAAACAATGCCTGGGCAAATGAATGCAGGACATCAGTGTGCCGTGATTCCAAGGGGCTGGTCCACAGAAGCCAGAGCAGAGGGTTGACAATGGAAATAAAATCTCAGCCTTAACAGTGCCACTGGGGCTAGATGAAAATGGTCTTCCAGAACTTGATTAAAACTAAATTGAAAAAGAACATATTTGGCTAATATTACATTAGACTAAAATATAGAAATGAACCCTAATACTCTTGAAATCTAATAAGAAAGAGCCATCTCAATTTCCAAACTTTCAAAAGCATATTCTTTAAATGCATCACAGATCAATTTACATGGTACTTTTGCCAATAAGCAAAACCAAATCCCAGGTTCCAATTGGCTTATATTGGAAAGTGTGAGAGCAAATGCTAGAAAATGCAATTACTGCAAACAAACTCCATTTTCTCTCCTCTGAAGGGAATTTCAGAGAATATTTTATTGCCATCAAATAATATTTCTGAAGGCATCAATACACAATTCTATTTTCTCTTCAGAGTCCCTACTCACTGTATAATCTAATCCACTCTACAGAAGATCTTGAAATTTAGAGAGGAGCCTACGAAAGGGGATATTACCTTGCACACACATCCTATGTCAATTTTAATAATTTGCACTCTGGACAGGAAGCTGCATACAGCAAAATTTAGGGCCCAATAAAATTGACTTCTCCTATTTTATAACTCAAAATTCTAATGAAGCATTTCAAGAATAAAATTTTAAAAGAAATCTCTCAGGGAAGGTTATTTTGATCAAGAGTGACAGCAATGAGATGGAGGGAATGGAGACCACATTCATTTCCCCTTCCATTTCTGCTTCTCCCCCACCCATCAACTGGAAAAATTTTCTAATAAAAACTCCAGATAATCAGCAGCTGCACAGAAGACTTCCTGGGGAGTGCAGAATCATGAAGTCTCCTACTGATAAGGTTTCTGTTTCATGGAAACACCAATTCCAATAGTCTGATCTCTTTCCTTCGGAATAACTTGAGGCCTAAATGCCACCAGCCTCTCCTCTAGGAAGAAGGAGCTTAAAGGATGCTGCAGGAGAATTCTTCAGGAGGAAAAACTTCTGCAAAGTCCATCATGGCATCAGCGGCCCAAGATCTATTTCACGTTCCACATTTTTTTATTCCTCACCTATATGTTATGATCTGAATATCTGTGTCCCCCTCAAATTCATAGGTTAAAATCCTAATCCTCAAAATGATGGTATTTGGAGGTGGGGCCTTTGGGACCTGATTAGGTCTTGAGGGTGGAAGCACCCATAAATGGGATTAATACCTTTACAAAAGAGCCTCTTAGCTCCTTCCACCACATAAAGGCACAGTGACAAGGAGGTATCTATGGATCAAGAAGAGGGCTCTCACCAGAACACGACTAAGCTGGTCTCCTGATTCTGGACTTCCTGGCCTCAAGAACTGTGAGATAATAAACTCCTATTGTTTAACTCACCCAATCTGTAGAATTCTGTTGTGGCAGCTCAAGCAAACAAGTATACCTTCCTATAAAGTACACTCTGTTTAACCTATTTTACACAGTGAAACTGAGGTAATCCTATATGTGTTTTTTGCTTCAAATATTTTTTTTATTGATTTCAGAGAGGAAAGGGTAGGGAGAGAGAGAGAGAGAAACATCAGTAATGAGAGAGAATCATTGATCTGCTGTCTACTGCACCTCCCACACTGGGATCAAGCCCAGAACCCGGGCATGTGCCCTGACTGGGAATCGAATCATGACATCCTGTTTAGCAGGTCAATACTCAACCATTGAGCCATAGTAGGGGGACTGAGGTAATCTTATAATACAGGTCTCATCATGCATATTCCCTCCACACACTTACCTACTCGGCCACTCTAAAATCTGCCTAAATTCCCTATTTTTGCCTACAGACAAAAGACCACACTCACTGCATGGTGTGTGCAACTTGTGGGATCTGGCCCCCATCAGCCACTCCTCCGATCAAGTCTTGGGTGGCTCTGAGCTTGCCAAGTGCTTGCAGTTCATAGAATGAGCACTTACTTGTTTACAGGGTTCTCTCTCCTATTTGAGGAGGGTCAGACTCTATTCCATTCATCTTTGCATTCTCAGCAGGCTTTAGTAATTATTTATCGCATAAATGAATAGTTAAGAAATAATTTTATCCTGGCTAATAATCATGTGATATGAGTAGCTGTATCTGGATTCCAGATGGCCTTAAAGTGTTACAAATTCTATTTTTATTTTTCCTAGGATGGCATCAATTATATCCATTGCAAGGTCTACTATTCATTTGCAAAGGAGAAACTTAATCTGATTTTTTTAAAAAAAATTTTATAAAAGGGCTTTTTGGGAGAGGAAGGCAGATGGAGGCAAACATATTAACTTGCAATAGTAAAAACTCAATTTTGTTCAAGGAGTAGACAAATGAATAAATAAATGAATGAATGAACTATAGGCATCACACAAATAATGTTTCGATTTCAAAAGAGAAGGGAATTACTGCTGTTGCATGGGTTAACATTACTCATTTAAAGATTTTTGCAGCCTTTGTTCCCTGAATTGGGTAGTTCAGAGGATTTAATCAATAGCGGAGTTAATGGAATAGCCATTCATTATTTGAGTAAGTTGCCTGTATTTCTTCTTTGTTGTATCCCTTCATCTGAAAGTTTTCACCCCTCTCAGGCAAATCACTGCTGTTTTGACAGCTGGCTTTGCAGAGGCCACTCTTTACAAATGAGTCTACTGCCCTGGCCAAACAGGTCATGTGTGTGCATCTTCTCAGGCCCCCAGTCACTGGGTCAGCTGAAAGAATCCACGTGAACATACTTGCAGGGCCAGCTCTTTCCTTTTGCTTCCAACAGAAAAAAATTAAGAGGCCTTTGACATCTTATTCTAATTCTAGGCTCGCTGCTATTCCAACCCTAGAGAGTCCTCAGAGATCAGAATCATGCCTTCCATGCAATGGAAAACTACCATCCAGCAAGGCTCTAGGACTCCTCTAGAGTTATCCAATGAGTTAGCTGCAACATGGAACTCCTTTACCATGTTATGCAGTTACACAGCCAGAGTTTTGAGTCAAAGAGTGTTGAAATGATTTTCTTTCTAGATCAGGAAACCGAGGTTCAGGGAAATGGAGAGCCTTTTCTAAAGACCATGCTCATAAGCATGAAGCCACTACCTGCAAGTCCCGTCCAATAATCGCCAGGATACATGGCCACCCATTTCTTCATATCTCACAACACTCAGGTCTGCTCATGTTCATGGTTGGGATACTCATTCTGTTCTATTTTTAAACCTTTACTATTATTGTTGAAGACCATTTTCTTTCATTTGACCCATGAACAAAGCATCTGTTTTGCAACCTTAATTGTAAACTTAGAGTAACTTGGGATACAGAAATGACCTCTCTGGATTCAGCCACTGTCCTCTTAAACTCTCCTATCTCTGACACTATTATTGAGGCATGTCTGATGAAATTCAATGGTAAAAATCTTCCATAAGAAACATCCCAATTGTTACTTATTTTTGTGCATCAGTAACTAAGGGACTATGTTTGCTTATTTTTGGCCAATGTGGCACCCCTTTTCATGTCAAATATCTAGGTGGTTTCTCAAGGTTCTGTAAAGGTTTTCTGTACTGTATCTTCTTATAATACATAGGCTCATCTCAACCACAGTATTTCATTTCCATTTGTCTCTGAAACACTACCAGCATTTTTCACAAAGGTCATTCTTCTTCCCATGAGAGGTTAGGCCAGTATCATTGATTCTTAAGTGCTAAAAATGCAGGTCAAACTTTTTGAAAACACAAAAAACTATTTTTTTATTTTTTAAAATGAATTTCTTTGCGGTGTTTTGGCTAGAAACTGGAGATTAGATACATTAGTAGAAAAAAGAAGCACAGTGTATTTTTGAGGGTCTAACATAATTCACAACTGAGAACTCCAACCACTACTATTCAAACTCATTCAAAGCTTGTGAAGTTGATTCCTTACTAGGAAGATCTGGCCAGATTTCAATGCCTTGGGTTAAACTGTTCTTACTTTTTAACTCTATCATGTGATATTTCACTTTCAACTCCATATTCTCAGATTCACCCACTTTGTGGTTTCCTTTCCCTGTTGGGCTCATTTCAAAGTTCTGCAAAATCAAGTCATAACCTCATTTTCTAATCCAGGAGCCTTGGGGAAAACAAATCTTATTAGGTCCCATGGAATCGCATTAGATCCCTGACCCTTTCAAAAGTCAGGATGAGATTTGATAATGAAATGGGGTCCCAGAATGCCCATGAAATGATCACATTCTTTCTACAACATTCAACAACTATTCCCTGGGGACCTACGTTGTGACAGGTAATGTGCTGGGTGCTGGCTGGGAAGGTGATGAATGAACAAAACAGAAAAGGGTCTCTGCCCTTGGGGAGGGGAGTGACAGAAAAAGAAGTAAATACTAATAAAGCTCAGATTATGATCATTGCTAGGCAAGGAATTAGCAGCTGCTATGAAAGAGAGTGACAGAAGACATCTGATCAAAGGAGATAAGTGTCTTTGAGGGGGATCAGTCAACATTTACAATCTTGTCCAGGCTTTTAGCAACAATCAGTTCAGATATGCAAGAAACAGACTTCCCTGATCATGTGTAACATAATGGAAGGAAGCAGGAAGCATGCACACACACATATATGTGAGTGCACACCATTCCCCCCCAGATATTTACAACAGTATTAAGAGCAAGAAGAACATGATAAAGCAGCAATTTTCAACTGCTATGCCTCAACAATTTTTAAAACACGCAATATCTGACTTTTTAGTTAGGGGTACTGACCTCTTTTCCCTTAGGTTGTCAAATTAAAAAATGACAATAGGCAATACAACAATAGCTGTCCATGTGAATGAATCAAAATTATGCCAATGTTTTTTGTCTGATGGGCAAAATATATTTTTTTCTGGCTGTGTGGCAGAATTTTAGTAATTAGTCTATGTATGTCATGAGATGAAAAAGGTTGAAAATCGCTGTTGTGAGCAAAAGAGAAAAGTGACATTTTTCAAGAGGAATATAGGAAACAGGTAATAAACAACTTAAAGTGCTACCCAAGGCTGTCTCAGTCCCAGCCAAGCCATGCCCTTGTCCCTGAATTGCAGCAAGTCATACCACATGAACTCCATTCTAGGAAAACAGTAGGCTACTCCCTCCAAAGTTCAATGCAAAGATATTTCATTACCAGACTCATAAAGCAGACACTGTTGGTGGTCTACTCCTACTCTCACCCCAGCTTTCCGCGACAGCAGAGCCCCTAATTTCATCCATATATTCATCCCTAGGAAATCATGTGTCCAACAAAGGTGTGCCTATGCTTAACATCCAGGGGGGTATATCTTGATGAATTCTATTTCTCTCGTCAGTGACTGGTTTAAAGAGATGCATGTCACCCAATCCTAGCCAATGAGACATGAGGGGAAGTCTGCTGAAGGGCTCCTGGGAAATGGTCACCACCTCTACAAACAGACAATATAATAAGGGAAAGGTCCTCTCTTTCCACTGAATATTGTCATGTCTTCATAACAAGCCCGGAATTTCAACAGTCACTCTCCAACCTCAGGGGCAAGTTTAACATGTGAGAACAGGAGAAAGAAATACCAAATACCCTGGTTCCTGAAAATCATCACTGGGTTCCTGAATTACAGAACCCTAAAAAATGCTTTACTCCTCCCAGCTTCTTATTATCTGAGACACCAAATCCCTTGTTATTTAAGACATTTTGTTTCTCCCAGCCAAAAGCCTCCTTACTGATTTAACACACGATGTTTATACTTCCACATGCTTAATTAATACCATAATGTCTCTCTCAAACAATGCTACTGGTATACCCCCTACTCCTCCTGACTACAGCCTAGTAAGAGATCCTGAATGGTGATTTCTGCCTCTGGCACTGACACTCAGAGTCCCTGTAAACAAAATAAATGATGATGACTATTAGGAGGCTTAGAACAGCTTCAAGTAATAGCCTCTATTGGGCAACTGCCCTTAAAAAATGTATATAATCCACCTAATCCTTACAACAACCCTATGAACTAAGAACTATCATATGCTTTTTACAGATGAGGTAAATGAGGTACACAGAAGTCACAATGAAAAAGAACAGCTTTGCTAAGGGTGATGAGAACATGCAGACTATATCCCTGAACTTGACAATTGACACCATCATAAGCAAGAACAGGGCAATGAATTGGCAGGAGAGCCACAGAAGAGTTCATTGAAGTTCCAATTATTTGCACGCACCAGTAGAGAACCTAATTCAATAGGTCTGAGCTGGCTTCCAGGAATCTGAAGTTGGAACCAACTGCCTGGTGTTAAGGAGTCATGTTTAGGACCTAGGAACTTGAAACTAGAGAAAACTGAGCTGCCCAAGATTTGTGAGACAGAATAAGGTAAACTGAGCTGATCCATTAACTCCATCAGATTGGTTCAATAACCGTAATTCTTTATAGCTTGAGATTTATTTAACTTGTTTCCTAAATCCTACAGAATACACAGAGTTCTGTGGGTTTTCTCGTCTTCCTGACAGTCTGATTCACATACTAGCCTCAACTTGCTTCCAAGATATGCCAAGAATGTCCTTTCTAATACACACCCACGGAAGTGTGGATTGGCCAGAAAGAGTTAAAATAAAGCAGGTGGATGTGGTCACTAGGGCAGATTTCTGTCTACAGAGTCAAAGAGCATGAGTGTGACCAAAGACAATGACGCTAGACTGATCTGCAAATGCATGGCACCTGAGCAACCACCTACTGCCCCCAACTAAGATGTGGCAGTCACTGCCAATCAATCATAACGTCTTTCCCAGGGAGTTTGGATGCACCAGGAAAACTCCTTCTTAACAAAATGCTTCTGGGCCAAGAATCAGAACACAAATAAAAATTAAGATCTCTTGCTAATAGAAGAAAGAGAAGCAAAAGAAAAATATTGTGTGCTCGTTTTCCAGTTACTCTTCTGATAGATCCAAGTGTTATTACTATTTCTATAGTTCCTCATGTTCATTAAGGGCACCTGGATAAATGTTTGCTGAATTTAATTTGTTGTTTTTTTCCCCCTCTTCTACTTTGGGCCGAAGGATTCAGCATTTCCCTAACAGGAATATTAAACTCAGCATAGGCCATGAAATCCTGGAACCAAAACAGTTAATTAATTAGCAAGTCACCAAGACTTAGCAAGAGGCAGGAGACAGGGCTTAGGAAGCTGCCCATTTTTTTTTTTGTAATAAAGAAAATAAAGACAGTAATTCCGAGAACGTTTATTAACCCCTCAGTATGGGTAACTGCCATCAGCTGTGGGTCTGTTAGTCTTGCATTAACATAAGCTACTGGATCTTGGTTTTCAATGGCACAGTAAATGCCCATGATACTACCGATAAGTGCTAACGCTGAGTTTTGGAAACCAAGCCCTGTGTCTAGCAAATGCTTTTAAAGGAATTTAACTCTCAATGGTTGCTTGCCCAGGAGAAATTCATTTTATGCTTAAAAAAAAAAAAATGTGGTAAGAAAGCAAACAAGGAGGCATTCAATTGAGCAAGCATTTTCTTAACTCATTTTAAGATAATCTCTTGCATTCATCAACAATTTCTCCAGTGGGCAGAATCATAGAAAAACACTTTGGTTTGGCTGTATGCTCTGTTCTATATTGGTGGACAACTTAAAATAATGGAATGGTGATAAAACAAAAAAAGAAAGGCTTTGTAACAGTCAGGGCACGCCGACCAATTTTAAATTGAATTACACAGCCTGCTAATCTTTATGATGGGATACAATTTCTTTCAACATTATGCATTATACTAAAATTTGCAGCATTTTCCCCTTCCCACTTCTTGAGCTGAGAGCCACCCCCACACACCTCCCCAGTGATAAAGCTTCTCTTGGACCCCCAAAAGCATTGTTCCTGCTGCCTGCGAAGGCAGGGCACAGCTTGTGCAAGATTTCATTTTTATAGCTATTGTTAGTTTGTGTGAATCTGTATTTCACACCGGGGTATACACACAGTGTTATGAACACTGGGCATATTTTCCTAAGACACATTTCTAAAGAGGATAGATTCAAATACATACATATGGTAAAAGAGATTTTTAAAGCCAACAATATTGAGGAGCTTGTTACAATTTAAAAACAAATGTACAGAACACTGCAGGCCGCCTATCTGATGAAGCCATTGCTCTTCACAAATTCTGAACTACCCAGGGTTAGAATGGAAGGGACTGCACTGACGCAGGAGCCTGTCTATATGGGTCGTGTTTTTGCTTTTTTGAGGAGTTTTTCTCACTCTTGCAGTGGCGAGGGGACAGAGCTTATTCTGCAGGCATGGGCGAGCTCAGGCATCACCCCTTTAACCCTGATGAGGAGAAGGAAGAACTGTCTTGACAAGTTCCTGATCCTTGTTCCTCCTGCTGTGGGAAAGGGAACTTCCAAATTCACCTTAGTGATATTTCTAGGAGATGTGACCCTTCTTAGAACTTAAGCTCCTTCCCTTTATCTTAGAATATGGAATCTTACTGTGTGATGCATTGGGCTTATCGATACATATAAAAGCCTAAGTGATGGGCTGACCGACCAAACGGCTGGTACCTAGGATGGGCATCGACCACAGCAGGCAGACACTCCAACTAATAGCTATGATGCGCACCGACCAACAGGGGCAGATGCTCAATGCAGGAGCTGTCAAAGCTGCGGTGTTTTGGCAGCTGCATGCATTCTCGGGTAATGCACCCAGACCAGAGAGGAGGGAGCCTGATTCCAGGGTGTGTTACCCAAGAACCATCCTCTCACAATTCGGGACATCTCATGAGATGTCGTAGAGGTGGTTATCCCTGGGCCAGGCCAAGGGACCCCACCAGTGCATGCATCCATGCACCAGGCCTCTAGTTTCTAATACAAATAAAAGACATACCTGTATACATTGCCTTGTGAACAAATTCATGTTCCCTATCATGAAGCTATACCTATGTCTTTTTTTAACATGTGCAAGGCAGGCAAAGAGACCGTATCTTATATAATAAAGGGGTAATATGCAAATTGACCCCCATGCCCTCGCAAAAGATGGCCGCCCCCCTGTGGTCAAACATAGCCTCCCCCAAGTGGTCAAAGATGGCTACCACAAGATGGCTGGCAGAGAAGGGCAGTTAGGAACAACCAGGCCTGCAGGGGAGTGGTTAGAGGGTGATCAGGCTAGCAGGCAGCAAAGCAGTTGGGAGCCAGCAGTCCCGGATTGGAGAGGGTCCAGACTGGGTTGATGGACAACCTTCCCCAGCCCAGTGCATAAATTTTGTGCACCAAGCCTCTAGTATAAGGATAAAAACTTAGGTCTTATTATGAAAGTATATGGCAAATGATGAGCTACAGAACAACTACCAGAAACCACACATTGTTTCTGGTTTATATCTTTCTAGAAATTCTAGACACTATTAACTGACACTCTCCAGTCCCTGAGACACATATCGACTGCTGCTCACAGTACACTGACTAATGGCAGTCACAACTGGCCCCGGTGACACCAATGCACACCAGGTCCCATGTACAGCATCCCTAAGCCACTTGGATTTATCTCCAAACTAGTTTATGCCAGCTGGACTTTTTATCATAATCACTTAATGGTATTGTGTATTACTTAAAATGATGACATAAGAACATTAAAAGAGTGTATAAATTTACTGTTGGCTAGGGAGTAAGAGATTATCTTAAAAAGGGGCAATGAATCATAAAAATCTAGAAAATATTCTGCACTCAAGAGTGTTTCACAAGCATCTTCCCATTCTGACTCACCGATACATAAACTAAAATGGAAGCGTGACAAATGTGAATATTTTATAACGATGATAAATTATGTGTGATTTTCCCAAGAAAGACAATGCTGATCTCCAATCACTGTGAACAAAGAAAGGGCTTTGGCAGGATTTCAGAAGACTGGCCAAAACATGAGCATCCGCCGAAACCGGTTTGGCTCCATGGATAGAGCATCAGCCTGTGGACTGAAAGGTCCCAGGTTCGATTCCAGTCAAGGGCATGTATCTTGGTTGCAGGCACATCCTCAGTAGGGGGCATGCAGGAGGCATCTTATCCATGTTTCTAATTCTCTATCCCTCTCCTTTCCTCTCTGTAGAAAATCAATAAAATATATTTTTAAAAGAAAACAAAAAAACATGAGCATCTATATGCTTCAAATTATAATAAAAACGTCCTGCTATGTGTTTATCATATTACTAGAGGCCCAGTGCATGAAATTCATGCACTGGAATGAGGGTGGGAGGGGTAGTGTCCCTAAACCCAGCCTGCACTCCTCGAAGGATGTCCGACTGCCTACCGAGATAGGGTCTAAATGGGCAGTTAAACATCCCTCTCACAATCTAGGACTGCTGGCTCCAAACTGCTCGCCTGCCTACCTTCCTGATTGCCCCTAACTACTCCCTGCCAGCCTGATTGATGCCTAACTGCTCCCCTACCAGCCTGTATGGCCCTAACTGCCCTCCCCTGCAGGCCTGGTCCCTCCCAACTGCTCTCCCCTGTAGGCCTGGGTCCCTCCTAACTGCCCTCCTCTGCTGGCCTGATCACCCACAACTGCCCTCCCTTGTAGACCTAGTCCTTCCCCTGCTGGCCATCTTGTGTCCACATGAGGGCAGCCATCTTGTGTGTTGAAGTGAGTCAATTTACATATTACTCTTTTATTAGATAGGATGGGTTCCTGCTTTGGCTAACTTTTTCATTAACTACCTTTTGCAGTCCCTGTGACAGGGTAAGGGGGAGAAGGAGCTGTGTGTGCACCTGCTATAGTTGTGAACATGGAAATTATTCCCGGTGTCACCTCTAATCCCAAGACCAAGGATACAGCCCCACCAGCATGACTCAGTGGAGCATTGACCTATGAACCAGGAGGTCACAGTTTGATTCCAAATTGGGGCACATACCCAGGTTATGGGCTCGATTCCCACTATGGTGTGTGCAGGAGGCAGCCAATCAATTATTCTCCTTCATCATTGATGTTTCTATCTTCCTCTCCCTTCCTCTCTCTGAAATGTGTATACACACACACACACACACACACACACACACACACACATACATAAACACATACACATGCATATATATATACACACACACACACACAGTGGTACCTCGAGATACGAGTTTAATTCGTTCCGTGACCTTGAGGAGTGGGAAACTATGAGACGCTCGAGTCTCGGTAAACTGGTGGGTCATGTGCAGCAGGCCGATCCGTGAGATTACTCCTATCTCAAATGTTGCTCGTATTTCAAAGCAAAAATTGCTTGCTCGACAGCTCGTATCTCAAAAAATCTCATGTTAGGGCACTCGTATCTCAAGGTACCACTGTGTGTGTGTGTGTGTGTGTGTGTGTGTGTGTATTTTTTTTTAAAAGAACAAGCATCCAGAGCTCTACCTGCACTATAAGAGACATATATGTAGTTTTGTTTCTCCCTGTTTTCATAAAAGAATACTAAGTTTTCTCATTTTCACAGTGCTACGTACACAAAAGTAAATATTTATTTGTCAAGTCATACATAAGTCATTTTTAGGCTTTGTGATTATATTGCTTTCTGAATCCAGGCTTTCTATAAGTTTCCATGAAATGAAGAACATGAAAATATTAGTTTAGTTTCCTAAATCCCCACAAAACTTAAATTGCAGCTAACTAAACTAGCATTTCTACCTGTAGCACCATTCCTACAATGACCACTATCAACACCATCACCACCACACCACTATGGCTATTACTGTATGTTCTTACGTGATTAGCAACTCCAAATTCAGGTGATGGATGCATAAGGCTTTCATATACCGTGGGAACTGACTCACCAATAACTGTGTCATATGACATAATTGAAAGTCAGTGAGTAAAGAACTACACAACCGTGTCCTCAACATTTTACAGAGAAATCAAAGCTCGGAGCTTGTATATTTCATAGTCCAGCCATCTGTCCTCACAGGCCAGTTTAGTGTCTTCGAAATGAAAAAAAAAGTTTACTTTCCAAGCTTATTTCCAGACAAAAGAGAAAAATACAAACTAGAGGATAAGTGAGATTTAATTTACCAAAATGACAGGGAGAAGGGAGACAATACAGCTTAATTGTACAACTTTACCCTGAAATTAGATGGGGGGGAAATGTGCTGTTTCTTTCCTGCTCCTGAAATTTCCACAAGATTTAAGAAACACGAGGGAAGAAAGTTTATTTCGGTTTCACAGTGCACCCAAAACTTGCTGCAATAACCTCTAAATCTAGTAGATCAATAATGCATGTTATAGTTAGCTGCTTAATTATTCATTTTGGATGTACCATGTAGGGTTTTAAAACCAATTCCAGATGTGAAAAGAGCTAGGCAATGCAGGCAATGTAATCAAAACTAAAAGTCATTTTCCCCAATGTTATTTTCCCCCCAGAACATCATAAAAATTTCTAATTCTCAAAATTAGGAAGAGACAATTTGATAAAAACTTTACATATATATTTAAAATTATGTGTTCTATGGACTGTTACAAATGCTAAATAAAATGTTCTAATATCAAAAGGTCACAAAAGTAACAGAATAAGAACAGTAACCAACGATGTGCAATAAAAAGTAAAAAAAAAAAATGTTTAAAAGGGGACAAATAAAAATACAAGACTAATTAAAGGTTGCTTACTACCCAAGAGTATTAGTGGGAGCTGAATGCCATTCAACAAATATGTACTGCCAGGTCTAGGGGACACCTCTTCAGACTGTACAGAAGCACCTCATAGGCCAGCAGAAATCCTGATTAGGAATAACATACTGGAAAAACTAAACATTTTTTAAATGAAAATGCACAATGATTCCAATTTCCTTCTTCCACAAATAAATAAGAATAACAAAACCAAAACCAAATATAGGGATCTTTTGCAATGAAACTCCACGACCCCCTACCCCTTCTTTTAGGCTAAATAATGAATGCCCACTAACCAACTATCTATGTAACGGCCAGAAGGCCTTCAGTCCACAGCTCTGGAATATGCCTTCACATTGGACAAGGCCAAATTCAGCCAGGCCAGACACACGCAGAAATCTGAGTGAGTGTGCAAGTTTCCAGGGCCAGCAACTAGGTTTCCCAGGCTTTTTTCATCTCCTGACTTCAGCACTTTTTCACTAGCAATCCAACAGCTTTCTATCAGACAAACCTAATTTAGTTGACATTCATTGATGATTTCACTAATTCTTAAAATCAGTTGTATCTCTTGGAGCAAAAAAATGAGTTAGGTAACTTTCTAAGGTAAATGTATTTTCTTGCCCTTACCAGGACAGTGTAAAATTAGAAACAAACAAATAGTGGTCATTGTAGGAATGGTGCTACAGGTAGAAATGTAGTTTAGTTAGCTGCAATTTAAGTTTTGTGGGGATTTAGGAAACTAAACTAATATTTTCATGTTCTTCATTTCATGGAAACTTATAGAAAGCCTGGATTCAGAAAGCAATATAATCACAAAGCCTAAAAATGACTTATGTATGACTTGACAAATAAATATTTACTTTTGTGTACGTAGCACTGTGAAAATGAGAAAACTTAGTATTCTTCTATGAAAACAGGGAGAAACAAAACTGCACCCCTTAATTCCCCATTGCCATCAATCCCTCGGATCCTGGATCCCAGTCTCCCTGGGTACCACGGAAGGAATCAGAATGCAGAGCACAGCTACCGCTTCCTGGATCTCTGTGACCTGGGCTTGTAGACCTCTTTGTGTGCTTGCTTGAGGATTGAATGAGATAAATATGTTTGCAAACAACTCATAGCATCTTGTCACTAAACATACAAACATACTAATTTTATAGGATCAAGTTTCTATTATAACCCCTGCACACAAATTTCTATTATAACTTAAGGGTAAGAAAATGAGAAACACAGTTTTGCTTTAGCTTGATTTGGCTTGACTTTTTAAACAGATTGCAGTGCATTGTAGAGCCTGCACAGAAAAAAATTCTATAAAAGACATTCTTGGTATATTTGGAAAAATCTGAAAAAAGTCTGTAGATTAAATTATAGAATTATATCTATTTATATTTCATTTTGAAAGCTGTAATGGGTTAGTGTGAATAAATATCCATGTTCTTAGAAAAGACACATTGAAATCCTGAAGGTAAAGGGGCATGGTGTCTGTAACTTATTCTTAAATACTTCAGGAAAAATTATATAAATAGAAAGATCTACAGAGAGAGAGAATATGCAAATAGCAAAAAGTTAACAATTGGGGAATGGGGCTATAGGGTATATGATAGTTCATTGTATTATTCCTGCAACTTTTCTTAAGCTTGAAATTAGATTCAAAATAAGTATAAAATGTTAATTGAAAAGTGATTCATCAAATGGGACTGACGACTGGTGTGGGAAGGGCTGTCTGCACATGAATGGCTCTTCTGGTACTTCACTTTGGAGTCCACTCTCTACTTTCCCCTCCCCCGCCTAGCCTGCTCTGGGTGCAGGAATGGCTGTGCTGAATTATGCAGACAGTGCTATAATTATGTCCTCTTCTCTTTCATCTTCCTTGCACTACTCCAAGGGAGCATGTGTAGGGTGAACTAATGATTTGCTGCGTATCTCCGATGAGTACTATATTATTTGCATCATAATATTTTCAGTTCTTCCCTCTGCACATAATGTCACGTTGACAGCAAGGTCAGTTAAGTTACTATAAGGGATTTTTAATGAAAACAATTATAAATTAAAAATAACTGTGTTTAAAGCATTTAACAGTCACTAGGGTCAAGTGATTACAGCAGTTACAAGACCCATGGGACGTGTTCACACCAAAACAAAGTGAATAAATTACCTCAGCTGGCACATGTAATCACTAAGTGACCACAGGGGTCAGGCAGAGTGGAACCCTGAAGACTTTCACGCAAAACCAATAATGAAAATTTATCAGTCAAAAGGTGGTGGTGGTGGCGGGGAGAGAGGGAGGGGGGGCACACATCAAGAATTAGTGAGTCGAGCCATAGACTGGAAGCAGAATGCACTCCCCGGATAGCTTGAAGAGCCAGGAAAATGACATTCAAAAACCCAGGGGACCACTGGGGGAAAAAATTCCAGGAAACAATATGCAGAGAGGCTGGGAGGATGTGGGAGAGCTCAAATGGAAGTGATCTATTCCATATTGGCAAGATAAAAGCCAAACCAAGGGCTACCTGCCTATTAGAATAACTGCCCTTATCCAGAAACCTGTGGTGGGGTGTGGACATGAATTTGGAGGTCTACAATACAAGACAATGAAGGGTGTGATGTTAACAATAACAATTACAAGATACTTGAGAGCTGAAGATGCCCCTCAAAGGTCACTCCTCACAGCTCTGTGACTATTTCTCTGTTGTAGAGAAGAAGTGGCTGAAGATCAGGGAAGCAAATCCATTTTGTTGATCAAAATACAACCAGGAAGTGAAGAAAACCAGACATTTATTGATGAGCCCTCTGGGAGTATCATCTCAGGAGATTCATCATCAAAGGAGACTAGAAATCCTAAACTAATGTGTGCTAATGGTAAGAACTTAGTATGGAGGGGAGAAAGGGATGAAGTCCAATTAGGGAGGCAGGGCCAGTTTCCTAACAGATAGAACCTTTGATGTAGGCTTTAAAGAATGAATAAAAGTTCACAGAAGAAAGGGAACAAGAAAGGCAGGCAGGTGGTGGGATCAAAAAGATCGAAGATGTAGAGTACATTCTACACATAGAGCACTCTGTTTGTGACCTCACTGCCTGCATAGAGGCCCACCCGTTCTCCTGGAGAGACCCATCCCCTGATCTCGTGGAGCTTGCTTTCCTTCATCTATTCCTTCACTCAATGCATGTTCTGGGCCGCTCCTATGTGTCAGGCACTGTTGTAGGTCTAGAGGATACAGATCTCATGAGCTTGCATTCAATGGAGGAAGGCCAACAATAAGTAAGAAGACACACAAGTAGCAAACATAAGATCTCATCAAAGAGGTGGCATTTGAGCAGAGACCAACAACAGAGAAAATGCCTGGGTTAATGATCATGTGGTTCAGACAAGGAATGAGGAGAATGAATTCAGCATTGTGATATATTGATTTTGAGGCATCTATCATCTATGGTAAAATATGTAGTCTCCAATTAGATGCAAGTGGGGGAAGACTGACAAGACACTGAGATCGTATGCAAATAACCTTTTGAGGATGAAGCCCCTTTATGCCCTGGTATCCAAGCATCCTGCTCTCGGATTTAGGATCACATATTCTGAGGGCTTCAATTTTCCCTTGTTGGCCAGCAGGTTTAGAAAATGCGGGGACTTTTTTGTTTCCAAAGAGCTCCCTTTCCTTTATTTATTTTTAATAGTGACAAAATTGACATGTAGTAAAATTCAAAAATATTTTGCCCTTTTCAGGAATGTGTGTACCTGGCTTTCTTTGCTAAGCTGTGAAGCAATGGTTATGTGTCTCGCCCATGCCTGTTTCTCTAGTCTAGGCGATGGAGATACTTCAGCAAAAGAGAAAGCAGGAAGTTTCAGAACTGAATTTTGGAAGAGTAGGGACAACATCCCGGGACATTAGCTATTGTCCACGGCATGATCCCAGTCTGTCCTCCCACCTTGCCAGATCCCCATCCACCCATCAGCAAGACAAAGATAATGCTGTCTGCCCATATCGACTTCCCTGAACCATTATAGGTGTTAATGATCTAAAGAACTACAAAGTACTTTGAGTCCTTTGGAGAAAGATGCCATATGAATTAGATGCATTATAATTAATGTAATTTAAGAAAATGGCTGGCCATAACCAAGAGGATTAGATTCACATGGATCACAGATGACCTAGCCTCATGTCCTCCAGTCACTAACAATCCTTTCTAATGAAACAAAGTCCAGTCTTACTTATTTGAGAATATTCAACTATTCTGTATTTATGTGCTTTTTTAAATACTTTAACTTAATTCTACATCAAAACTGAACTGCACTTTAAAATTAATTTTGTTCTTATTAGGGGGAAAGTACTTACCTATGAATTAGACCATGAAGTAATTCATATTAGGATAAAAAGATTCTTGAACGTAAAGAAAGTCAAGTAGAGAATAAGCATGAATCTGTTATTTGGATTAAACAAATATACAACAGACAAGAAAACAGAATTTTTGTATCCTCCTGATAGGACATGCAGGCAAATCATAGATACTTTTGGAAATTCTAGAATCTCATACTAAGAAAAAAAAAAAAAGACCTAAATAATTGCTTGACATAGAAAAAGCAGCTTTCACATAAATTTTAATTTGAAGATGGCAATAGGAGAAATCAAATAATGAATCACAAACTGAAAAGTCTAGCATGTCAGATACAGTTTTTGTGAGCAAGTTAATGATTAAGAAACTCCTTTGACATTAAACTCCAAAAAATGAGAGTGAGGGAATTCTAGACAGTAAGGAACTCTGGTCAGTTCTCTTCTGCAAGTCACAGGTGTCATCTTATTAAAGCTTCATATTTTTGCCTCTTTATTAGCTATTACTATTCAGTCGCTATAAACATTCCAGCGAAGCTCCCCTGCTCAAATCACTTCTGAAGCGCCTTTTCTGGGAACTGTTCTTCATTTTTTTTTTTTAATTGGAGATTGTCCATCTCCACTTGCCCACTTCACATGCTCCAGTTCCTACTGGTTTTATACTATTGCACAAATCAGTAGCCTTAAATGTGCAGACCATGCCTGGAAAACATGAGGTGTCAGAGTTGGAAAAGTCAGCTACAATCTGTCCGCAGCCTGGAACACTCAACAGGAGCTGGTGCACAGAGGTGACTTCCATAGGAGGAAGGATGGTGACATGGAAGGAGGAGGTGGAGAGTCAGGTTCAAGAAGGGAGATGAGAAGAGACTGAAACAGGGATGGGAAAATGGAGGCCTGGCCCTTCCAGTGTGGTTGAGAAGTAAATTAAAACATAAAAACATATATGTGTTGAGGTCTGGGATGCTTGGTAAGGAGATGGTTGTCACATTTCCGGTGGCCAGGCAGGGCCACATGGCTCACCATTTTCTCTGCTCCACAGGCAGACTGAGCCACATGCCTCAGGTCACTGGGGCACCAAAGACTGCAAGGCCACTCTCCCTGAAGTTCTGCCCTCCCCGGGAGTAAGAAAAACTCACCCACAGGGCAGGGAAGGAGTCAGGGCACTGACACACTCGGATAATGTAATTTAGTAACATTACTGACCATTCACTACCTGTAAACACTGGAAACGTGCATTCACACATGACATCATGGGAAACACACCCATTGTTAACAGTAATCTGTGACTTGTAGGATATACTGGTGATCTTAATTTTTCCTCTGTGCCATTATCTATATTTTTCCACAAAGAATATATAAGATTTCACAATTAGAAAAAGAGTTTGCAAACATTTTTAAAAAGCTCTTACAAGGTGAAGGCTTTCTGCCACTAAAGTTTTTAAAAAACATATGACACAAACTCTTAAATACTGCTGAGGCTATTATGGGGAATCTTTAGAGGGAAATTTGACAATACATAATAAAAGAGTATGTGTGTTTTTAAAGTATGTATCATTTGGAGCAACAATTCTAACTATAGGGAGATATCCTATACCTATAATTAAAGACGTTTGCAAAGAGAGAGCAAGAAGGGTGCTCATCATACCAGTGTACATAATAATAAAAGAATGAACACCTCAGGTCTCCAGTAATAAGGAGAGCTAAATAAATTAGAGTACACACATACAACAGAATGCTATGCTGACACAGACCATGACATGTTACATTTTTGAAGTTACAGGATAATATAAAAGAAGTGAAGGGATTAAAAACTAAAATTGGAAGTTACAAAATAGCCTCAGGGATGTAAAGTACAGCATAGGGAACATAATCAATATTTAATAACTATGTAGGTGCCAGGTAGGTACTAGAAATATTAGAGGAAAAACTTTGTCAAGTCTAACCACTATAATGTATGCCTGAAACAAATACAGAATAATGTTGAATATAAACTGTCATAGAAAAATAAAATCTAAAGCTTTTTGTTAAAAAAAAAAAGTTGTTTGGAAAAATAAAGTAATAAACATTTAAAAAAATAAGTTAAAAATAGTATTTAAGAAAAAAAATCCTTAAAGCATGAAGACTGCCACTATTAAGGATATTCAACACAGAAATAGAAAATAGAAAAATTTCTCAAATGCTATACACCAAATAGTAATTACTCTGAAAAAGAGGATTACAGATGAATGCTTATTTTCTGCTTTGCACATGACAAACACTGAAAATTTTATAATGTATATGTATCTTATTTATATTGAAAGTATTCTTTGGGGCGAAAAGTCTTACCTATTGATGTAGTCATACTTATTGATGTAAAAAGTTGTTTATAATAATGTTAAGATGAAAATACTATGACATGGTATTACTGTAATCTCTATTTGGTAAAAATATATGTTGTGTGTATGCATACGTATTAATAGAAAACTGTGTATAAAGAACCACACTAAATGTTAACAGTGCTTATCTCTGGTCATGGGTGATTTTGTTTTCTTCTTCCACGTACCTCTGTTTACTAGGTTATCAGGAATGAGCATATGTTACACATATTCTAACAGTAAAATAAATAGTTCAGGCTGTGAAAGCTTCTCAGAAAGCCCAGCTCCCAAACTCTGGGCCAACAGCACAATCACTGGAAAGGAGCACAGTCTCCCAAAATGATTGTTGTGAAAGGGACAAAGTTGATTTGTATGTCTAATACAATGTTTCTACAGATAGGAATAATCCCTTTCTTGAGATTTTCCTTGGAAGCATTTTTTTATATATATATTTTTATTGATTTCAGAGAGGAAAGGAGAAGGGAGAGAGAGATAGAAACATCAATGATGAGAAAAAATCATTGATTGGCTGCCTTCTGCATGCCTCCTATTGGAAATCGAGCCCGAAACCCTGGCATGTGCCCTTCTCAGAAATTGAACCCGGGACCCTTTAGTCCACATGATGATGCTCTATCCAGTAAGCCAAACCAGCTAGGGCTAGAAGCATATTCATTCTTTCTTTCAGGCCTAGAGAAACTGAAGTTCAGAGCTATGTAATGACAACCAAGACAAAGGAAAGGCTATAATTAAAAGTTCAGGGCCTTGGAGTTTGACTGACTAGATTGTTATATATAAAATTTCAGCTGAAGAAAGAGGCCACCCAAGAACCCTGCCTCTCTAATTATAATATTGGAAACAAAACAACCACAACAACAAATCCTTTTTTAAGTATTCCTGCACAGGTATAGAGAAATGACGAACAGTAGCCAACTGGCTGTTATACTCCGAGGAGAAAAGGAAAAGGAAGTGAAGAGAAGGGAAAGATAGAGCAAGGAAAAAGAAAGGAGGATAAAACAGTATACCTCCATTAAGAATTACATACTTTTAATGTTTGAGGCCAAAGGCAAAGCAGAAAAAAAAATTATTGTTCCTTTAGGTTCATTCATTTACTCAGAGATTCAATAACCATTGGTGTTCCCCACTAAATCCCAGACCCTTTATTCAGAACTGGGGGTACAAAGAGCAATGGTTAGGAGACAGACAAGTAGACAACCACATAGCAACTATGAGAAAGGCTGGCTGCACACATGCCTGATCAATGGGTTAATGGAAGCAACCAGCTCTGAAGGGCCTGCAGGCAGAAAGATGAATGAGGTCTCCTAAAGAGAGGGTCATTCCAAGAAGTAGAACAAGGTCCGCAAAAAGAAAGAGTATGAAAGGGCACAGGCATTTGGGGAATGGGAAGAAATTAGGGGCAAATAAAAGTAGAAACAAGAAGATGGATGTGCAATCAAATAAGATTTCTTAAGGCTCATTTGTGCAGCGTCCTTGGGCAGATTAGCAATACTGAAGACAGAGGCTGTGCCATAAAACACCTCTAGCATGACATTAGCCCATCTTAGAGCCTGAGTGCGCCTATATGTGTTAAAGGATGCTGTTAGTCAAAGAACAACCTTCTTACCCAGGTGATGGTCCCTTCAGTAGGGATCCCAGGCCCTGACTGAGAATAAAGAAAGACAGAAGAACATAATTGGGAAGTAGAGTCTGGTGGACACACGTTCAAATCTGGAGGTCACCTCCCAGTTGGTTAATCTGAGGTAAGTTAACTTCACCAAGGTTCAGTTTCCTCCTAAGTAAAAAATTAGAAGCTAATATTTACTAATAAACAAGTTAATGTGAGGACTGCATGAAATGACCCCACCACCCAGACAAAACATGATCATCCAATCTCTCCCCATCCAAGCTGGATGCTAGTCCAACTTGGCCAGGGCAATTCATTTAATGTCTCCTGCCTCAGTTTCCCCTTCTATTGAATTTGGAAGTGGCACCTCCAAGCCTCTTACAGTCCTAACATCCTGTCCAGTTAGTGTAATTGTTCAGAGGGAGGCTTCTTTCCAACCTCTAGTCTTATACTTTTTGATGCCCCCTCTTCCACTCTAAATCTTTAAAAATTCCTGGTGCCAGAACCTTCTAGTGTCTGCCTTTTGGATTTTTTGACACTGGCTCTGTTGTCTCCCTCCACAAGATTTGTTGAAAGATGTCCACAGGCCAAGGGCTGTGTTAAGAATGATACAAGCTTTATCACAAAAGTCTATACAAATGAGGACATCAAGACTCAGAATATTAAGCAATTTATCAAAGGTGTGAAATTTAATGCTGGCTCTTCCCAGGTGCTCCTGATCATTATATGTTAAACCATCTTTCCATCCTCTTAGCTGTACCTAGTTTGAGTTCTATCTTCTTATGGCCCTGTGCTGTGCTAGCTTAGCCCATAAATTACTTTGTATTAATAACATTATGTGCTGCACCTGCCAGATGACATATGTCCATATTAACCAGGACCCATCGTCTCTGAACTAACAGGGAACTCATGATGGGATTCTCAGGCCTTGCAGCTGGTAGGTCAGGGTGAGATTCTAGGCACACAGGACTTTAATACATCTCTCAAATAACAGGACATGATCGAACAGCTACTCCACTTCCACCTGAACCTGCCAGAAGCTATGGCATTTTAGTTCAAGCCAAATATCTATGGCCTCCAGCTGCCATTAAGTGTACTGATGTCATAGACACGTAAAGAAAGAAGGCTCATGCTTTGGGGTAAAACAACTCTAGGTTTACTAATCGAGTGCACTTCAGTGGATTTTTTAGCTCCTCTGAGCTACCTATCTTCATTTTAAATGATCTTGGGTAAGGGAACCCCAACTAAGCTTCAGGTTCCTCATTTATAAGACTGGGATAACATTCACAACAATAGAGGGGTGTTGTAGAGATGGAGGAGTACCTGGCCTGTAGAAGAAACAGATGAGCCCATTGGGAGAAAAAGGGAGCTTAGAGATGGTCAGGTTGTTTCCAAAATCAAGGTAGACTAGACTAGAGTAGAAAGACAGAAATCAGTTAAAGATTCATTAGACTCTAAGTAGCTGCCGAATCTGAGGACTCATGCTGGTTGAGAGTTGGATATCCTATTATGGCAAAAGCCCTAACTGATCTGATCCTTGATTCCACAATGCCAGGCTGCCTGGCAGCTGTTGCTGGAAGTATTTTTTTCAGGTAGAGAGGTTCCCAATTGAGCCAATGAGTAGAATGTAATCACACACCATCTCTCCCTCAGAGCACCATGAGGTTGCCGAGGTAACCGCACTATTCTGAGCCTTCCCTGTGGGATCTCAACTCCTCTACCCATTCACTTCCTTTGGTCTTACATTCTGCACCCCTAGCTAAGATCTGGCCCTCCTGCCTCAAAAGATAAGAGAGGAAAAGGGAAGAGAAGGAATTGACCAGGCACCTGGATCTCTGCACATTATTTCCTTATCATTTTATTTTCTTAGTTACGGCACATTTCCATTTATGAAGTACTTTCCCTTATTAAATATCTCATTGTTTACTTTTAACCTACTAAATAATTCCACTGACCTATTCTTGTTTTTACCCTTTAATATCTGTTGATGGTTCATGCACCACATTCCCCATTCAGTTATTAATGGCCCACAAAACTTACTAGCAGCAATCATTTACTGATTAATCTGCACAACAATCCAGAAAGACAGGTAGTATTAATCCTTAGTTCTGCACAGGGAAACGAAGGGGAAAAGAGAGGTTAACTCCATTGGTCAAGGTCAGTGGCTAAACAAGATTATAACCAGGATCTATCTTGTCTTATATTTCTGCAAACACTTCCCACTGTGTTATCCCCTTTCTTCACAAATCAATGTTGTCAATGCAGCCAGATCATTTCTGTGTTGAGGTTCAGTTGTCACAGAACAGCTTAAAAATGTCAAAAATTCAACCCAAAATAATTTTGCCTGTTAGTAGCTCATAAATAAAAGTTGCTAAAATGAAGAGATGATAGTACTTGAAGGCAAATTTTACAGGGGCAAAAGAAGTGAAAAGATGTGTATTATAGACCCAGCTTCTGCCACAAACAGACTCTCAGAAAAGTCACTTAACTTCTCTACACCTCTGAGTCAACTGTAAAAAAGTAGATTATGCTGAATGACAATCGAAGTATGTGGCTATTTTAAAGATGATTGAATACCTATGAAACCAGCACACACACAAAAAAAGCTCCCATATCCAATGCTGCCAAGACTGTGGTAAAATTGGTATATTCATTCAGTTACCCTATTTCCCTGAAAGTAAAACATACCCCGAAAATAACACCTACTTCCAGTTTTGCTTCTCACTGTAATATAAGGCATCCTCCTGAAAATAAGACCTTCCCGATAATAAGACCTTCCTGATAATAAGGCCTTCCCCAAGCATAACACCTCCCCAGAATAAAATGTTCCCAAAGCCACCGTAAGGTGTCTGACTCCTGATTTAAAGAGACCTCGCACTGCCTGAACAGCTCCGGCTGCGCTGCGGCCAATCAGAGAGCTTGGTATCGTACCGTATACAGATAATAAATTTCCTTTTTTTTTTTTTGTTCAACAATATATGTGTACCGTATTCTTCTTCATGGAAAAATAAGACATCCCCCGAAAATAAGACCTAGCATATCTTTGGGAGCAAAAATTAATATAAGACACTGTCTTATTTTCGGGGAAACAGGGTAAAGAGTAGACAGCTACAACCCCCATGGAAAGCAAGATGCCAACAGACAACAAGAACCAGAGAGATTTTCATTTCCTGGACTTAGTAATTTAACTCATACTGTATTTTAGCTTAAGAAATAAGTCAATAGAAGTAAAAAGACATATACAAACCAAATGCACATTTCAGTGCCAGCTCTCAGAGGAAAAACTTATTGATTGTTCATTTTAGAGGGATGTTTTATTAAATAAAAGCATAGAGCCATATACATGTCATGTTGCTATTACAAAAGATAAATGTGAAAATTAGGCAAAATCATTTAAAATCTTACAGATACTAGTAAATGAAAATAACTAAAAATAAAAGAGCAGATATATACTCTGATGTCAACCATATAAAATGTGGATTGATGTGCAAAAGCACACAAAAACTCACAAGTTATGTTATTAGTTATACTTAATTTTTTAAATATTTTAACTATTTTAATGAATAGTTTTCATTAACTTATGCATTTACGCAATTACTTAAAAATTTCTCTGACCCTGCTTTAAAATTTCGACCTGAATTTCTGCATAGTTTTTGTCAGCTGACATATTTATTCATGACATCATTTTTCCAGAGTGATTTTTGTTTTCTACTCTATCTTTCTTTACTGTCTTCAGATATCTTAAAATCGCAGAACCCTTGCATTTCTTTCCTGCACCTAAGTGGATTCTTACAAAGATCTGTCATCTAATCTAGCTATGAATAGCCAACCTCATGATTGCCTTGTAAAGTTAATATTTGGCAATGCCTAACCAAGAGTCAAGATGCTTTTGATAACCCTGACTGGTGGGGGCCTCTACAGTCACCACACAGTTGCCATTACACTTTTCACAGTGCAGAGGGAGGTTTCATATTCCAGGTTTTTGGAGTTTTGCAGCAGGACATTTTATATTTTCAGGGGTCCTAGACACCCCTCTGGTTCTCTTAAGAAAGCTGCTCTCAGCTACACTGTCCTAGGACCTTCCCTTCATAGACTTTTGCACGCTCCTTCTCTCCTTAGAAACATTCTCTTGCTAGTAGGTCATTTGTACATCTTTGCTCATAATATCTGGGAAAGATTGCAGAGCCAATGAATTAAAATATGATTCTAGGTCTCTGGTGTGCCAATGAATGCCCTCATTAAAACAGAATGAGTAGATGAGATTGGTTTCAAAGCTTTCCATCCCTCTGCCCCAGAGCCGCCGAGGCCAGGCTCTGAAAGGATGCACAGTAAAATTAAATATCTAAAAATTCATCTTTAATTAACAGAATTGGATTAAAGCTAAACACCACGGCATAACATACGAGAAATGGCTGAGCTGGCTTCCAAGTGCTCTAATTCAATTAGGACACAGTGAGTGACACTCGGACGGGAAAGGTTAATTGGGGGCGCCAGAACGCAATCATTCCTTACCTAACCAGTCATTAAACTTCTTAACCTCTGAGGGCAGTCCCAGCTCGGTGAAATCGCCTGTGTGGAGAAGGATGTCCCCATAAGGCATCTGGATACCATCTGTTCTGGAGTGTGTGTCTGAGATGCAGACAAACCGCGTGTGGCCCGCTGGTTTTGGAGTGTCATATGGGATGGGGTCGACCCTAAAGTAGACATAACAGATCCCGTAACAGTTAAATATATTAGAACCCTCGTAATTGTCATCACACATACATACCGACTATTATTCGTGAACGCACCCAGACAAACTGATGCAAAGGCAGAAGGGACCATTGTAACGAGGGGACACTTTTGAGAGCAAAGGAGATAGCATCAACCGTCTACAATCCCAATGAGCAAATTTAAAAAGTCTTACTTACCTGGTTTGAAAATTAAAACGAATATCTTACAGGCAGAGGTGGAATTAACCCAGGAAACTGATAGAGTGATTAATGGTGAAGGTTAGGGAAGCTGAACCCCAACTGGGGAAGCAAAATTATGCTATTTTGTCTCTCATCATGCTCCAATTGATCCCACTACTCATTAGGAAATGAATAACTAATTTATTCCTTCTTAAACATGCATAAGTCAGGCAATGAACTAATTTACGAAGAACACGGCATGTGCTTTGCCAATTGAGATGTGGAGAGACATACTAGATAGTACTAATATTTAATATCCTTTCCAGAAGAACCATTTGTATTTTCAAGAATCTTAGGATCTTCTTGTGTTTGCTAAGAGATTCTCAAATCAAATTGTGGGGAGGGAAGGTGATGCCAAAATAATAAAGCTTTGAAAAAACATACAACATTCATTGGATGTTCAAAAACTTTGTCAGCTCCTTTTCCACAATGAATTATCTGCAGCCCTAGTTAATACCTGAGGCTGCTTGGAATGCCTTGGGCAGAGATTCCATTCAAGACAAAGAGTAAGCCTTTTAATGAGTGTCTATAGATACACATAAGCATTAATATATGTATAGTTTTAGAGACCTAAGCACTGTGAAATTACACTAGGGCATAAGAATCAAAAGGCAAAATGATCAACCCGAAGCAAAGAAAATGAAACAGAACGTTCTCATTTAATTGAGTGTAACAAAGTGTGCTAAATAAACTTGGTAAAGAAATGCAAATCTGGCTCTTCAAGCATACAGTTTTAATTATTTAAGGGGCTGGCAGCAGAGTTAAGTATGCTTTAACTATATTAACTCTACGCAGACAGCTTCCTTTAATTTCTCTGTAGAAATGCACCCTTATTTTGGATCATGGGTGAAGAGAAGCAGTTATAACTGTAAAGACAAGGTCACGAGAGAAGCAAACATGCAAAGCAGAGATTACCATGCAAAACGTTAAGTAAGGACCAATATTTCATATCACAACCCTATCCTTGACAGTTAACATGCAGCAGAGAACACACGGAAAGTCAACATAAGAATCCCTATACATCTTACTCTGCAGGCTTGGTTTAATTTTTTTCATTTTCCCACATTTTCAAAAAAAAAGAAACCATTTTAACAATGCAATTGTAGTGAGGGGAATTAAAGACATCCTTGTTGGTCTTGCATTTCTTTCACAGCTTACCTTTTAATTTTATTTTATCTTTGATGGAGAAGAAGGAAAGTCAGAAAAAAGAAAGAGCTTGAAGAAGACAGAAAGAAGGAAGGAGATAGGAAGGACTGTGAACTGGTTAACATAGTGGATCTAACTAGAAACCCAAAAGGAAAGTTCACTTTCTGCAAAAAAAAAAACAAACACGCACACAAAAAAAAAAACATACAAATAGATGTTCCACGTAAAGGTTAGAAACTCACAATGCTGTTACCATGGAGAAAAGCACTAATCCCCTGAATTCTGTAAGTAACCTAGAAACACTCCTGATTGTATCCAATGTTGATTTTTTTTTTTTTAATGTATGAAGAAGTTTGGTACCTTCTTTTCCATTACTGAGACTATTCCATTCAGTCCCAGTGGCTCTAATCTTATCACTATATCCTGTCTTCTAAAAGTAGTTCACTCAGAGAATGAATGATTGGGTTGGTTCCTGCTGTAGGAGACCGTGTCACCCTCTGAAAGCGACAGGTAATATTATATTCCTCGACCTACAGTTAGGATGCTCACTGGAATGGGACCATGCACATTTCTACTCAGCCCATCCACATCTGAATGAAACTTAAACAAATTAACCACTGGACTTTAAACACACGAACAAATTCAATATTATTACGTCTTTATTTTCCAGTTCCCCTCAGTAACTCAGACAAGCTACTGGCACAAGTAGTGCATCAAAATCCTTTAGGAGCCCATCTGAATTCATCAAAGGGATGTCACAGTCATCATTTAGAATGAATCACACAGAAGATAACACAGACACAAACCCTTTGTTGTGAACAGGCTCCTGTTCTATAAATCTACTCAATTTAAAGAAGCAAATCATTATGTGGTACCTAATTTGTTTCCCAGCTTAGCTCTATAAGGAGCAATAACTTTCCAAGACTATTGGAACACCAATTATTGAATGGCTGCAACTTTCTTCCCCACGCTACCACCTCCTCCAGAGAAACTAGTAACTATCCAACAGATTGAACATGAAATAAAGGCCAAGGAATAATAATAATTAAACACACACACACACACACACACACACACACACACACACAAACAGATGGCAGAAAATAGGGAGAAATGACTTGTTATTGTTGCACTGAAATAAAATGAGTCAGAAGTACACGGAAATAGTGACAGAGAAGGCTCACCCATCACCACCACCGACTTGATGTCATCAAAGAGAAACAATGTGTAGGCACTTGGGAGAGATACGGAGGATTGGTCTAGGTACCAGACGGGGGAAGGGGGAGGCCTAAAGATGCAAATGCGGAATTTATATACATGCCCTGACCCAGAAACACTGACGTCCTTTGTTACCCACAAGACTAAGTACAAGAAGACAAGATAGTGCAGCCTGTCACAGCCATGCTACAGGATAACATGACAGATGTCACCTGGGGGGGTCACAGGAAGGAAGAAATTTCCACCCAAAGACAGTCAGAGCTGCAAATAAGACATCTTGTTGCAGTGAATATAATTAAAGTCGAGATAACCCTAGGGAAGCTACTATTTCCAAATTGGGCATTTGGTAAACACTTTGAAAAGTCAAGACATATAAACAGCCCTAAACAGGTTTGGTTCAGTGGATAGAGCATCAGCCTACGGACTAAAAGGTCCCACGTTCGATTCCGGTTAAGGGCATGTACCTTGGTTGCAGGCACATTCCCAGTGGGGGCTGTGCACGAGGCAGCTGGTCGATGTTTCTCTCTCATCTATGTTTCTAACTCTTTGTCCCTTTCCCTTCCTCTCTGTGAAAAATCAATAAATTTTATTTTTTTTTAAAAGACAGACATTTTCACTGTAAACTCGTGTGTAAGGGGGAGCCTCATGGCCCCTGCAACCTTTACCTATTCACATTGTGTCAGACCCTCCTGCTACATTTTCTCTCCTAGTTAACATCTTTACTGCTTACTGTTTATGCGGCAGACTTCTCAAATGACCTAACATTTCCCCCAAGGCACCATGTCAAATATCCCAGCAAGTGAGTCTCTTACCAAGGCAATCTAACCCCTAGAGCCAGATTCAAATATCAGAATGAGATTTGCACGTACATCTGAGTACACCCAGGGGAAAACAAGATGACATGGGAAGATGAGAGAAGAAAACACGGCATCACGATATCTCAGAGCTGGACAAAACCTTAGGGGCACTGGGTTCAATGCTTTATACAAGGCTTGAACACCCTCGCCCCTCCCTACCTGCCATAAATTTTCTTTCCAAGGTTTCCAGAGAAGGGAAGGTCCGGGGCCCTCCCCCCTCCCCCAGGGCAGCCCATTCTGGTTTTTGATAGCTCTGCTTGCTAGAAACTTTTGGATCCAGAGTCTGCACCTCTGAGAAAGCTGAGCACGGTCCAAAGCGACTTGGCCTGGAGCCTGAGGACTGAGTAACAACTTTGGCTGCATTACTCACTTTGGACAAGTTATTTCATTCTTTTGGTCTTCGTTTTTTTCCTCATTTGTAGGATGGGAATAATAATGCCTAACCTGCTAAATTGCTATGGGGATATAAATTGTCAAGCACTGGGTCTGGCCCTCAGCACGTGCTCAGAAAGGAGAGGTGCAGAATGATGTAAGGGTAGAGCGTGTTCAGCTACATAGCCAGACCATGTGGCTCTGAATCCCACTCCATATTTATCCACAGGGTGACACCAAGCAAGGTGCTTAACTCCTATGCCTTGGTTTCCTTGTCAACAAAATGGGTATAAAACTAGTACCTTATGCCATAAGACTGCTGTGAGGATGAAGAGGGATTACGTATTCAGAGCCTGCAAAACAGTGTCTCTCACAGAGCAGACACTCAATAAACATTAAGGCTTTTTTCACTCGTTAGTAGGTTAGTAGAATTTTTACAACTATTAATAGTAGTATCCTTTATGGTTTCTCTGACCTCCGTTTCTTCTGTAACAAGGAGATAGTAACAGCTACCATACAGACTTTGTGAGAATTAAAAGCCACATACACACCACCTAGCACAGCTCAGGGCACCAAAACCACAGTAAACAAACACATTCATTTTCTACTGTCACTTCCTTCTTAATCCTCTGCCTGAAATGACAGAGAAGAAGAATTCAGTCCCTTTTCCATTTGACAGTCCTTCAAATAGTAGAGGACACGTATGATAATCCCCTGACATCTTCTCTACTCCAGCTGAGGAGCCACAACTTCTTCAGCATTCCCTGTGTGATGGGATTTCATGTGTCCTCAGAATCCTGGTGGTGTCCCAGGTGCAATCCGATTGGTCGGAAGCCCTTCCTCTGCAGGGTCAGAATTCCCACGGGCCAGGCCATGGGAATTGCTGGGCCAGAGAGCTGTTTCTCAAAGACAAATGCTAGTACAGGCGACGGAGAGCCGACAGTGCCGGCCACACGGGCGGACGTTCCTAGAGGCCTGAGCTAAGCCATTTTCTAATCAAGTCTCTTAGGTTTTGTGCCAAGCCGCAAGTCTTCCTCTTGAAACTCGACTGTCAAATGTTTACATATCTCACTGCATATTCAAATAAATAATCCATTCTCATTTATTCTGTCTTGGCACTTTAGACTTTTTTTTACCCATAAAAAAATAATATGACAGTATTATTGCTTCCACTATGGAATCCTCTCCTGGCCATATGTGTTATTTTTTCCAATAACGAATTCACACAGCCTTGCAAGTTCCATTGCTAGATCTTCAGCAAAGCTGTTATCATGTGGTTTGTTATGACGTGGGTTTCTTTTTTTAAGGCCATGTGTGCAGTAAAAGCCTCATGTACACAATTAGCCTACTAATTCAGTGTCAGGATAAAATATAACCCGTACAAAGCATTTTAAAGTGATCTGAATGTATTTACCAGCCTCCTTGAAAATCTTTTTTTTTTTAATATATATTATTGATTTTTTACAGAGAGGAAGGGAGAGGGATAGAGAGTTAGAAACATTGATGAAAAACATCGTTCAGCTGCCTCCTGCAAGCCCCCACTGGGGATGTGCTCGCAACCAAGGCACATTCCCTTGACTGGAATTGAACCTGGGACCTTTCAGTCTCAAGGCCGATGCTCTATCCACTGAGCCAAACCGGTCTCGACCCCCTTGAAAATCTTGATGTTGTTGGGTATGCACTCCACTAACCTTATCTCTAAAAAGTTTTCCAATGTAACATTAAAGCTTTCATTTTTACTCAAAAAATGTAGATGGCATGAAAAGCTAAAATTATTCGTGATGTTACACCACCCATTCTATATATACTGTTATATATGCAAAACCCACCAGCAAAACAATGAATAATCAAATACTATGCTTAAATTAGTAGTAGAATCACAGAATTTTGGAATTGGAAGGGATCTTAGAGATGATCTAATTCTGTGTTTCATGTCTCTAAATTTCCTGTTCATAGTTTTTGCCCTACTCATGTGTATGATTATTTAAATTTTGTTGTGTCTTACAGTTTTTGCAATATTTTTTAGTTGTATCCTAAGTAACAGCATCATGAAGTCATGAATTGGATATGTGCTGGTTGGATTTTTCAACCACACATTTAAATAAAGAGTAACTATTAAAATTCTGTTTAAGGTTTGTCTACTCTATGGAACCAGAAGTCAATTTTTCTGACTTCCACTTCCCTTCCCCTTCCCCCGCACTTAATTTTGGGAGCTGAAAATATGCCTGCACTTGGAGAATGAAAACAATACAAATTAAAAAATGCCAGCAAACCAATCACCTAAACTCCTACCGAGACTGCTCAAAATGAATGGAATTTATTCTGTAAAACAAACAAACAAACAAACCCTCTAAGTTTTACTGGTCTGGGAACTGACTCCTCAAAGGTGAATGGAATCTCTTAAAACCTCCACTGAGGGAGTAACACTGAACTTGATTTTTAGAATACCAATAAAGATTAAAAAGTATTCATTCTTAAGGAGGTCAAGGCTGATGTGGAGACTGACTATGTTCCCAAACACAGATGTCTTCATAGAACTGCTCTAGGTAACAGAAAAGCCCTCATTAAAAACAGCCCAGCATGTGGAATCCAGGGCTTCCAGCACTCTCACCACACTGGTTGGCAATTAGCTATGTGACCCTGAGCAAGTCACTTCCCCTCCTCTAGCCTGGTCCTCAAGGGTGAAAAGAGGAACAGAACCAAATGGTCCCCAACTGATTAGCTGCATGGTTTCTATGACACGATTAACTTGTACAAGACTTCAGAAACAGCCAAGACCGGTTTGGCTCAGTGGATAGAGCATATGCTGTGGACTGAGGGGTCCCGGGTTCGATTCCGGTCGGGGGCATGTACCTTGGTTGCGGGCACATCCCCAGTTGGGGGCATGCAGGAGGCGTCTGTTCAATGTTTCTGGCTTTCTATCCCTCTCCCTTCCTCTCTGTGAAAGATCCAATAAAATATATTTAAAAAACAAACAAACGAAAAAAGAGACTTCAGGAACAACCCAGTCTCCTTTGTAGCTGAAAACATGTTCTTTCCCTTGCAATTTTATTTTGTGCTCCAGACAATCTATAATAATAAAAGAGTAATATGCTAATTAGACCGGACGACCTTCCAGATGAAGCCAGGGCTGCAGCTGGAGAGGCCAAGGCTGAGGAGGCCGGCCACTGCTACAGCGGCAGCAGGAGGCCGAGCCCCTTCCATGAATTTCGTGCATCAGGCCTCTAGTGCACAGATAAATGCAGTCCAGATCTATCTGATGATGATCAGAATTAGCAAGGCTACATGTCAAAAGATGTGGAACTGCAATTTAGGACCATAGACAGAACGTCCAGGTATATCTATTGTAAAAGAGAACAAAGGAACCAGAATTCCAGTGACCACAATAAAACCAAAATGAAAACATACGTGATTTAATAAGTTGCTTCAGAAACAGTGCTTCTCTTTTTCCTAAAACTAAGAGCTGGTGAACTTCTCCTAGCGTGGACCTCATGCCGTGGAAGAGAAATGGTACGGAGCCACATAAATATATTCATATTTGTACCAAGGACACCGCTTTCCTTTAACCGCTGAACTGCTGTATCAACACTGTTCTACCACCAACTAATTACAGCTAACAAAACCCACTGCACAGAGCGCGCCTCGTCTATTTTTTCCTAGTACAAAAGTACAGTGCTGACATCCAATGAATATTAAGTGGTAACAATTTAATTCTTTGAGCGCTGCATATCATATGAATTCACAGTCCTTATACTAGTTCCATTTGAGGTGTTCTGGTGTCCATCAAGCTAGCTACTGTGCGAGCCACAGAAGCTCTCAGATGGCATCCTGTTGGGGCATAAGCATCTCCCCGGATGGAGATGTACTGTCCAGGGTTAAATGTTTCCACTCCTTTAACCTAGCAACCAAGACAATGGGCTGACCTATCTGAGGGCTGGCCTTGCATTTGAGAAAAGAAGCCATGTGACACTGTACTGCATGTGCCATTCCATACTGTCAATCAGTCAGTCAACAACCATTTCTTAAGCACCTACTTGTGTGCCAGGCACCACTAAGAACCTTCTATGGACCAAAGGTTGTGCTAGGTGCTAAGGGAGATAGCTATAACCAAGGCAGAGATGTCCCTGGGATAGGTAAACAGGTGACTTATGAAACAACATGCAAAGTGTTATAATAAAGGATGTGGGAGGTGCGTGGGGAAAAGGAGAAATGCCTGGCGTTGCTTTGAGAGCTGGGAAAAACGGAGGATATTACCATGGGCCAGAACACAAGGTAGTGTGTCAATTTCAAATGCGGGGGACAAAGGCTCTTAGGCTCAGAAAGGAGAGGCATGAGAGTGGCCTGAAGCTGGAACTTGAATTGGGATTTAAATAAGCACTGGGATTAGAAAAATCAAGTGGCAGAGAAGAGCTGATCAGGCAACAGCAGGGGTGAGGGAAGAGCTTAGCACATTTAGGGACTGGTGAGTAAGGAGGCATGGCTGGGGCAGAGTCTCTGTGACAGTGAGCAGTGGAAGGTCTGAAAAGCTGGTGGGACTGGGGCCAGACCACAGAAAGCCAGACTGTGGGACCTCGACCAGCCCTGGAGGCTGTGAAAAACATCCTTCTCCTCCTCCATCATCCACGGAAAGATACAGGGTAGGGAGGGAGTCACCCAGAAAACTGGCTTTTAGGAAAAGCACTGTGGCCTCGTGCAGGGTGTGAGGGTGGTAGGGATGGGGTGGGAGGGCATGACAGGAAAGGAGGCCGGCTGGAAATTAACTACAAAACTCTAGACTTATGGTGATAAAGCCAAGCCCAGTCAAAATGAAAACAGGAAGGATATGACATGAAGAAAGGCAGTAGAAACCCGACGATGATATGATAAGCAGAAACTATCATGAGTATGCCTGAAAACGAGGGTTGGAGAAGTAGTTCAAAATAAATGACATCTTTCACCATTAGTTCTCCTGGAGCTCCATTCTGTCCCCATTTTTATCATTGCTATGACTGAATGTTAGTCTCTTCCTCTAAAATTCCTATGTGGAAGCCCAAATCCCCAATGTGACAGTATTTGGAGGTGGAGTCTTTGGGGGATAATTAGGTCATGAGGGTAGAACCCTTAAAATGGAATTAGTGGCCTCATAAAAGAGGCACAAGAAAGGTGATCTCTGTCTCTCTGTCTCAGCCATCTGAGGAGAGCAAGAAGGTGGCCATCTAACAAGCGAAGGAGGTCAGCAGACTAGCCCATAGGCAAACGAGGCCCAATGCATGTTTTTAGGAAGGCTAGAAAGAAAATACAACACATTCATCTGAATATTGTCTGTGTCTACTTTTGAGCTACATCAGCAGAGTTTCAGAGTTGTGACAGACTCCGTCCATACAGCTTACAAAGCCTAAAATATTTGCTATCTGGACCTTAATAGGAAAATGTTTGTACACGCCTAATTTTGTCACTCGATAAACATTTGTTAAGCAACAATATATGTTAGTCCTTTTGTTACTAATAAGCATACCTGATAATTAGCAGCACCTACTATGTGCAATAGGCTTTTCCTGTATTATTACACTTAATCCTATCAAGATCTTCGTACAGAGTGTGTGTGTGTGTGTGTGTGTGTGTGTGTGTGTGTGTGTGTGTATTCTGTATTCTTCAAATTCTGCTTAAAGTTACCTGTTAAGTTTGGGGCTTTGGCTATTGAGCCTAACTAAACCGTGATTTTCTACCTTTTGCTATGCAATTGTGTTTCTCAGAAGATTGGGGGAAATTTTAAGATTTTGGAATAAGCATCCTTTTAATGGAAGGCTGAACCCTCTGGGCATTATCTGGTCCCATAGGGACATAGATTTTTATCCTTTGGGCTAGGTTACAACTTTGTAACTAACTGGTAGGTAAGTGAAAGCAAGCAATGCAAATAACTCTTATCTATAGATGCAAATGAATTCTGCTCAGTGGAGGTTCAGTTGATCCCGGCTCCTCCTGGTTTGCATCCATTTGTAAATTCATTTCAACATTCTTTTATTCCAGATGAAATGGAGCTTTTGGTTCCCTCATTTATTAATGAGTTAAATAAAATTTTTGAAGAGTAGATTTTATATCTGTCTGAGAGTCAAGATTCTTAAGAATTGTTCTTTTGCAGAAGTTACCAAGATGACATGTTAACCATAATGAACATCCCATTTTTGCTTGGGAAGGCATAATCATACTAAAGTGTAACCAATGTGACCATAAACGACATATACCTACATAGGTATGGGAGTAGGAGAGAACCAAGTGATTAAGGGTCCTATCAGGGTTCATTTATGTCACCTCCAGCATCAACAAAACCTGGTTTTGGACCACAGCTCTGCCTCTGCCTCACTTTGAGAACCTGGACAAATTACTAAACTTCTCTAAGGCTCAGCTATCTCACCTGTAAACTGGGGGTGATTACAGCAGTTGCCCCATAAAGTTGATACAAAGATTAAATCACTATTGCTTGGAGCTAAACAACTGGTTCACATCAAGTGCTAAGTAAGGATTAGCCATCATTATTAAGATGTTTCTGAGACTATTGATGAAAGAAATTAGCTCTAGCTGGGGATGGGAGGTCTTCACACAGTGGTGATATCATTTGACATAAAAGGAGCAGTATTTTTTTTTATTTAAATAAGGACAGGTATGAAGGTGAGGAAGGTGAGTCAGAGTGCCAAGCTGACAGGTCATCCCTGGTGGAGACTGCATTTCTAAGGCGACCTGGGCTTTCCTCAAGTGGTGGAAGTTTGTACCTCTCTACTTTTCGGCTGTATAAGGATTGCTAAAGCCAAGCAGGATGCATCATCCAGACCCCAATTTTCAAGAAATCCGGACACCAAGCCAGTATGACTGTAGTTATGACTACTCACCCAGTTCGGGCAGCCACGAGGAACAAGGGGTTATTTTCTTCCAAACTCAATAAAAACTGTAAGAAGTATTAGCCAAGAATGGCTGAGCGCAATGTACAGACCACATTTTATAGAGGCCAAACATCATTAAAAGTACTTTAACAGCTTACATAATCTCTCTCTCTCTGCCTCTTTCTCCCTCCCTCCTTCTCTGTCTTTCTCTCCCTGTCCCTCTCTTAGTTCCTCTCCCTCTCCCCTATACACCCAAGAAAATAATACACAAACCCAACAATTATATACTGGTTTTTATCCTGGCCAGATCCAATTTCTTTCCGTGCCTGATTACATGTCATTTCTACATTCTTCATTTGTCTTCTAATAGTTCATATAAAATTACCCTGTCGTATTTCAAATCAGTGACTTTCCTGGATACTTGGGATAAAGGGAGTACACTTCAGGTAATTTTTACTTAGTTCCGTGTCTTGACATTTGCTAAAAAATTACTGGAAAGCATTGTGTTTGCATAATTCTATCTGCTCCTTTTCATCCCTGCAAATAACCATTTAAATGCTGATCTGGAGTGTGAATTCTGCAAAACTGCCTATTGTAGCACCCTGCAGCTCTGATAAGACCCAGACCCGGCATCCCTCTCTTTCTGCTAGACTAGAGTAATGATGGATAAGATGAAAGGAGGTTAGACCACTTTAGTTTTGTGGCAGGAAGATAGCTTCCTCCTCAAAAAGCCTCGCCTTTAAAAATAAAAAAAAGGGAAAGAAAAGAAAAAAACCTTACAGGTACTCCCTGTGCCCTATGTCAGATACCATCCAGCCCCAGTCTCAGGAGGTTCTGCTGTGTGATTGTTTCAGGCTCTCTCCCTCATGAAGAGGTGAACACGTGACCACCGCCATCCATAAAGGCTGAAGTGAGTGTACTTAGCTAAAGGGCATTGCAATAATTTTTCTCTTGCACGTGAAAAAGTTAGCCTTGAAAATTCTCTGGCTCACTGCCTGTTTTTAAATCATCTTTTTACGGAGGGGTGGCCGATGGAGCATATTACTACGTTAGAACCAAAACCCTCTCATTCCCATATTAATTGATTTTAAAAACAACAACAATAACAATTATGATGATGATGATGATGATGATAAAGGATGGTAGTCCCTCTCAAGCCTCCAGACTTGCTTTCAAGGCAGTGCTAAAAACTAGAAGTTTTAATAGGCAATGCCTCCAAATGCCTACCTTAGAAAAGCAATTCTGGCTGACAAATTAAACTCCATCGAGGCTGGCGCTGTTCTGTGCAGACAACGTGATTCCTTTGGAATCTAGGGTGAGTGGTGGCCTGAGAAAGTCACTGAAAAGATTTATACCCCGACTACAAATCAGCTTCTGATTGCAAAGAAATTATTGTCTTTCCCACCCAGGTTTTAGCATGCACTACACCAGAAAAAAAAAAAATGGTCAGAATCATGACCCCATGTCAGTAAGCATAGCCTGTTTAAAATACAATTTCTCCTTCTTTGTCCTGACTCTTAAAGAGGAGAAAGTGGTGGGGTTTCTGTGATACTGTCAGCAATAAAAATAAATGTTTGCTACAGGACCCACAGCAGGGCAGAATTCCCATGATGGCCTGGTGGAGGAGATGAGAATAGCCAGGAATTCTGATGTGAGTTTGCCGCAGCAAAACTTCGCTGAGGGTTTATGGCAATTTAGCAACCAGTTAATTCTTATAAGCACCTGGCCTAAGAGATACGGACAAGCTCACTCTTGGTGCTGCCACAGCTTGCCGGACTGAAGCAATGGGCTTTTCTGTTCCTCTCCTCACCCCTCTGTGAAAGGGGAAGCTGCAGCCAGGGTGGCCCCAGTAAGAAAGGCCCAGTGCTCTCCTGGGACCTCCCACAGGACCTGGTTCTGGCCAGCCCTTTCTCCATGAGAGAGCACAAGCCAGGTGGATCTGTACATAGTGCTGCCGGGTTTCTGGGTTAAAGCTTTTTTCACAAGAGTATATAACTCAACTTGTTCTCCGCAAACTGGATTCCTGTGGGAAAGTTCCAGTTACCACTTAAACCCAGGTCAACTATTTTTCCCTTTCTGATCTGCCTACTGTTCTCTCTTCATGGTTAACTCTCGCATGGGTACCACCCTTCATACTTTTCCAAAAAGCTACTTCGGAAATAATCGGATCTTGTCCTCACCTCTATGCAGAGAGGGCAGTGTTGTTATTCCCACTGGACTCTAAGATTCAGGTGGGTGGAGTGATTCGCTCATGGCCAATGTTACCAACAGATCGGGATCCAGGCTCTGTGCTTCCCAAATCCCAGTAATAAAAATAATGGCTGTCATCAATTAATGCTTCTTACCATGCAACAGGCATCATGCCAAGCACCTGATGAACATTACCTCATCTATTCCTTGCGTGAACCCCATAAGGTGGTTTTATTAATCCCATTTTACAGATGAGACATGCGGGGTTTATGAGGTTAAATAATTTCCCCAAGGTCAAAAATGCCATACATGATGAAGGCTCAGTTACAGTTACATTACAAAAGGGAGCCTTGTCTGAGTCCCGGCTTAGTCACTGTTATACTGACTCCCAGTCCAATACTTTTTTTTTTTCCTACACAAATCTAATGGTAAATTCAAGCAATGAAAGTTTTCCCCGGATCTGAAGATCTCAAATATTAGGTATTACTTTTAAATACCTAATAAACATTTGAAATTCCAGTTTTGCCCTCTCTGATACTGTCCAACAGAAAACACTCCAAAACTATAAAGTGCTATTTTTGACAGGTGTTCTTACCGGTCAAATACCATTTGGTTTCATCTCTTAAGTTCATTTTTCACAGAAAAACAGATGTTCCATATAAATTCCTGCATGAAATTTACTAGAATCCCCAGAAAACTTTATGAACGTAGTAAGTTCTCAAGACAAACAGCGTGGATTCAAATCCCAAATATTACGAACTGACAACCTCTGGAACAGGAGCAAGTTACTGAGCCTCAGGCTTCAGTTTTCTCAGGTTTGCATTAGGGATAAAAATACTTACCTCCTAGAGATGTTGAAAGAAAGTGAGGAGAAAGCACGGGCACCGTGTAAAGAACCAATCATTAACATTAACTATTATCGTTTTATAGTTATTTCTGGCTCTGCAGAATTTCTCAGGATCGCCCTAGTTTCATTAACTTGACAAAACCCAACTCCACTCCTTAATGAACTGTTCCAACACTCTTATATCCTGATAATAAAGCACGCAGTACTCTAACTGGGAGAGAACATACCATCTCATCATTTATAATTCAGCTCCGTCTCTCAAAATTATTATTCACCGAGTACTATTAAAACTGTCAAGTCCTCTAGGTCACCCAAGTACTCATGTCAAATGGGTGTTATTTTATACAAAGTAATGTGTTAATTCAGTCAAATAAGAGCCACCTGAGAAACCAGAATCACAAAGGACAAGCCAATTCCCCTGACTTACAAAGGGGAGTGTGGCCAAAATATGAGAAATTATTATTTTACTGTGGGGAGAAAAAGAGCTTTTCCCCCTCCTGATTATAAAAGATATGCTTAGTAAAGTTAGCAAAATTAAGAACATGTGCATAAGAGCAAAGAAAGATGAACCCCAGAACTAGTTACCAGTAACATTTTGGTACCTTTCCATTTTGTCTTCCCACTGTGCATTTTTAAAATGTAATTGGGATCATTCTGCACTCACAATGTTATATTCTGGGATTTCTTTTCTTCTTGCTCCACTTAAACCATTATAACATCCGCGTCTTCCATGTCCCTACAGACTCTATACGTTTTCACTGGGTGCGGGATATTGCCTGAGTTAGTGTCGTCATAATTTTCTTAACCGTTTCTCCTTGCTGAACTCCCCCAAAAGGCTTTTAAGCTGTCAAGCCCAGGCAAGATTTCTAGACACACCACTGTGACAACGGGGCCTGTGCCTGTGGTCATGGCCTGGCCCATTCTGGGAACTAGCTACATAACTTCTCACCATCCAGTGAGAAACACCGCGGGTCCTACTCTCCAAATGCCAACAGACCAGAAGTTCAGCGATGTGTGAACCCCAAATGCCAGCAGTTCTGGGCACAATTACAGCAACTCCTCTAAGATAAATAAAATCATGTTCTCCACCATCCTGGCCACCCACGGGGAGCAGAGGGAAGAGCACAAACACCTCCCCCACTGGAGTCTGTGCTCCAATGCAAACACAGGGCACAGGCGTATCTGCTTTTCTCCTCTTCCTCTCCACGGTTCATGTCCAAAAATCACTGTTCCATCACCACTCAGCACCATTTGCCACCGCCAACTGCACCATAAAACCTACTTTTAAAAATCACGTCTCGTGTTCATTATTTTTTTTTTCCAGGGGAAAAAAAACAAAGCAGATCTCAAAAATTCTCACCACACACACACACACACAAAGTAACCATGTGGTGATGGACGTTAACTAGACCTATTGTGGTGATCATTTTGCAATATATACATATGTCAAATCATTAGATTATACATCCAAATGAAAACAATAGTATATGTCACTTATATATCAACTGGAGGCCCAGTAGATGAAAATCGTGCACTCGAAAGGACCATCGGACCAGCTTGAGGTCAGGGGTTTCACAGTCTGGGATCCCGCAGGGGGATGCCCGACTGACAACTCAGGCCCGCCCCTGCCACCACTGCTGTGCCTTCCAGCCATGAGCTGGGCTCAGGGCTTCTGGCTGAGTGGCTCTCCCCCTGTGGGAGTGCACTGACCACAGGGGGCCAGCTCCTGTGTTAAGCGTCTGCCCCCTGGTCAGTGCACGTCATAGTGACCGATCATTCCACCGTTCAGTCAATTTGCATATTAGCCTTTTATTATATAGGATTTAATAACTATAAAAATGAACAGGAAAAAAAAGGTTTTGGTTTTGGGGGTGAAAGCAGAGGGCAAGGGCTATGTAGGAAAAAACAATGTGGACCTTGTGTATAGTAACAGGATGTAACACTGAAGTCAGAAAATGCAATCGTCACAATTGGTCACAACCTTCACACTCAGCCATGACCATCATCTCAAGATCCAAAACTCAGTGCCAGGCCTTTCAATTTGGGAACAGTGGTGTCAAGAAAGAACTTGTGAATTACTTTTGCATTTCCCGCAGTTAAAACAAACACAAATTTTTTTTCCCCCAACCAGTGAAACTTTCTGCACAAAGAAGACATCTGTGAAATCCTAGGCACAATACCTGGAATTTTATTTTTATTTTAATATGCTTTATTGATTTTTTACAGAGAGGAAGGGAGAGGGATAAAGAGTTAGAAACATCAATGAGAAACATCGATCAGCTGCCTCCTGCCCACCTCCTACTGGGGATGTGTCCACAACTAAGGTACATGCCCTTAACCAGAATCAAACACGGCACCCTTCAATCCACAGGCCGACGCTCTATCCACTGAGCCAAACCACTGGGTTACCATAGCTGGAATTTTAAACATACTGTTAAAAACAAGACTAAGAAACAAGATAGAGTTTACTACTTCATACTTCAAGTTGCAAGTTAGGATGGCCTAATGGGAAAGAATTGGCTGTGTCTCAAGAAAAGCTGGGATTGAATTCTGATTCAAGCTTCATCAAGGAGTTTTCTTTGAGTATTAAATATGGTATCTACACCTCCAAGCACCATCAATGGCAAAGAGCAGATATGTCTTCCATTGAAAGGATTTCAGTATTATTAACAAAAGTCAGTATCACAAGAAGGAAGGTGTCAGTAGTCAGATTACACTGACGATTCATGCGTACAAATGATCATAAACAAAGTCAAGGGCCTAGAGATTAAGAAATTGAGGACTACTGCTTCTCCTTTAAAAACACCTATGTTTAGAGCAAACTAAGGACTAGGGAGGTTAAGCATGCACACCCTTCCTAGACTTCTTGGCTTGTGTTGGGGCAATTTGCCCAACAGTGGATCCTCTGGGCACTTTGTGAATTTCCTAACAACTGCAAAGCAGAGTTTCCTGTCCCTGATCCAGAGCCACAGCAAATTCATGGCCACCACTCCGCTCAGTCCCAGATCTGGTGTCTGCACTGACCATACTTCAACGATAGCCATCCTGATACCTACTTTGCCTTCTCACTTCAGTTCTTGTCAATGGACTCCTCCTCCCTTCTTGTTCTAAGCCAGCGGTTCTCAACCTGTGGGTCGCGACCGAACGACCCTTTCATAGGGGTCGCCTAAGACCAGCAGAAAACACCTATTTCCCATGGTCTTAGGAACCAATAGACCGCTCCTCAGTGTAGCAATGTAGTTTACTGTTATCATATGAAGACTGTTACCCATGCTACACCACGATTCAAGACAAAATTTCATTTATTTGTAATTAGAAATAAATATTTCACAATATATAATTACAGTTTTTGTGATTAATCACTATGCTTTAATTATGTTCAATTTGTAACAATGAAAATACATCCTGCATGTCAGATATTTACATTACAGTTCATAACTGTAGCAAAATTACAGTTATGAAGTAGCAACAGAAATAATTTTATGAGGAGCTGTCTTAAAGGGTCGCGGCATTAGGAAGGTTGAGAACCACTGTTCTAAGCTTCTATAGCCTATTAGAGGCCCGGTGCACAAATGTGTGCATAGGTGAGGGTCCCTCTGGGAGGCCTGCCAGGATCGGGCCAAAACCCACAATCCAATGCCGCCTGCAACTCCTACCTGCTGCTCCCGCTCATCCTGACTCCTCTGTGCCTGCCACAGGCTTGTGCCCAATCAGTCCCAGTCAGGAGAGGCTCACACTGCACTGCCACAGCAGCACTCGCCAGCCATAAGCCCTTTGCATCTGGCACCCTCCCAAGGGGAGTGGCCTGTGGGATGTGGCTGAAACCGGCTCACCCAAGGCATCCTGGATTGCCAGAGGGTTACAGGTCAGGCTAAGAGACCCCACTGGTGCACAACAGGGAAGGAACCGCAGTTGAGCTCCAGGGCATATGTAGCCTATCTCACTCGGTCCCGATTGGCAGGACCCCAGCAGCAAGCTAACCTACCAGTCGGAGCATCTTCCCCCAGTGGTCAGTGCCTGTCATAGCTAGCAGCTGAGCAGCCTTAGCATATTATTAGCATATTATGCTTTGATTGGTTGTCCAATTGTTCTGTAATTTGGTCAATTTGCATAGTACCCTTTCATTATAGTATAGGATTCCAGTTCCAGGCACTTCAATTAATTGGCCTTTGTCCTGTTCCTTAAAGGCCAGGCTCTGATTTTTAAGTTTCTGCCCCCAAATTCAAGAATACCTCCTAGAGGTCCGCCACCTGTTGCCACACCTTCTTTGGGTTAGAAGAGATCCCACTTTTGCTTGTGCTTAGGTCTGACACCACGTGCTGGCCTCCCTGACACAGGACTTCATCCTTCTAAGACTTGCCGCTCACATTAACCCCTAATGCAGACAGTCTCTGAGACTCCAAAGACATGATGGGCTGCAAGAGCAGTCTCCTCCACCACTTCCTAGATGCCATTGTGCATGAGAACAGAATTATTATCACCTAGGTAACTCATCCCAGAGAACAAACCATCTCACTCAACTGTATATTATTATTTTAAGATTAGACTTTCCTTCTTCCTCCCCATAAGAACCATGTCAGTCCAGGTCCTCTAAATTGGTCATTCATCCATGACTTGGAAGCCCTCTCACTCCAATTACCACCTCTTGCTTTAATGACATCAACTGACATACTGAAAAATTTTTAGTATCAGAAAGCAGCTTTGGGGACCTACTTTACAATTTCCAGATAAGAAAACAAGGCTCAGATATCAAGAGCCTTGTACAATATCGAAGGGCAAGTCAGTGGCATTTCTGATGCTAGAGGCTCCCAGACCCTAGTTTCTCAGGCCACTGACATATTCTTAGATGAACTAGTGACCAAAAGAAATCCTTTCACTTTTTTCTGGAATCTCAATTTCTTCACCCCAGTCTCCACATCTTGATTTTACACTTTCACAGTGTGTTCTTTGAGGAAATCTTTTTTTAAATGCACTTAAAGGTAGAGAAAATCCTTGCTTCCTTAAATTTGTGCACTCAGTTTTGGGTGTTTAGTTGAATCTTGAGTGTTCACTCTGGAATTCCATGACCTATGAGTGTGATGTTTCCAGGTGTAACTCTCCCTGAATGGGAATGATAGCCAATCCCAGTGGCCTTGGAGAGGGAAGTCCAGGAACTAATACAAGGAACTGTGAGTAACTTTGGCTTAAAATTTTAGAATGCTTGAAATGCAAGGATCCTTGGAGACCATCTGCTCTAATTACTATTAGTTCCAATTTACAGATGAGGAAACTGAGAATTATACCATTTGATTCTCAATTCAATATGCTTTTCTCCATGGGTCCCCCAGTCTCCCAATAATGCATTCCTCCTCCATATTCTTGAGTAAAAAAGTCACCCTCAGTTATGTTTTTCTAATGGCCTCAATTAGGGGAACTATTCCAAAAGCATGTTTGTATTTACTTCACGCTTCTTCATGATTTCAGTTCCACGTGGTTTTATTGTGAGCATTGTTTTAGAAAAGAAAACAAAGTCCAAGTCCTTAATCCATGGGTCTATCACTGTCTCCTTAATAGACTAACACAGTGGTAGGCAAACGGAGGCTCGCAAGCCACATGCCGCGGTTTGCCCCTCTGTTGACTAATGAGTTTGCCAACCACTGTCATATATTATCCTTTACCTCTATGCACACAATATGCCACAATTGCCTAATCCTCAGCTTCCAACTACACAGTAACATTTAGTCTAGTCCAGTGGTCGGCAAACTCATTGGTCAACAGAGCAGCAAATCGTGACTCGTGAGCTACATGTGGCTCTTGAGCCACAGTTTGCCGACCACTGGACTAGCATGACAAACTTTTATTTCATAAACCAGCTGTGAAATCCAAGTCACACTGGGCAGCCTCTTCTACCTCTGGTTTTCTTATCTGTAAAATGGGAATGATACCACCTCCTTCTGAGGGTTATGGTGAGAATTAAATAAAGACAATGTACTAAGCAGTTAGCATTTAGCAAGCACTCAATAGATGACAGCCACATCATCATCATCATCATCATCATCATCTCTGTGGATTTTGCCTTGTTCTGTCTGGCTTGCTTTTTTTACCTGGTTTGCTAGGTCTAACTTAGGCTGTATGCCCTGCAGTCCAGAGGATAGAAAGACAAACTGCTCCCTAAAAGAAGTGTTTAACCAAGGCCAAGACAATAAAATGAAGAAAAAAACATCAGAATAGAAAAATAGTCAAAATAATAAGGGTTAGTTTTATACTCTCAGTTATGACGAATTTTGTATCAAATCTGAAACAGATCATGACTAGGCATTATATTGAAACATTTTCCCTCATAATACATTTATGAGATTATTATTTCAATTTGTTAAACAGCCCCAGACTCAAGCAGATTACCTGGAACATAGCATGAATTCAATAAAAACTTGAATTAGTGAATAAAAAATGACCATGCCAAATAAGCAAATACATATCAAAATTCTAAAACAGCTGTATTTGCCATTTTACCTATAAGACTAAGTTGTGTTTTTTTTTTCAGGTTTAAAAAAAATGTACTGAACTTATTGGGGTGATGTTAGTTAATAAAATTATATAGGTTTCAAGTGTACAATTTTATAATACATCTGCATATTGTATTGTGTTCAAGACTCCTTCAGTCACAATTTTTCCATCTTTTACTCTCTTCTATCTTCCACACACCTGAAGACTAAGTAAGTTTTAAAATAATTCTATCTTAACTGGGGGTATCAATTTAAACCTTTTTGTTGGAGACAATGTATAATTTTATCTAATAAAAATATAAGATTTCAAATATATTTTTTGGAAATTTATGAACATTTTCACTTATTTGTGACTCCTGATAGCTCGAAAGCAGTTTTTATATCAAGACCAATAATTAGCTTTCACAATAGTATAATAAACAGAGCTATTTCACATTCATTTGGAAATATTCTCTCCCAATTATTTTGAGATTTAACCATCACACATAGCCAAGTAATCTATTGTGATTGTGAGTTTCCTTTTAAAAAATGGCTACTTGTTGGGTAACTAATCATTAAACATCTCCATCAGTCAACTTGATCACCTAAAAAAAAAAAAAACCAGAATGTGCAATTATTTCAGTCTCTAAACTGACAGACTTATTTCCCATTTGTATAGGGTCATTTGGATCAACCATTCTATCAGCTTTCCAGTAGTCAGTCCAGTAGTCTACCTTTGTGGATAAGTAGAAAGTTGATGTGATACTATGAAATAAGCATTCTTAATGGCCATGATCATGAGGGGGGTGCCAACCAAATAAGACACATCCTGGTGTGTCTATGGAGCCTGTAGACAGAGTAAGAAAGTCACAGGTGAGAGCTCACAAGTGAATTTTAATCCTTGAGTGTGCTGAACCAGCACTCTAAGGGCCTCTTAGAAAATAAGGAATGAATAGGAATAAAAATGATTACTGGGGCTGGATAAAATACAGTTATGTCCCTATAAACTGGCTCCGAAGACAACTTCTAAGGAAATGGTTTCAGAACTATTCTCAGCAGTGTAAGTATTACAGTAATAGGTGATAACACCAAACAAACCCTGCCCTCCTGCCCTCCCCACCCCCACCCCACACACACTACTTTATTTATTTTGGTGAATTTATTAAAAAGAAACAAAAACTTCAAGCCCGACTGTCTTCCACAAACTGAACTTGATTGTTCTCTTTCCTTCAAAGCTAGAATTAAGCTTTTCCCAGGTAAGCGCTGCCTTTCTTATATATTGTCAACAGCTTCCCCCCTTCTTTTTCTTTTGTTTCTTTCTATTTTTCCTCCCTCGCTCCTTCCTTGCTTTCTTTTTCTCCTTTTCTCCCTATCTGGGAACACACCAACATGTGAAGAGAAAAAATTGAAAAGTATAAAAATGCTTTACAGTCATAACCAATTCTTTTCAAACAGTTAGCAAACCTGGTCCTTCTCATTTTGGACAATTACAGCCGAGAGAAGGATCTGGTTTCAAAGTGCAGCTGCTCATTTGAAGTGGGATAGGCATGGTTAATTTTTCCAATGAGAAAATGGTGATGAATAGAATCGAAAATAAAGATATCTCTAAAGCTAGACTAAAAAAATATTTCAACTCAAGGAGGTCATCAATTTAGAAATATTACCCAGAGAATTTCCAAATCACAGAGAGGAGCTTGCAGAAAATCTTGTGACTACAAATGAAAAGTATGCCTTGGAGAGCAGTTTAAATAAAAGTCACAGTAGTCACATATGCAACTCTAAACCCTGCAACATCCAGCTGCAGAGGGCTCCTAGGAGGCCACTGGGATCCCACCGCATACAATTATCTTCTTTGTAAACCACACAGCAATAGTAACAAAGGGCTCCACAGTTTTTATTAATAAAAGCTTATTGCAGTTTGCAATAATATTTAAATTCTCATGACTTTAGAATATTATTTTGCAGGCTAAAACAGATGATCTTTAAAACTACATTCCATAGGGGTCACACACGTACGCTCCTTTCGTGAATATTCATCTAGGCAAATACGGTTAATTTGTATACTTCTGTATATGTATGCCATGCTTCAATTAAAAGTTGACTAATTTAAAAGAAGTTATACTCAATCCTCTTCTTCCATCTGAAATGCTTTTTTTCTGAACCCATTTTTTTAAAGTACTGCAAAACTGCACATCTCCTTCAAAGTCATATGGGAAAAAACCTGTACGCTGTTTAGAAATGTTATTTTTTTCTTTTGCATTTCATATCCTTAAGTCTTCTCTTTTGATAGAAAAAAAATACACCCTCTCTCATATTTTAATTTCCCATTCATCACATATAATTCTTCCTATTTATGCCTACTAATACCTTTCAGAATAATGAAAGATCACCATTGGTTATGGAGTGTCTTTGCTTTGTTGGTGTAACACTATAACTGGCATATTTTCTCTTTCTGAAAGCAGTCTTTACATTTACCAAAGGGCATAATCAGCACTCCAGCCTGCTGCCTTGTGGGATTTTATCAATAATGTAGTTAATAAACAGAGGCTTTGTGGATAACCACACTGTTATAAGTTAGCTAAGAACTCATACCTTTCCTTCGACTTCCATCTTAAAAATTCATGAATTAAGAAAACCTCAGTGGAGGGGGGAGGTGATCTGTGAAATAGGGCATTCTCATTTGTCACTGAAATTACTGACTCTCGAAGTCTGCGTTTACTATTGTGTTAAATTATTTATTTTCAAGGAAATAAGCGGGGGGATCTCAAAATGACTGCTAAGGCATCTGCCTGAAAAATACCTTTTGTAAGCATCAAGTAAGATAGGTATATGTTTATGTTCACCACTAAAAAAATGGTGAGGAACTGAAGTTTTGGGTTTAGTGTTATGTGAACCATTTTCTGTAGCCAACTGCCTGAAAAACGTCAGATTGCTTTATACTTCCACCCAACAGTGACTGGCATTTACTCTCAGTAAGCAGAAGTTGTCACAGACGACAGAAAGTGATTAGCAATCACTTGCTACACGACATGAGATAGTCTTAAAACTCCCATTTACCCCCTACGGAACCAATATCTCAGCTCATTCTGGAGAATGAGAACGAGGATTTCTCCAGCAACTAACATAAATGAAAATATGAGCCGCAGCTCTGTAGAAAGCAACACACTTGGTCACAAAGGAAAATGAAAGCAAGCCCCCTAATACTAACTCAAGACACTTTAGCTGGAGAAAAACAGCCTGCATCCCATAACATTTTATGATAGCAAATGAGATGCAGGCAATGTAATTTCACTTATGTGATTCACTTACAAGCAATGCAAATGCAATCTTGCTGATTACATTTAAAACAAAAGACTGAATCTGCTTATTTATAGAGCAGACCCATAGTCATGCAAACATCACGCTCCCCCCTGCCCGGTGGGAACAAAAAGAAAACAACCTGGCTGGGAGACCTTTTCATCACTACAGAAAGAAAAATGATGTTAACGTGAACCCCGGGTTGACCCAAAATGCTTAATAATGTGGCTTCTCGGTGCCCTTAATAGAAAACAAGGTCAGCTGTGTGTAATGTTAGCTGAGGTGTTCAACCCACATGTAAACAATGTCCAATGCTTTATTTGTTTTTTCAATGGCCATAGGAAAGTGTTCAGTAAGCACTTGTGTCTATGTTTAATTTTAAACCTTCATTTATCTGTGGGCGAGGGTGCTAGTGTACACACCACGTTTCTGTGTATGGACAATAGAAAGGCGACAACCAATATATTCATTAGCTGGACTCCTCACGATGCATATTTTATGAACTCTGCCCAGTAAGTTGGCATCTGGAGCATTCCACAACTACTCATTTTAGTCATCACCAAAAGTAAAGCTTTTATGAGATAGTTTTTCTATTATGCAGTTCACCAGTTAGAACTCTGTGAAAGGTGCTGCCCGATGCCATCCTGACCTCCCCAGAAAAGCAGATCTGAACAATTCTCCTACTTTCTGTGATGCTCAGCTTTTAAAGATTTAACAGTTATTTCCGACTCATGACCAGCAAATGAACCAATGCCCAGCTGCCAGACTCTGCACCCACATCCTAGGCATTTACTGACCACTAGGATCTGCAGCACTCTAGGCAAGGATTGTGGCCAGAGCCAACTTGGGCCCAGCTACCATTTTAACAATAAAGAAGTTTAAGGTGGTACCTCACACCTTCCACAAAGCCTTCACCAAGAGGAAAATTGCAGGTAAGCTGGTAATGTTCCTTGTGGAAAAGCTTGTGGCCCCAGGGTTTCTCAATCTTAAGAAGGCACACTTCAATGGTCTACCAAGTGATGCCAACATGAATGATGGATAACAGAAGCAATTTTCTGGGCAATAGCACAACTTCTTTTTAGACAGAGGGACATCATTACCAAATCGTAAACTCTAAGAAATTCTCAAAAAATGGAGATGCCTTTGAAGTTACCTTCCATCATTGATGTTTAACTATAATCAGGCCTCTAAACTGTCCTCAAATTGAATTCTGTAAAATTTGTGTTGACGCATCTAACCTACCATCTTCATGTCTCTGAACAGAAAAGACCTAGAAGCATAGCACAGGTTTGCTCGTTTCCACACAGTGCAAGCACTGGGCCAGAAACCATTTCACTTGTTTGGAATGTGAGCCATTATCCGAGCCCCCGGCATATGGTTGCACACTTCTCAACCCCCACATCCCAGCAAAAATGCAACTGCTGCCAAGTGTGCACAGTCTCCGCGTGGTGGTTTCTGGAGTCTGGGGTCCAGAAGCTACTGCCAGACCTGAGAGGAATCAAGGGACACCAGAATGGTAAGAACAGGAGAAAATATTCTGAAATGAAAGCTAAGTGTGATTCTCCGCGGCAGAAAATAGCTGCGCCTGTTTCCATCGCAGGAGGCCTCCTGCAGAGAGCCTACCTCCTTTCATGTGTGGGACAAGAATGAGTCCTAAAGACTCGCTGACCATGCTGGGGTATATCTACAGAGAAAAATCAGGAAATAAAATGGGAAAGTAGTGTAATAAAATTAAGTCAGATAGCTGAAAAAATTCTTATTTCAGACACGTGCTTAAAGAAATTCTCCCTAGTTTCTCCTATTCAGTTAGGTCTTATCTCTCCCAGTGGTCGGCAAACTGTGGCTCTCGAGCCACATGCGGCTCTTTGGCTCCTTGAGTGTGGCTCTTCCACAAAATACCACGTGCGGGCATGCAGGTACAGTGCAACTAAAACTTCGTGGCCCATGCGCAGAAGTCGGTTTTTGGCTCTCAAAAGAAATTTCAATCGTTGTACTGTTGATATTTGGCTCTGTTGACTAATAAGTTCGCTGACCACTGATCTATCCCAAACTGTAAGTTCCTTAAGCACTTCCTGCTCAGTAAGGGTCAGAAAGAGATACACACTGTACTGTAAACCAGCTGTCCTATGTGACCTTCATCAGTTTCTCAGTCTCTCCGGGTGGCCAACTGGCCTTATTGGCCATCCACGCAGTGAACACCAGCACAGAAGTATACAAAAATATGCCTTGATATTCTATTAATAATGATGCACACGATATTTTTATCAAATATTATTTACTTCAGACTCAACTGTCTCCCTAAATAGGCAAAACACCCCTATCAGATGAGGACTGGGTGGTTTACAGATCTACATTTTTATGACAATTAGAACGAAGAAGACATTTCTTCATTTCTTCATCAGTAACTACTTCTTTATTGTAGCAGGTACTGCGCTGTGTCCTGGGAATAAAAGAATAAGCTGAACAGCCATGATCCCTGCCCCCAATGCTACTTCCAGTAAATACTTATTGATTTATTTGACTGAAACATTTTCAGTGGCATCCAACTCCCCATACTTCCCAAGCATCTTGCTCATTTACTCCATATCCTGCAGATGGTATCCAAGACTCCCATCAAGTCAAACAACTCTTTCCCCTTATTCATTTAGTTTAGTGGTTCTCATTTCCCCATAAAGGTATTAGAGGGCTGTAGACTCACAAAGGGGGCCTTAATCACGTAATGCCAAAATATGAGAGCTGCCAACAAACCATCCTTCAGATACTGATGAGTGAGTGACAGGAGGGGGCAGGGTAGTCAGCAAACTGCAAGGAGGAACATGAAGCAAGTGATCTGGCAATGACTAGTGCTTGGGTGACAGCAGGGTTGACCCTCTAAAGAGGATGGGAAGATTTTAAACTCCTTGATAATTTACGGTGAGGACAAAACAATATAGGAAATACACCTGACTGTTGATTGATTTGTTGAAGATGTATTTGATTTCTGAGTCCCAGACATGGCAGAGGTTTCGAGATCAACCCTGCCGTGGCAAGAGCTTCCAGACTAGGAAGGGAAATACTGACATTGGCTGTCCTCTTATATTTACAAATGTAAATTTCAACGTGGAAGTCATTGGTGCTGAACTGTTGGTGAATTTAAGTCACGTGATCTTTCTCCCAGGTGAGGCATTGTTGTAGGCTGTGAGAAACAACTGGGAAAAGAGGAGGTTACACACACTTACTTCTACTCTGGCCAGAGGAACGCAGCAGCTGCCTCTGTCTTGATACTTTTTACCCTCACCTCAAGATCTCATAGTTATTTCCCCGGTTATGTGGACCAGGAAGATACACAACCACTACGTATTTTATATCTTTAATGGCTTTTCCCAATTCACCTCGATCGTTACTGGCTTTGCCTGCCTTCAGCCTCATGTATGTGTGCACTCAAGCACACATATAACCTCAGTCTCTGGGGGTGCCATCCCCATCATTTCCAGCTGTCGTGGAAGCTGTTCTAACTCTGATCACAATGATATTACCAATCTGAGCCAGCACTCTGATAGGACTTACTGTGTGCCAGGTAATGTTTTAGGTACAATGCATAGTATCAACTAACTTAACACTCACAATGGCTGTATGAGGTAGGTACCAATCCCCGCCCCCTCATTTATAGATGAGAACCCGGAGAGGTTAAGTAACTTGTCCAAAGTCAAACCGCTGGTAAGAGGAAGCTTAAGACTCAAACCTCGGCAACCTGGTTCTAGAGTTCATACTCTTAAACACGGCAGTGTACTGCTTCTCTATCTCCTCACACAGTAAAGCTCAGGAACATATTCCAGACCCTTAGGCATTTATTCTAAAACTACTTAGGAAAGCCTTGTATGGTAAACTTGATTACATTTCCTTAATGTACTACACGTTCACACATGTTTCTAAAATCTAAGGATGTGACCAAAAAGAGGGAGAGAATGGTGGAAACAAATGCACCCAATTCTATGTACCTTGAATGCACTCATGGCCCCCCCTAATCTGACTCCACATGTGAGCAAACAAAATACATAAATCGGAGTAGATTGGTTGTTCATATAAACAATTCAGAGCCTTATCATGCCTCTGTGAACTGCCTCCAATTCATCAAAAATGTAGGAGCAGGTTACAGATGTCACCCTCCATTAACTGAAACACACCAATAAATATCCAAAATGTAGGACTCAGCACCAAAAACATATATATAAATATAGATATAGATAATGGAGAAATCCCCACATCTATTGCAGAACTCCGTGCAGCCTGTGTCTCCTCTGTGCAGTCTGGGATCATGCATAATGCAACACCGCGACTGCTAACAGCAGGCGCGCAGCAGATAATTTACACTTGTTTTTATGGACACGAGGAACTGATCTTTGAAGCTGTCCCTAATGAGATTCCGCTTGGCCCTAACAGCATCCTGAGAGAGTGTTCCGGTTTTCTACTTGGCATCCGGTGCATATTTATAATGCAGAATACAAGCTCATTTAAATTGCACATGTGGATTTTGGTGTCTTTCCTATTTTATAGTAAGATTTTCATATACTAAGGAGCACTCACTCCTCAATTACTAAACCATACTTTACCTAAACAGTGTCACTGCCTGTAGCTACAGGTAACCTATCAAAGAGGCAGGTCCATCAAAGCACTTCTACCTAAAGGCCTAAAGATCCCCCAACATTCTAGACCACACTCAAGTCCAGAAACTCAATTACATTCTCAGCCAAAGGGCATCTCTAGGAAGCCTGATTATGCAACACTTTCCTTGGAAGACATAGTCACAAGGGCAGTTAGGGAGAAAACCAGAAGTCGGCCACCTAAATTGAAAACTTCCTGCCCCAAGTGCTGGCAATGTACACCTCTCTTTCCTATTATCTTCCCTCTTTTAGGTTCTATTTCATGTAAAATTCTTCCTTAAGCTCGGGCACTTTATATGGGCTTTTTTTTTTTTCCCAAGAGGTTTGTAGTTGAATCACCCATAATTAGAACTCCATTACATACTTACTTTAAAGTTCATTTGTTTTACCTTTAAATCAAAACTTTCAAAAGATTTTCAATTATTATATCACACTAATGTTGTATTACCCATAATTAACACATATTGCAGATTTCTGTTAAATAGTTCCTCTATAAGATCTTCTAGAACTTACTAGTTCAAAAGAAAAAACAAGCCAAGTTGTTAGAAAACATCTGAGTACAGAACAAAATTACATGAGTCCCATGATAACAAATGACCCACTTTCATGGTCTTCATTTCTCAGTAAACTCCACATATTAAGGGTAGTTGTCAGTCAGATTCTCATTAATCTGGCTGAAATATATCCTAATTAATTTCACACTTCTAATAGTTGTTGACTTCAAGTAGGATCAATAAATGAGCATTTTACAAGGAGTTTAAACAATACACTTCCTAATGCCTCAGTTTTTAAGTTAAAGAATATAGGAAATTCAAATATTTAGGATCCAATTGAAAGTGAAACTGATGTTTATCCTGAGAGCTTACTACTGCCAAAGTGAAAGTCAGCTGAAGGCAGCCTAGGCTGTAGAGTTGGTATAAGAGTATCAGAAATACTCACTCTGAGCTTCATCCAGCTCCATCCTGAAAAAATCATGGAGACTTATGTTATCCTTTTAAAAATCAAGTCTAAAATGAATGAATGATTAGAAGGGAGCGAGTACACAGTAAGAGAATACTGAATCTTTGCACACCCAATTTTCATTCATTCATTCAACAGGTACTTGAGCATGTGTAGTGTGCCTAATGCTGCACAGTTGCTGTAGATGAAGACAGGCAAAAAATATAAGAAAAAGTGAAAGTTGCCGCCTTCATAGAGGGTAGAGGCTAGTGGAAGAAAGTCTTTTCACAAACAATTAGAAAATACATTTATGGTAAGTGTGACCGTGGAAAAGCATTACTTATAGGTACTCTGGGTTCACCCAATGCAGAGAATGGTGATCAGAAGTCCCCCAAAGAAGTGACAAAGGTGGAGAGAAGGAAATAGTATTTAGAGAGGAGGCCTGTGGACATCATTCTAAACCACAAAGTTTGGGACCAGCCTGCTCTCTCCCTGCACCTCTCAATACCTCTTCACTTGAAGAAATGAAAAATACAAAATGCAGGGGGCGTGCTTAGGAAGTTGGATTTACAACGTATTTCCCCTTCAATGTCAGCACGGAATCCAGACAGGACAGAAGACCTTGGGAAAAATCGGCGGACAGATCACCAAAGTTGGCACTAGCTGCTGCCAAATGTCTGGCTGGCACCAATGTACAGGCTCAATTGGCCATAAAAAAAACTCACTATAGTCTTGCTCCTCTCAAAGGAAATCATTTTGCAATCCACAATGAGGCTTACCCAGAGGCCAGTCTTAGGGGGAGGCCTTGAATTTGGAGCTTAACTCAATTGCACGGTTTAGGGCAAGAGTTTCAGGTTTCAGATGGGCAGTCAAGTAATCCGATCCCATCCGACTTTTAATGGCTTCTAAGAAATCCAAAGTGTGAAATCCTTTTCCCAGCCTCCCCCAGAGCAGTCTAAGGATGCTTTTTGCCAGCCTCCATTCCCCTCCTCCCAGTCTCATAATTCTCCTACTTGAACTGTAATAAGGTCTGAGACATTAATTTCATATTCTGAAAGTCTGATCAAAATCTGTGTTCTAGTCCCATTTGTTTATTTTTTCCTTTGTTTCTCTTGCCTTAAGAGATATATCAGTGAAAATATGTGAAATGTCTGAGATTGTATTGCTATGTTTTCTTCTAGGACTTTTATGGTTTCACAACTTACATTTAAATCTTCCATACATTTTGAATTTATTCTTAGTTGTTATCAGCCCATTCAAGTTTTCTGATTTATCCTGAATTGTGGAAGATTGTATATTTCTATGAATTTTTCCATTTCACCCAGGTTATCGAGTTCTTTGGCATATAGTTGTTCATAGTATTTTCTTACAATCCTTTGTATTTCTGTGATGAGAGTTGTAACTTACCTTCTTTCATTTCTGATGAGTCTTCTCTATTTGTTCTTGATAAGTCAGTCTGACTAAAGGTTCATCATTGTTGTTTATCTTTTCAAAGAACCAGCTCTTGATTTCATTCATCTTTTGTATTGGTTTTTCAGTCTCTTATCATTTATTTATATTCTGACCTTTATTATTTCCTTCCTTCTAGGTACTCTGGGCTTTTCTTGTCATTCTCTTCCTAAGTTTTTTAGTTGTAGGGTTAGATTGTTTATTTGAGCTTTTTCTTGTTTGTTTGTTTTTTTCAGGTAGGACTATAATACTATGAAGATCCCTCTAAGGATTGCTTTTGCTGTGTCCCAGAGATTTTTGGGTTGTGTGTCCATTTTCACTTGTCTCCGGGAAGTTTTTATTTCTTCCTTGATCTCACTGGTAAGCCTTCCATTGTTAATAACATACTATATAGCTTTCATGTGTTTGAATGTTCTTGAGTTGTTTTGCTATAGTTGTTTTCGTTTCATGCCACTGTAACCCAAGAAGATGCTTGATATGATTTCAATTTTCTTGAATCTTTTAAAACTTATTTTGTGTCCTAACATGTGGTCTATCCTCGAGAATGATCCTTGTGTCCCTGAGAAGAATGTATAATCTGCTGCTCTGGGATTAAATGTTCAGCAAATATCAATCAAATCCATCTGATCTCATGTGTTGTTTAATATCGCTGTTTCCTTGTGATGTCAGTAGGGTTTTAAAGTTCCATACTATGAGTGTATTGCTATCAGCTCTCCCTTAAAGCCCAAGAGGTTTTTTATGTATTTAGGTACGCTCTGTTGGGTGGGTTTATGTTTACAGGGCTATATTTTCATGTTGGATTGATCCCTTTAGGGTTAGGTAGTGACCTTCTTTGTCTATGGCCATGGTCTTTTTTTTTTTTTAATTCTATTTTATTAGATTTGAGTATTGCTACCCAGTTTTTCTTGTTTACTTCCATTTCCATGGAGTATTTTTCCCAACTCTTCACTTTTACTCTGTGTAAACCTTTTGTTCTAAGGTGGATTTTTTGTAGATAGTATATATATGGGTCATGATTTGTTATGCATTCAGCTACCCTATGTCTCTTCATTGGAAGATTTAAGGCATTTTCAATTAACGTTATGATTTCTATGAACTTATTTATTTACTTTTTTATTTTATACACATGTTCCTCTCTCTCTTCATTTCTTCTTCTTAAAGCTGTCCCTTTAACATTTCTTGCAATGCTGGTTTGCTAGCAATGTAATCCTTTAGCCTTTTTTTTTTTTTCCTTCCCCTGGGAAACTCTTTATTTCACCTTCAATTTTAAATAATAGCCTTGCTGGATAGAGCAGTACTGGATTCAGGTCCTGGCTTTTCATTACTTTGAATACTTCATGCTAATTCCTTTTGGCCTACAGCTGACACTCTAATGCAAGCATACAATATTTGACATGTTTGATCTAATGGGAACTCTCCCTTGTAGATAATTGTCCCTCTCATACTGCCTTTAAGATTCTTTGTCTTTAATATTTGTCATTTTAATTATACATCTTGGTGTGGGTCTCTTGGGGTTCATCTAGATTGCAACTCTGTGTTTCTTGGACTTGTGTGACTATTTCCTTCAACAGGCTAAAGAAGTTTTCTGTCATTATTTCTTTAAACAGGTTCTTTATTCTTTGCTACTTTCTTCTCCTTCTGGCATCCTTCTGATGCAGATATTGTTATGTTTCACGTTGTCCCAAAGTTCCCTTAAGCTATTCTGCTTTTCAATTTTTCTTTTTGCTGCTCTAATTGGATGTTTTGTTCTATCTTATCTTCCAAATTACTGATTAGATCTTCTGCTTCATTCAGTCTACTTTTAATCCTTTCCAGTGTATTTTTTCCCCCCTTGTGTATTCACCTGAATAGTCAGGGAACTTCGTCTATTTTATTTAGATTTTCATTTTTTCAAATTCCAACCCAAAGCTAAACACAACTGGAAATTAGTAAGCACTACGTTTGTTCCAAAAAAGTAGGATCATTCAGATCTACGCCAGTAAAGTGTGCAATGCGTAAGAGCAAAGCTTTCCAGTGTATTCTTGATCATAGATATGGTAGCCTTCATTTCTAACGGGTTCTCATTCACAGATGTAGTTTCCACTAAGTTTCTTGTAATTATCACTAAGTTTTTGAGCATCCTTATTACCATTCGTTTGAACTCTGTATCTGATAAATTGCTTGCCTCCATTTTATTTCACTTTTTCTGGAGCTTCTTCCTTTTCTTTCGTTTGGGAGTTATATCTTGTGCCTCATTTTTGCTGTCCCTTTGTTCTTGTTTCCATGTATTAGCTCAAACTGCTATGCCTCTTAGTCTTTGCGGGGTGGCCTTTTAAAGTAGGTGTCCTGTGGGACCTAATATTGCAGTCTCTTTAATCACCTGAGCTGGATGCTCTAAAAATGCCTCTTGTGTGGGTTATTTGGGCCCTCTTATTGTTATTGGGACTTAATTGTTGTCCCATTCATAGGTGGGTTCTCCATTCAGGCTGGCTGACTATGAGGCTCAATCCCAACCATGTCATGCAAACTGTTATGCAGATGCTGACAGAGTAAGGCAAAACACAATACAAAACAAAAACATAAAAGTCCCCTATAACAACAAAAACAACCACTATAGAAAAGAGAATTAGGAAAGAGTTAAGAGAACAACAATAATACAAAAGAGAAAAAATATTCAAAGAAATAAAGGAAAGGAAAAAAAATATGAAAAGAAAGAAGAAAATAAGAACAAAGAATAGGAAAAGAAAATGGCATAAAAGAAAAGAGGAATGAAAATAAAAAGGAGAAAGAAAAAGGTAAAAAAAAAAAACCTAGAGTAAGAAAAGCAAAAATAAATAAATAAAATAATAAGAGTATGAAGGCCTAAAGAGAGACAAAAACAATAACAAAGCAATAAAAAATAAAGAAAACAATGCAAAACAAAAAAGCAAAGTGGAGTTCATCTGGGCAGTGTTTAGGACCTCCTAGCAGCTCCCTTTGGATCTTGCTCTTATGTTGACTGAGGCTGACTATTTTGTATGCCACTTCTGGGCCTCCTGCGTGGTAACTTGGTGCTAGCTACTGTCAGTAGCTGCCCACGTTTTGCTCTTGGTAATGTGTTTGAAGCTTCAAGTGATCCATGATTCGTGGCTGCCTCCACAGGTCTTGGCTGTGCATAGGAATGACCAGGCTGTGCCCTAGAGTGCGTTTGTTAGCAGCATGGATCCTTGAGGCGGGCATCAACATCACAAGCACTACATAATGTGACCTCTGCCTACTGGCCAACTTCCAGACTTAATTATTGAAAAGGCTGTTTCTGAAAGGGCTTTGGGGCAGAATCAGAAGGATGCCACCTCTGGGTCTCCTGTCAAGGGAGGTGCCATTCAGATTTCAGTGAAGATGGGTGTGTTCCCCCTTCCAAGCGTCACACGTCTCATTCTGTCCCAGAATATTTCCCTGACCTCATCCAGATGGAACCCCTTGTATGCAGTCTGGTGGAGTCTGCTGGAAGCTTGGAGTGTCTATCAGTGAGGAGGAAACATAGTAGGATAGTGGGGGGAATGGTCCCACCCAAAAGCCAACCATTGATGCCGCCTGAGACTGTTTAGACCTATAGGCATGGCCTCTGCTTCTGCCTCTTCAGCAGAGACCAAGATGCAGGGTGAGGCAAACAGAATTTCTTAGGGTTTACATCAAACTAAAAAGCTTCTGTACAGCAAAAGAAACCAGCAACAAAATTAAAAGGGAGCTCACTATATGGGAGAACATATTTGCCAATGATATATCTGATAAGGGATAATCTCCAAAATATACGAAGAACTCATACAACTCAGTATCAGAAAGACAATCCAATTAAAAAATGGGCAAAAAACCTGAATAGACACTTTTTCAAAGATAACATACAAATGCTTAATAGACATGAGAAAAATGTTCAACATCACTAATCATCAGATAAATGCAAAGTAAAACTACAATGAGGTATATCACCTCACACCTGCCAGAATAGCTACCATCAATAAATCAACTAACAAGTGCTGGTGAGGATGTGAGAAAAGGAAACCTTAGTACACTGCTGGTGGGAATACAGCTGGTCCCACCACTTGGAAAGCAGTATGGAGATTCCTCAAAAAAATTAAAATCAGAACTACTGCCCATTTACCCAGAGATGCCACTTCTGTGAATATCTCCTAAGAATCCAGTAACACCAATTGGAAAGAATATATGCACCCCTATGTTCGTATGAGTGATATTTACAATAGCTAAGACTAGAAGACAACCCAAGTGCCCATCAGTAGATGAGTGAATAAAAAGGTGGTGGTACATTTACACAACAGAATATAATGAGGCTATAAAACAAAACTATCTCTTACCCTTTGTGACAACATGGATGGACCTGTGAAATAAGCCAGTCAGAGAAATACAAATATCACATGATCTCACTTATATGTGGAACCTAATGAGCAAAATAGGTCCAGAGGCATGGATGCATGGAACAGAATCATAGATCTCAGAGAGGATGGGGATGGGGTGGGGATAGGAAGAGATTAACCAAAAAAACATATATGTATACATGCATTATCCATGGACACAGACAACAGTGTGGGGAAGGCCTGGGGTGGGGCAAGGAGCTGGTTGGACAGGGGTAAAGAACAAGAAAATGGGGGACATCTGTAATATGTCAACAATAAAAAAAAATCTGTGTTCTAAAATGGTGCACACACACCTCCTTTATTTCCTTTAAAAAAACACTGAGAGAGAGGGGACGGGGTGTGTGTGGGGGGGAGTAGTAAGAGAAAAATGGATATAGAATATGTAGAAATTATGTTTTATTTAGGGACAATACTATGAGTCCTTATGAACCTGGAAGAACATTTTCTGGTTCCGTGGAAACCAAAGGCAGCAAACCCAAGCAAAATCCACAACACTGGTAAAAGGCACATCTCTTAAGAGTTCCACTGTCCCAGGCAGAAGGCAGGAAACTGAGATAATGTTTAATAAGTCCATGCCCTGGCTAACAGTAGGTTAACACGGAGATTCAGTTTTTCCCTTGTAGTGTGGGAATCATTTGGGAGAACCCAAAAAACTTTAAGAGCTGGGGGGGTGAACACTTCTGAAGAATAGACACGCCAAACTTGATGGCATTTATTATTAATTATTGTACTTAATAATAATAGCTAACATGCAGTGAGCATTGAGATTCTGTGCTCAGTTCTTTCCTAAGCACTAAGTATCATCTAGTATAACCTTCACCATTACCTATTAAAGTATATACTGAGTGGCCAGATTATTATGATCTCTAAACACATAATAATCTGGCCACTCAGTGTATATCCTATATAATAAAAGGCTAATATGCAAACTGTCCCCTCAACCAGGAGTTCGACCAGCAGGCAGGCTGGCCAACTCAACTGCCATGTCCCCTCCAAGCTGGCCAGGCCAGACCCCACCCATGTATAAATTCATGCACTGGGCCTCTAATATATAATACACACACACACACACACACACACACATACACACACACACTGAGTGGACAGATTATTACGTGTTCAGTGATCATAATAATCTGGCCAGTTGGTGTGTGTGTGTGTGTGTGTGTGTGTGTGTGTGTGTATGTGTGTATATATATTATTATAATCCCCATGGTAAAGACACTCATAGTAGAGAATATAAATAAACACGTGCAAGGAGAATGAGAATGGAGAGACAGACTGGATTCTGAATATACTTTTTTTTTTAATTCTTCAAGTGATTTTTTTTTAAATATTTTTAAATGTGCCTACATGTCTGCTTAGCAACCACCACTCCACTCCCCAAACTCTCCCCTCCAAAATACACGCATTCATTCTTCCTTTCTCTATCCTGTTCTTCTGTTTATAGCTTTATTAAGATACTAAGTCCAGCCGTGGCCCTTGCTGCCTGTGGTACAACACCTCGCAAAACAGCACTGCTGGTTTATAAGGTGATACAATCTTCCCTGCAGAGCGTGGGGGCATGATTAAAACCGACTAATGGCCAGAAAGCCCATTTTCATTCTACACTTGACAAAATAAACACCTCGTAAAGGCAGGTAAGCAGAAGCTACTTTTCACTCTGGACTGCTTTGTCTTAATAACCTTTGAAAGGGAGGAACCGGCTGCAGGGAACTTCCAGCCTCTGGTACACACAAAACACGATTATGGCACAAGGAGATGGCAAAACCCCTTATATAAAGTTAAATTACATCCCCTCCCTCCCCCTTCTCCTCAATACAGACCAGTGCTGAACTGCAAAGTTTTTTTCTGGCTGCAGTAGTGGGATCTAACCAAGTCTGTCTTTAAAATGAGGACATTTGATTTCCCTGAAATCAATTCCCAAAAAGGGTTGATTCCCCCCCCCCCCCTCTTTTGTCCACAGCAAATGAAGCTCCACTTACATGTTGGAGGAAATATTACAAAACATCTTTTTTTTTTCTTTAGTGCAGAATTTATGGTAACAGATAATTAACAACAAATGACAAACAATCTGAGTAGTAAAGGTCCCAGTTTGGTTGCCAAGATGATGAGATCAAATTCCAAGATAAACAGTGGAGCGTGCCGGCTGCCATTAATGTGGTGGAGGGGTCGAGATGGACAGATGCAAAACAGACTAGCCATCCACCATCAAGGCGCACAGTGTGGGGCAAGCAAGCTCCCACGGGGTTACTATTTCTCTCTGAATTCTCCAGAGTGTCAGTGGGCGAGGGGGTGGGGCAAGGCTCACTCCACGGTGCTGAACATCCAAGCCTTTATGTTTCACAGAGAGAGAAAATTAGTTTCTTCTTTGAACTGCATTACGGAAGAGTCAGAAACGCATACCCTTTAGGAGCCAACATCGCTTTCCCAACTCTGCTCTTGCTTCCTCCCAAAGGTTTTCCCCCTCCCCATTCCTCTCTTCTTTAAGCTTGAGACAAAATAGGTTTCAGTGCTGCCAGCTGTGCCCAAAATGTGAGGGTTAAGAGCCAGGTGAAAACAAGTTAACCTGTAAAAGTCAGAATCTGAGCACAACATATGGTAAGGCTCCTTGATACTAACAGATGGCGAACCTTGGGAAATCGCAATTGCAGATATTCTTACATCTCTCAAAAGCAAGTTCCTGGTTCGCTATTTGTCAAGCAGATTTTTTTTTTTTAAATACTGAAACACAAACCTAAAGTTTTGAATTACCTAACAAATTATTCCTTCTCAGAGATCAAAAGGGCAAATGCATCAAAAATTGATATTTTAATCCTTTCAAATGCTGGATTCATTGGT
>JAAGEH010000043.1:17989994-18007494 GCA_011751065.1 Lasiurus cinereus | reverse complement strand
TCAGCTCTGTAGGAAAGGATGAAATTCTACCTTCTTTAGCAAGTGCAATTTTACAAAGCCCCAGACATTCATTCATTCACTGATATTACTCTCCCTCTGTCTGAGAGTTAGGGGTCATTTTTCTTCTCCTTCCATCATATCTCTGTGATGCCTCCCTATTATATTCTTTCCCTGCAGAATATCACTAATGATAAGAGATTTGTGTTCTTAATTTCAAATAGACTAAAGAAAAGATAAAACATAGACAAAATTCTAAACTGCCAGAGTGAGAAGGTCTAATGCTAAAGGGTATCAATTCCAATAGCTGGGGAGGAACCTGAAATTCAGAAAAGCTCAAATTTCTAAGGATCATGGACCTAACTAGTGGCCAAATCAGGACTAGAATCCAAGTTCCCTTAAACACCGTCAAATAGTGTCCTACAGCAAGCTGTTTATTCACTGATACTATAGAATGCCAGCTTCCAAAGATGAATTTGAAGGTACTTCTTAAAAAATTCCACTTCAGGTAGGTGGACTAAGAAGTAGGCAGCATCCTTGGCACTTCTCTCATCTTCCCACACATGAGCAAGTTGAATTGTATTGAACCACAAATAGCCTTTGGACTATTCCTTGGTACCACCTAAGGAAGTGAGGCTCAAAGTAAGTACATTTGCAGCAAAGGGAGCTTTTATTGCACACATTGCAGAAAAGAAGGAATTGTGGATAAATTACATTTTTGTCATTCTTTAAAATGTTTTCATCAAAAAGTATTACATATTTTTACTTTATATACTTAACAACTATGTTAAGTATATAAAGTATGAAAGGTCTTTTATCCAACACTCCTTTAGCAAATTCATTCTCAAATTTATTCCCTACATAATCATCACTAATGTTGCTATTTATCTTTCCACACTTTTATATTTTTTTAAACCAAATAGCACAATTCTGTAACACTCTTCTGTAATTTTGTTTTTCTACCTAAGGATATCTAGTACTGCCCTGAAATAAATATTTACTTCCTACCACACAAGAATGAAATTTCAGATCAAACAAACAAAATCCTTTAAGAATTTTGGAATGGAATGATCACCCAGACACCCTAAATGTTTCAGATCAAAATGCCAAATTAAACACTGACATGCTATAGAGTTCAACAAAGCAACAAGAACGTAAGTCATTGTCAGGTTTTATACCACCAAGCAGTTCAGAAATAAAAATATTAACCAACCATTATCTCATGCTCACCAAGTAGTGGAAAACACCATAAATATTATCCCATCATCTGTTTATCAAGTGCTATCTTTTAGCCATTATGTCATCTGCATCATCTCATTTAATGCTCACAACCATTATAAAAGGTCATTAAACCCATTTTACAGATGAAGACTGAGGTTCAGTAATTTGTCCACCATGACCTAACCAAGCCTGTAACTAACTGGTGGGATCCGCATTTATAGAGATCTATTATTTCAGACCTCATTCTCAGCCACCATATGAATGTTGTCCTCATTTTCCAGCTCAAGCTGTACCCTTTGCACTCAACCCTGGTTATTATGATTAACTCTTGATGCTACTGTTTTAACCTCTGTCAAGTGGGGAGTCTAATAAGGCATTGGTGGGGGTTACAAGGACCTGAGACCAGCCCACATGAAGGAAGGCCACTGTGATACCCTAGGGAACAACCAAGCAACACTCAGATCACTGGATTCCTTCTCTCTTGGGACTGTCACTCCCATGGAGCAATTAAAGGTAGGTATGACACGCCTAAGTTCTGATCTGAAAAATCAGGATACCTGCCAACCCACCTAGAAAAGTTTGCTGGAAAACACCAGTGAGTTATTATTTTTTTATTTATTCATTTATTTATACTCTACTGGTTTTCAAAATGAATGGAAACAACTTGTAATTAAAAAAACAAATGCAGAATTTATAAAACAACCATTAATGATAATATCTACCATTTATTGAGTACTAAGCACTCCTCTAAGCTATTTACAAGTAATATTGTTTTTAACCTTCAAAGTAACCTTTGGAGATAGGCACTACTTTATTGTCCACATTTTACAAGTGGAAAAAAAAAAAAACAGAAACGTGGATACATTTCTCTGTGTCTGGTTGCACTACTAGTAAGTGGTGCAACCAATTTTAAATCCAACAACCTGGTTCCACTGGAGATGTTCACCACTGTGCTACAGTGTCTCCCAAAACAAGTGCAAAAGAACCAGAGCTAAGCAAGATCCCAGGACCACTTTGTAAGGTCATATATGATTGTCTAACCACTCTCCTATACATCTGAAACTAACATAAAATAATATTGAATGAAAACTATAACTGAAAACTAATTTAAAGAAAGAAGACCCAAGGGGGATTGACAGCCAAAGACATACACAGATAAAGTAACTAACTAAAACTGAAAATAAAATTTGTTTGGAGCTTCTTAACAACCAATCCTCAAAGAAAAAGGTGAGGAATTAATAAGCAAGTGACCAACCAGCCTGGTTAGTGTGGGACTAAGGGTCTCTCAGAACACAGGACTTTCAGTGCAAAAACTGAGATGGTTGGACACTCTACTAAGAAGTTCTGATCATCTAGCTATATAAAAAAACCCAATATGCAAATAGACGGGACAGCGGAACAACAAAACAAACAACTGGTCACTATGATGTGCGCTGACCACCAGGGGGCAGGCGTAAAACATGGCAGGCATCAGCAGCAGGCAGCAGAACGTGGAACATGGTGGGTGTTGGCCACAGTGGGACGGTGGAGCAGGTGAGCAGAGACGCCAAACCAAGGCACGGTACCAGTCACTGTCATCAAGGCAAGCCTCTGGTGGTTACTGAAAATTCTTTGTTCCTTTGTGCCGTGGTCCTGCCTGGTCCTTGTACCCACTGCTGGTGCTGGAGCCGCTGCTTGCACCCGCTGCCAGCCCCAATTGCTTGACACCCATCAGTAGGTGCGAGCAGCGGCTGCCAGCCCCGACTTCCCCTTGGGGTTTCTCCACCTCCCCCTGCTCCTGATGGGCAACTGGGGCCGGCAGCCACCTCTCAGACTGCCCTGCTCACACCCGCTGCTGGTGCCAGAGCCATAGCTTGCACCTGCTTCCGGCACCAGAACCGCCACTCACACCCACTGCCAGTGCTGGAGCTGCCGTTCACACCCCCTGCTGGCAGCCGGCACCAGCACAGGTCACTTGGCACCATCAGCGGATGTGAGCGGTTACTGCCAGCCCCGATCACCCCTCAGGGCTTCTCCACCTCCCCCTGCTCCTGAGGGACAATCAGGGCCAGCTCCGCTCGCATCCACTGCTGGCCCCAACTGCTCCATGTTGTCAGCATGTGGGAATGGTAGTGGCGGGATCAGGGCTGCTGGCAGACAGGAGACCAGGGACCATGGCGGGAGGGAAAGGGTGGAGGCACAGAGGAAGGGCCAAGACCTACCCCTCTGCCCACTGCAGCCTCGAGGCCCACAGTTCCTTTCAGGGTGCACGAATCAGTGCACTGGGCCTCTAATATTGTATAAGGCCTCAGATAATTAAAAACATACAAAATCATTACGGTGCTTTGAAACCTACTTTGGTTCCTTTGGAAGCTCCTCCCACTGTCATTACATACTAAATAATTCTCTCAACAATCTTCTTGGGAAAGATGAAAGAGTTATAAAAATAAAGCCCTGTTAATTGTTGGTTTTCAATCAGCACACCTATTAGTGTGTTCAAGAGTCTGGTAAGAGGGGCACACAAATCTGGGTGAAATTCTGCCCTGCCAACACCAGCTGTGTTTTAATTTTCTTTCCCTAGGTCACATAGGATTACTTTCTTTAAAAAAAAAACTTCCTACCTGGCCAGCATAACTCAGTGGTTGAGCATCAACCTATAAACTAGGAGATCACCGCTTGATTCCCAGTCAGGGCACATGCCCAGGTTGCAGGCTTGATCCCTAGTGTAAGGCATGCAGGAGGCAGCCGTTCCCTGATTCTCTGCATCATTAATGTTTCTATATCTCTTTCCCTCTCCCTTCCTCTCTGAAATAATTAAAAAATATTTTATAAAAAACTTCTCTACATCACAGAGATGCAGGCCAATGGGTTTTAGAAAGCTTGGTGGCAGCCTCCTCAGAACTCACAAGTAACAGCAAACCAAGACCAAGCAGTAAACTTGTTAAAGCCAGATGAACAACAGCTCTGAAATCAGTAATGGGCTTCATGAAGATGGGAGCAGGTCTTATGTGTCTGCGTTTCCCTCAAAGCAATAGCTTGCAAATAATTTTTGTCTTGGTTGCCATTTTCATCTTAGAATGTCAGAGCTAAAAGATCCATAACTATCATTTGGTGCAAATGTTTACAGATGAGTAGACTGAGGCCTGGAGAAAGGGAAGTAAGTGGACCAAGGGAGGTCACAAAGCTGAGATGACACTAACTGAATTAAATGGGAAGTGAGCTCATCGTTCATCATGGTGAGAAAACCCTAAAAGGCTGCATGAAAGAAAACCACGGATCTTTAAGAAAACAGGATTGCAACTCCAATCCAGGTGATCTGCCATGGGTCTTCATAGGCCTCAGTTGTAAGTGAAAAGGGAAAATGAATGTTTTAAGGATCCCATGCAAAATAAATGAGTAACATTTCAAGTGGAAAAGACAAAATATCTTCAGGGAGAGGAGCAAAGCCCTGCGTGACATGTTAAAAATTTCCAAAAAAAAAATTTTTTTTTAAGGAATTTTAGACTAAGTATTTTATGGATATTTTCCAGCCAATTTAAGTTTCCATTTGGACTAAGGGCAATCTTTTTTTAAAAAAAAATTACAGAAATGTAACTAGCACATTTCACCAAGATACTTGGATGCCTAGCATGAGCCCAAGGCATGAAACATGAAAAAGTAAAGGCAAGGAAAAGATGGGTCAACATCTTGAAGCCATACACCTTCATTCAAATACTCACAATGTTCAAACAGCTCAGAAAAATTCCAATGAAAATCTGCAAATCTCAAATATAATTTATCTCAATGCACCATACAATCAAATCAATGGGTGGATTGAACAATCAATCAGTATTTATTGAACACCTGTTACCTACGCAATCCCTGCCTTAAGAAATAAATGAGAGCCGAAACCGGTTTGGCTCAGTGGATAGAGCGTCGGCCTGCGGACTGAAAGGTCCTGGGTTCGATTCCGGTCAAGGGCATGTATCCTGGTTGCAGGCACATCTCCAGTAGGGGGCGTGCAGGAGGCAGCTGATCGATGTCTCTCTCTCTCGATGTTTCTAACTTTCTATCCCTCCCCCTTTCTCTCTGTAAAAAAATCAATAAAATATATATAAAAAATTTTTTAAAAAGAAATAAAAGAGAGAGAGAGAGAGAGAAAGAGAGAGAGAGAGAAACAGACTAGAGACACATGTGTAGGCGCAGAAAGGCACGGTCAGATCGAACTGGGAGAGACAGAAGAGGTTTCATAGATGTAGAGCAGCCTGAACTGGCTCTGAAGCATTTGATGAGCTGAGCATGGCACCAAGATGGAAAGGCTCAGGGTGTGCTCAGGTGACATGAGCCAACTTGTGTGGATGGAGCAAAGGGTTCAGGTAGGAAGCCCTCAGTGGGTGATAAAGATGAAAAGGCAAGCTGGACCCAAACCATGGAAGAATCCTCTACTCAAAGGTAGGAAGGCAATCTGAAAAAGGGCGCTCCAGATGTCCAGGCTATCATTACAAACCGCATTTGTCAAGCTTTTTTTTTTCAAAAAAGTATAATCTGGCCCTTCGAATATTTCATGGCTAGATCTAAGCAGATCAGTTCTAAGGTTAAATGACCTTTAAAATATCTCTGTGTATCCACAGTTCAGGAGTGGAATCTTATGGCTACAAATAAGTGAAGACTAAGCTAAGATTCCCTGTCAATCATTTCCCCAGAATCTAGGGCAAAACATACTTTCTTTTGCCTAAAAGGGAACAGCTTCCAGAAAGTACTTTGCAATTATTTAATGCAAAATGTCACCCCAGCAAAACAGAGCTAAAGTACCCTAAGTCCACAAATCCTGTCACATATTTGAAGAAAAATAAATTATTAGAAATAGGAGAATAAAAGAAATCTTGAAATGAATACACAGTTATTATTCTGAAAAAACATTTTAACAAAAAAATATGATTTACCTTAAAACCATGCTAGCAATCCTTCATAATCATAAATATATTCCGATTTAAAGCAAGTATAAAATTCTCAGAAATAGTTTAGCATACAAACCATTTACAAGGATTTCTTTCTCTTTTTCATTATAATCCCATCACATGGAAATTGAGTGGCTCTACTGGATATATTTGCAAAGTAACATCCTATTCTATTATACACTAATATTCAAGTAGTCAAGAAAAAGATGTTTTTTGGTTAGTGTTTCTAAATTTGAGTGTGTAAAGAAACGAAGATGATGGCATAAGGTATAAACCTGTACATGCTGCCTCTCACAACCACACCAAAACTACAACTAAAAGACAAAATGACTATCACCCAGAACCACAGAAAAGCTGGCGGAGTAGAAGTTCTACAACTAGAAAGAAAGAAAGAAGCTCATTGAGACTGTGTAGAGGTGCAGAGGTACAGAGGCTCAGAAAAGCAGAGACACAGAGGCATGTGCAAATCAGGCTGGCGATTGGGTGGGCTTTTTTTTTCCAATTGGAAGGGAGATACAAGCTCCTGACTCCTCTGAACTCCAGTTTCTGGTGAGACTCTGGGGACCCAGACTCATATGGGAGAAAGTAGATTCTCTGGCATTGGGTCAAAAAGTGAGGGTGACTTTCTCGCAGAGGTGTGCACAGGAATCATTGTTTACTGCACAGAGGCCTGGGATGCCAGACACAGAAACGCGGAGACTCAGAGAGGGCTGATTGGTAGCCATCACTGTTTGCCGCGCCCTACTGATTCCCTGAGACTCCGCCCCACTCAATTTACAAACCCACCAAGCTGTGCACAGCAGCTTTTGCATATGAATGGCCTGCTCTTTCTCAGCTTAAGCTAACTAACTACAACTGGGTCAGATAGCTCTAAAACTTCTAAACCCCAAGCAAAGAGGAGAAATCTGCAGATCTCCCTGTAGCTCCTGCTGGTGGTCTCAGACAGTAGCTGACTTACACCTCCTTGGAGATCCAGGAACCAGTGTACCTAGAAATCAGTGTGAGAGGACACCCGATTTCAACTCTTCACATCCATAAGTGATACACTCAACAGGCAGACTCAGTGAGCACCAAAGCCCCACTGAAGCAAGTCCTGCTCCATAAGGGTGTCTCCAACACAGCAGTTCTTCCCATTATAGACACAGCTGATCCTCACAGTCAATTGGCCTGGAGGTCAATTTCTCCCAGTGTACCAACAGCAATCAAGGCTTAACTATAACAAGACTGTGCACACAGCCCCAAAAAAAAGGTGCACCAAGAGTGTCCACCTCAGGTAATTGGGGAGGCTGAGCCACTGGGCCCTATATAGGACAGCTATCACACAAAGCCACTGAATCAACACAGAGAAGCAGCCAAAATGCAAAGACAAAGAAACATGTCAGGAATAAAAGAAGTGGAGGAAAGCAAACTACTGGACATAGAGTTTAAAACCACAGTTATAAGAACCTTCTAGAAACCGCTGAGAAACTTGGTGAGACCTCTGAGGAACTTAGTGAAACCTTCAGGGATCTTAATGAGAATGCCAAAAATATAGAAAAAGACCAATTAGAAATTAAGCATACACTGTCTGAAATAAAGAATAATATACAGAAATCCAATAGTAGACTAGAGGAACCCAAGAATCAAACCAAAGTTTTGAAATATGAGGGAAAAAAAACACACCCAACCAGAAAAACAAAAAGAAAAAAGAATCCAAAAATATGAAGATAGTGTAAGGAGCCTCTAAGACAACTTCAAGTGTACCAACATTCGAATCCTGGGGGTTGCCAAAAGAAGAGAGAGAGCAAAATATTGAAAACCTATTAGAAGAAATAATGACAGAAAACTTTCCTTACCTAATGAAAGAAATAGACTTACAAGTCCAGAAGCACACAGAACCCCAAACAAAAGGAATCCAAAGAGGACCACACCAAGACACATCATAATTAAATTGCCAAGGGCAAAAGACAAAGGGAGAATCTTGAAAGCAGCAAGAGAAAAACAGTTAGTTACCTACAAGGGAGTACCCATATGACTGTCAGCTGATTTCTCATCAGAAATACTCAAAGTTATGAACAGCAAGAACCTAGAACCAAGATTACTCTATCCAGAAAAGCTATCATTTAGAATTGAAGGTCAGATAAAGAGCTTCACAGACAAGAAAAAGCTAAAGGAGTTCATCACCACCAAACCAGGAATACAGTGGTACCTCGAGATACGAGTACCCTAACATACGAGATTTTTGAGATACGAGCCGTTGAGCAAGCGATTTTTGCTTTGAAATACGAGCAACAGTTGAGATACAAGTAATCATGCAGATCAACCAGCTGCACACGACCCACCAGTTTCAACTCGAGCGTCTCATAGTTTCCCATGCCTCAAGGTTACAGAACGAATTAAACTCATATCTTGAGGTACCACTGTATATGAAATGCTGAAGGGTATTCTTTAAGAAGAGGAAGAAGAAGAAAAAGGTAAAGATAAAAATTATGAACAACAAAGTAACAATACATGTCTATCAACAAGTGAATCTAAAAATCAAGTCAAAAAAAAATCTGATGAACAGAATAAACTGGTGAATATAATAGACTCAGAAGCATCGAAAGGGAATGGACTGAATTCTCGGGAGGAGGGGGCATGAGGGGTGTGGGAAGAGATTGGACAAAAATCTTACACCTATGGATAAGGACAGTGGTAGGGGGTCAGGGCATGGGGTGCAGGGGAATCAGGTGGAGGGGAGCTATGGGAGGGGGGAAGAGGAACATCTGTAATAATCTGAACAATAAAGATGTATTTTAAAAAAAGAATAAATAAATTTGAGTGTGTATGTTTGTGTGTGTGCATGTGCATGTGCGCGTGTGCGTGTGCGTGTGTGTGTGTGTGTGTGTGTGTGTGTATGTTTTGAGGGAGGGTGGTCCCACTATTTTTTTAAATGCCCAAATAAAAACATTACTAAAAAAAAAACAAAGAGCTTGTGACTTAGACATGCCCTGAGTCGAATTTGTCAGGGATGGCAAAAAACAGTCAACAGAGCCCTAACTTCCTTTCTCTCTTGACTATACAATAGTTTTCAAAGAGGTTTAGTCCTACTATGAAAGACGCAGGTTAGCCATTGGAAGAGTCTCACAGAGAATGAGCACCAGGCCTTGAATAAACAAGGGAGATGGCGACCTTTTGCCCCATCTGCTGAAAGCCCCACACATCCTATGGCAGAGGAACAGAAAAAAGCTGGTGTGCATCCAGGTGCTACAAAATCCTGCCTCTTGATTTCTCCCACACTTTGTTCCTGAAACAGTTCAAACCGCACTTGATTTAAACACTGTTCAGGAGTGAGAGAAAAGTACAATTCCTGGAATCAAGTGCTCCACCATCCCTTTAGGCCTTTGTGCCCTGTTTGAGTGGTGCACATGCAGCATACTTTTCACTAGCAATAGGCCAGGCAGTGGACTTAGCAGGGGCTGAACAATCAGGCCTATTTCCCCGCTGAATGTTAAGGTGTAGTAAGGTGAGGAGAAGGGGGAAACTAGAAATTTTCAAGAAATATTTCCTTATGGAGACAAGCAATACAATGTAAAGCAAACTGAGCTAGGGGATCAGGAGGCGATTCTGCCAAAATTCACTGTGTGACATTAGGCAAATACCTTAACCTCTCTGATGTTATCTATAAAATGTGGGCAATCTACCACCACCCATGAGAGGCTCTGAAAATCAAATTTTGGTTGAAAGTACTCTAACAATCTGAGGTGTTAGACAGATGTAGGGTATTCCTCCAAGCCATATTGGGGACCACAGATAAGCACCTGTTTTGCGAATCATAGGTCTTTTATCTTCCCCGGCAGAAGTCCTCAGTGACTTTCTTATTTTATGTCTATTTTCTTGATTGCTAGTTTTTAAAGGTTCATGAGCGATACTTACATATGTACATGTGGCGGCTGGAATCTGCTCTGGTTGATGTTGTAGTGTGTGAATGCCTGGGTGGGGTTAGAGCTGTATTCATCCACCGATATGGTAACTTTGCCTTGAGAAGGAATCCCATGTGCCATCCTTCCTCTCTATAGGCATGAGCAATTCACAACTTTCCGGAGCGAAGGATGGAAGCAGGCATGGTGCACTTCAGCCAACCTCTGACCCAAGGATCTACTCATCAATACTGCTGTGCGTTTCTGGGGGGGAAAAAAATAGTAAAATGAGAACAAAGAAAAAAGAGGGTGTTCAACTGTGACACCCAGACATGAAATTGGTTCCAGAAAAAAAATCTCAATATGTGTTGCTGTCTCGTGGATACAACCTCTTCCAACTCTCTATCCTGCGAGCACTTCAGAGTGGACATTACACTCCATGTGACACCGCTGGCTGCTAGCAAATCATTTCAATGGTGTTCAAACGAAGATTTCCTCTTTAACTATAATTATGGCACTTAACATGAATTACAGAAGGGCCATATCCCCAGTTGCCATGGAGTCTAACTATAAATGGTTTGTGCTTGAAGTGGGAGAGTCTTCCTGCTAATTGGAATATTGGGTCCGTACAAAGTTGGTGTCATAAAATAATTTGAAACCTTCAGTGCCTAACACAGCCATAACATACAATAACCTATGTAAGTTTAAAAAGCTGTGCTCATAACAACATCTGTGTGTACCTGTACTACACACATCATATATGCACCCATTAAACATACTTTTTTTTTTCTTTTACGAGGTAGCTCCCAAAATACTGTACATAGGTACTCAATGCCTGGTATACATACGCTTTCAACTCCGGCAAAGAACATTAGGGTAAGGCAAATCCTTCATGCTAAATCGAACATCATGTCTCTAAAGACTGCAGTCACTTACTTGGGGGAAAGGCAAACACACCCAGGCTTGGGCCACCACTTTGGATTCATTACCATCGCTCTGCCAGGCAGGAGGAAGCCCTAAAGGAGGGGGGCCATTACATCTCCCACCTGCCTCATTCTTGCTTGTTGCTGCATAATTCTGGGTAATTAATTTCATACTTTTTTTTTGTAACCTTTCCACTAGTTTTGAATCTTCTTTTAAATGTCAATATATGATTTGCTGCACTGGGTCCAGAAATGAGGATGTTTACTTTCATAGCAGGTGTGCAAAGGCTGAGCAAGCACAGCCCTGCGTGGAGGCTGTTGCTATCGATCAGTGCGGTAGGGGAGGAGCGGCAGGCGGCACAGTCCTCTCTTACGTTAAGTGCTCCACGTCCGAATCCGTTTGCCATTGTGCACCATTAAGCTTCTGAGTCTTAGCCGCTCTCTCAAATAAAAATATGTAGAATAACAAGATTAGATTTAAATTTGGCATGAAACACCTTAAATATCAAGCAAAAGGCAGATGGCCTGCTATAGGCCATTTATTTTATTATTTTGCAACGGGGGGCTTGTGTAGTCCTCCATATGCTAGCTGGGCTGAGAAATTCCACAGCCTTCCACTCAAATCACTGCCTTGTTCATCTTAGCAAAGCGAGCTGAACACCCAACCTTGCCTGCGTTCCTAATGTACAAAGGCACTGCCCAAGGAGGAATCCCTGGTGCGCTGGCATTTTAAAGATTGTCCCTTTGGGTTCGCTTTCTTCTTCCTGACTTCTTGGGAGGTATGAGTCCTTTAAGCACCAGTTGATAGACAAGCAGGCCAGTAGGATTAACGAAATTAAAGTCTTTCCCTGCCCCTCTGATGTAAGATATCTATAAGAACTGCTTACGAATCATAATGTAGCAGTTTTCATACCAAGTTTGCAGCTGTTTCCTTAATTTCCCCCACAATTATATTTTAGTGTTATTTTGCAGAACAGTAAAACACAACACCTGCTTCAAATTGCAGTCCTGTTCTAAGTACTGTAATTCTCTTTTGAGACACAAAGTACCGAGACAGTACTGAAGCGCAAAACTGCATAATTGTGCCATGCTGAAAAGTAAATACAAATGAAAACATCTTCCTGTTATAGAAATGACTGCCATTAAAAAGAATGTTAGCCATCAAAGCACAGAGGAAACACACACACACTCACACACATTTCCAGACTGCGAGAACTTACAGTGTTTGCACAATTAGAGAGCGATGTAAAAAACTGCATGGCAATTCTTATGTTCCTGCCATCAATGTCTATTGTGTGAAATACGGAACATGAAGAAGCGAAGGCAACAAAATTCATGTCTAGACCACTGTGACCTCTCAGTAACAATCCTTGCCCTCAGTGCCAGAAACAGTTTAAATATTTCTGGAATAAACTCACTCATTAAAATAAAATCTACATACCCATTATGTAAATATCAACGCAATGACTTATGAGGAGTTAGCATTAGACCCTGCCATTGGAAGCCTTGAAGAGACGGGATTAAGAAGATGATCAATTCACACACCTAAATGACCCGCTGTATCCTAAAGTCAACGTAGGGTTTGCCTTTTCTATCAAGTGAACATCTGTGCTTCTTTGCACCTTTGTCCCAGCAAGACAAACAGAATATCTTTTTCATCAGCAAGCCCAGGCCCCTGTAACTCTGAATGGCTAAATGGGTGGCTGGCACCTCATTTGAATTCATCTTCACCATGTTCTCTTTCAAATGTTTTATCAAAACAGTGCACCTGCAGTGTCTATCTTCTTTAATCTGGAGTCCTTTGAAGAAAATGTCAGACTGAGGCAGAGAGCTTCAAAACTTTCACAGAATCTTTACAGACAAGTCAATAAAAAGCTATTTTATAAAATGCTATGTTTACCCCCACTCCCATCATAAAAGGAACTTATCCTACGAATTTTAAACGCCAACAAATGGGAAAGACCTTTTTGGGAAAATTCTCAGAAATGGGACAAGGATCTTCCCTCCTCCACCTGGAAAATCTGTTAAAAGCTCGAAACAAGACACAATGATTCACTGCCTACATCTATCAAGAAGCTACATCAGCCTGCTTCAGATATTTAGGCAGTAAAACCTTGCAAATGATCAGATTTTGGAGCATCTCACCACACTTTTATTACTTTTTGCATATAATAGAGAGACCAGTATTCCTTTTTATGTTTTTTTTTCATTTTTCAACACATTTGCTCCACAAAACAAAGGAACCCAGTATTAAATGGCAGGGATCCTAAAGAAAAAGAAAAAAAGGGACTAACATTGCCAAATATTCATGCTGGTGTTAGTTCGATTTTCCTCTTAAAAAAAAAAAAAAGAAGAACCCTGTGAGCACGTTTTGCATTTCCAAGACAGCAGTCATTTCGCCTGTCCCTTAAGCTGTGTGCAACTTGCCATGCCCCCCCTCCCCAAGGAATCTAGCTGGAAAACACGTTCAAGTTTGCTGGCAATGAAAGGATTAAACGCCGAGGAATTAAATAACTGTCTCCACCTCCTAGACACCAGAAGTCCAATTTACCCAAAGTTTCAAAGCGGCAACTCCTGACCTCTCTCTCCCCAAGCACCGCATGGCACATAGCTCATGTGCAAGGAGCCCGCAATTTCGTCGTTTAAAGGATGCTCATTTTATTCCCTCGCCCACAGAGGATCGCCTGCCCGCCTGGCCAGACCCTGGCGCTCGCCCGCTCCCGCAGCGCCCAATTTCGTTCTCCTCCCTCCGCTGCTGCTGCTGCCGCCGCTGCCCAGACCCAGGGATCGCTGAAGCGCCCGCCTGGGCTCCGGTATGCCCACCTCCAGGGAACTCCTCTCCCCGCAGCCCAGCGCGACGCTTCTCACACGCCTTCCCGGCGGCTACTCCGCCGGCTTTCGGCAGGGGGACGGCCGCAAGCTCCACGTGCCGCGCCCACAGAGCGCCCTCCCCGCCGCCGCCGCACTTACACCTGAACTTGTCTCCAGCACTGCGGACACCCGCCTGGCACATTCTCGGGGAGAGGAAGGGCAGGACTTTTCTCTCCCGCGCCTCTGGCTATATACGGCGGGGCGGGGGCCGCGGAATTCTCTACTTTGGATTGGTGTGTTTGTTTTAAATCGCGGGGGGGGGGGAGGGTGTGTGGGGGGGGGGGGGACCACACACACACACACACACACACACACACACTCTCTCTTCTCTCTCTCTCTCTCTCTCTCTCTCTCTCTCTCTCTCTCTCTCTCTCTCTCTCTCGGAGGCTCGCCCTGCCCTCGAGGCTCACGGCCGGCTCGTCCGGGCGGCCGCCCCCCCTTCCTGCCTGGAGCACCCGCTCGCCTTACTCGCCGAGTCCCCGGTGGCCACCGCCGCCGCCGCCGCCGCTGCTGCTGGCACTGCTGGCGCTGGCGCTCGCGGCCCCGGGCTCCGGCCGAGCGCCTGCCGGTCTTTCTTTCTCTCCCTCGCCCCCAGCCCGGGATCTTGATGGATGAGCAGGGGCGGCCAATGGCTCTGACACCGCGCCATCCTCGCCCAGGCATCAGAGCCCCACGCCCCCGACGTCAGGCTCCCGGGCGCGCTGGCATCCCCGAACCCGCCGAGCCGAGAGCCCGTGCCCGGAGCCTCCGCGGGGCCTGCCCGCTCCCCGCCCCGGAGCCGCCGCCGGGCCGCTTCCCAGGAGCCGCGGGGAAAGGAAGGGGGAGAAGAGCCAGCGAGGGTGGGCAGGGGGGTGTGAGAGCCATGGATCCCCCCCCCTACACATACACACACACACACACACACACACCCTCCTCCTTTGGAAATCTCTTCTTTCACTTAAAGTTTTATTTGTGTGTGTGTGTGTTTTCCTCTCCCGTCCTGACCTGTGTGTGTTTGTTTGCAGCATCTCAACTCAATTACCTATTTTCCATGACCCGAATTTGCACTTAATTTGGAGTGTACTTGGGGGGGGGTAGGGGAGGGTAAGGGTTAATAGGCTATAAATCTACCCCATTGGGGAGGGGGGCATCCTTCATTTTTCTCTTCTGGCTGGTGCACTCTCTAACCCCCTCCCCACCCTCCAGTAGAATGCCACCTTCGCCTCCTAGGCCTCAAACCCCCGGAACCCAGGGGCTTTGCAGAGATAACCCCGTTAACGTGCGAATAGCCAGGAAACTCCTGCCTCTCTCCCAGGAGAAGCCGTGCGGCCACGGTCACTTTTTTTTTTTTCCTCGCCTCTCGTCCCCTGGCCCCCGGCCCGGGTCCCCGCCTCGCCCCGCCGGCTGCGAGCGTGAAGCCCGGCGGCGGCGGGGGAGAGCGAGCGAGCGAGGTCGGGGCGCGGGGACGGGGTGAGAGGGAGCCCCGCGCGAGAGCGGCGCGCGTGCGGGCGGGCGGGCGGGCGGGCGGCGGCGGAGCGCAGCCCGAGCACAAAGCTGCGCGGCGCCTCCCCGGCCACCGCACCGCGCCCGGGCCGCCGCGGACGCCCGGGGTGCGGGCCAACACAATGCACCCGGGCCTAGGCCGGGGCGGCTCGAACGCGCAACCCCGGGACTTTCTAGTAAACAGCTCGCCTGGCCCTCGTCCCCACCCCCATCCCCGCCGCGCGGCTGGTAGCCGCTGCCCCTCGCCGACACCCGCTTCTCTCCTCCTAGGAAATCCCCGCGGAGGAGGGGGCGGGGACCCGGGGACCCCGAGGGGTCGGGGCCGAGGACCGGGGGAGGTGGAGGGGGGGAGCGGAGAGGAGCAGAGGGGCAGGATGGGGAGTGGGAGGGAGGCAGCTCCTTAAGGAAAAAAAAAAAAAAAAAGACTTGGCTTTCGCTCGGAGGTGGAAAATAAGCCCGCCCCGGGCTCCGAATTGCCCGGGAAGCGCCCGCTGCTGCCGAATGTCAGGGGCGCCGGGGCAGCGGCGCTCCTCCGCCTCCGAGCCCCCCGCACGCGCCTCTGACAAGGCACCTCTCACCCGGGCTCCGCTTTGTGTGTGCATTTCCCCCTTCCTCCGGCGCCGCGCTCCGCACCGGGCGCCCGGCTGCCTCCTCCCCCTCCCCCGCCCGCCGCCTCCCTTCCCGGGCTGGATTACCTTTCCCCGGCTGCGCTCCGGGTCCGGGGGATGCCTTCAGCGCCCGGCGAGCAGGCGGTCCATCGCGCAGCGGCCCGAGCCGGCGGGAGGCGCGCGGGGGGCGCGCGGGGGTAGGGAAGGGGCGCGGGCGGGCCAGAACCTTCGACCTCCGAGGTCCCGCCGCCGCGGGCTGGGGCCGAGGGCCGGGGGGGGGGGGGGGCGGCGCGAGGGGGGGAGGCGGGGGTTGAGAAGGGGGTCGGGGGAGGAAGGACAAGAGCAGCCTCGATCTAGGGAGAGAGCGAACGAGGGGGCGAGGAGGGAGAGCGAGGGCGCGGCGAGCCGGAGGGAGCGGTGCAGTGACAGGGACTGCCACTGGGGTCAAAGGAGCACAGCTCCAGGAAGCTGGGCGGCCGAGGCGCCGCTCCGTGCGCGCTCCCCGGCGGGACCCCGCGCCCCCGCGCGCCCCTCCTTCAGCCCGGCCCAGTCGAACCCCCGCCTGCGCCCCGGGGCTTCGAGGTTGCAGGAGGAGGAGGAGGAGGAGGAGGAGGAGGAGGAGGAGGGAACTGAGGGCGAGGCCGGCAGCCTGCTGGCGCTCCCGGGTCAAACAGGCAGCAGGAAGCTGAGCTGCAAGCTCATCATCATAAGTGATCAGCGTAAAAATGATCGGGGGTCGGGGAGGGGTGCTCTGGTACCCCCAGGACAAATAAAGGGAGTTTTCCCTCCAAAAAGGGCGTCTTTTGCAAAGAGAACACCCCTTCCTCCCACCCACCGACCTGCCAGGCGCTGTCTGGAGTCCTGGCAGAGCTACAGGGCGCAGAGCTCGCCGCCGGGGCAAGGCGAGAGGCCTGGGGCACTGCGCTCAGACCCAAGAAGGCGACCTGGGTCCCCTCCCCTCCGCTGAACTTAGGCTTTTCTGGGGGAGAGCTATGCCGCCTTTCAACTCGCCAGATACACACATACACGCACAGACACCCCTTTCTCTCTGCAGTGTTGTTCCTGGGAAAGAAAACGCCAACCCAACTGATCATGTTTTCACCTTCATGAATGAAGGCACGTTCAAGACAGGGAGTTGAGGAGAGGCAGGCTCTAGTTGTTCTCATTTTTGTCTTCGGGGTACATTTCCCACCCCCCCCAAAGATAAGCCCTTCCAAAACGTTTTTAAAAAGCAAAGTTCATCCTATTTTCTCTGCTACTTTGGATAAGGCGGGGAGGGCAGGCAGATTTTCAGAATTGTATGCAAACAACATAAGGAAAGGGAAAGCCACTGAAATGATAGAAGACAAGGAAAAGAAGGCTTTTAGAAAACTTGGTTGGCAAGGCTGTCTATGAAAGATGAGGTGGCCCTGTGATGTTATGCCATTGTCAGAGCTGAAGGAATTGGACGGCAACCAGATTAATTCCTTTCCAGGAGTCAGACTCAAAGATCTAGCCATTCTCCAAAGAGAAACCCAATGTGTGTGTGTGTGTGTGTGTGTGTGTGTGTGTGTGTGTGAGAGAGAGAGAGAGAGAGAGAGAGAGAGAGAGAGAGAGAGAGAGAG